>CAUYUJ010002758.1:0-50000 GCA_963575745.1 Prorocentrum cordatum
AGCCGAATCGAATTGCAAGATACCGGATCGGATAGCGAAATCGGATCGGATCACCAACGAGTCGGCCTGGCTTGGATAACATCGGATCGCCGTGCCCGGCTATGACTGACCCCGGCCGATGTCCGTGAATCGAGCGGGATCGAATCGAATCGGAACCACGAACCCAGCCCGCGAATCCAATTGCATCAAATCGGATCGTAGGCTGCCCTAGGAGGTCGAGAAAGAGGGTGGAGCAATTATTCGTCGATCACCTCGGTCTTCTTCCTCCACCTAATTAGCGCCCCGAAGGCGTCCAGGAAAGTCTCACGAGGCATCCAAGATGGCTCGGAAGGGCTTCCAACATGTCTCCCAAAGGCCCCAAGGAAGCCCCAAGACGGCTCCACGTAGCCACCGAGCCTCTCAAGGATACCTCCGAGAGGCCGATAGTCCTCTAAACCTGGAGGAAATTCAACAGTCGTGACTTGTCGGCCCTACGCTTCTGATGCTGGGTTTTGACATCATTCGCCTGTCTCTGCCACTAGACGTTCCCACACCTCTCTGGTCAAAGCAACTCGCCTGGCCATCGTTTCCGGCTCGTCCCCCTCCTCCTCCTCCTCCTCCTCCTCCTCCTCCTCCTCCTCCTCCTCCTCCTCCCCCTCCTTCTCTTACTCCTTCTTACCCTCGATATCCTTATCCTGTTCGCTCTCGTCCCGCTGTTCATCCCCGCATCCTCACCGACCCTTCATAGAGCCTACCAGGAGTTGAGTGGGAACGCGTTCTGTATAATAAAGGACCCATATTTGATCGATGGCCTCCAGGATGGCGGCCACGTCCCCCAAGAGGAGCGCAAAGGAGCCCCAAGAGTGTCCCGAGAGGGCCCAGAGAGAGTCAAGAAGGCGTCCAGCATTGCCCCGAAATCGCTCCAATAGACTCCCCGATGTCTCATGTCAGAAGTATTGGCCTCCATGCTTCACTACCTACATGCTTACTCACGTCCCTCCTCCAGGCATCTCCCCTAAGCATCGTTTATGGATGGGCTGGTGGGGATACCTTTTGATTGACGGCTCCAAGGACAGATCCAGGAAGCGGGACGGGGTCGGCTGGGGTGCAGGGCGAGATAATTGGCACCGAAAGCGCGTAGGCCGACGACGCAAACTCACGTGCAAGAGGCAAAATGCCCCCCATTAAGATGCGAGCGACCCAGGAGCAGGGGCGCAGGCACCAGCCGAAGCACGACGGAAGAGAAGTCGCACAGTGGCGCCAACTCGAACCGTACTGACCAGCGCGTACTGGCGTGCGGCACGCTGCGCTGTGGCAGCACGGGGGGCCCGAGAGGCCGCTCCGACAAACAAGACGAGGCGAGAGAGCAAGGAAGGGCGGCGGGCGCGAGAGAACGCACGGACAGAAGCGGGGGAACCGAGGAACGCCTCACTCACAAGGACTCCTGAGCGTGGACGGGCAAAGCGATCACCTTTTGCACGGACCAACCCAATCATGGAGTCCGAAACCTGCGACTGCCAGACCCCGAGGGTCGGGGGGGATGCGATAGCAGGCATGGCCGAGCACCCTGGACCACCCTGCAGGAGGTCTGGAACACTGCCAAAAGATGAGCCACTTGTGCAGTCCATCACGCGGGTGGCACCCGCCGACAGCGGCGGTCCAAGTCATCGGCGAACATCGCGGGCAGCTTAACCACCACGATGGACGGGTGGACACAGCGGCGAGCGTCGGTCGGAGGGGCGGACCAGATGGGAGTCCGACGGCAGCCGAGCAAAGGATGTACCACTTGTCGGTTCCGCACTCTCCCCAGGTCCGTCCCCAGGTGGTGCGGGGCGGGGTGGCGCGCCGGGCTGCACCCAGCCGTAACCCAGGACCAGGTACCAGGGGCCACCCCCCGGCCACGTGGGCGAACCACGCCCGCACCAGGGGCGGGAGTCGCACAGTCGGGGGTGGACTGCCTAAGGCCCGAGTTGTCCGAAACAACACCAGGTAGCCTCGCGGCAAGACCGCACCGGCTGGTGGGGATACGCGATGCGTCAAGAATTTGGCTCACCCTTCATACACTTCGTGCCCCATGGACGCCCGAAAGCCAGCCGTTAGATCCAAAGACGAGTGCAATACCCGCATGAAACAAATACCGTCCCCAGAAAACATTGCAACGATTGGTACCGCCCCTCGTCGAAGCCGCACCCTGGAGCAGCCACTGATTGTTCGTTCCCTCCTGGGGTCACGTTGTGACCGCCGCCATGTGGGCTCAATTCGGCGGGGGCCCTGGCCCTGCAGGAGCGAAGCGGGAGCAGAGCGGCATGCGCCGCGTCGAGCACCATAGGTTTGCCAGGGCTTGGAGAAAGAATATGGGGATCGCATGCAACAACAAAAACTGCGCGACCCCAATTAGGGAAAGCATCCGATGTAAATAACTGAACAAGGAAGGTAAACAATTGAACAGGGAAGGACGCTGGTAAGGAAGCAGTGTGGCATTGCCAGGCGTTGCTCGGCATTGATTGCATTGCTCGGCATTGCTTGGCAGAACTTTGCGTAATTAGCCTGGCGTCGCTGGGCATTGCTGTGTAATGCTTGACACTGCTGAATATTTTTCAATTCAGCACTGCTTAGCACTGCTTGGCATTGCGCATCCGAGAAACTGGGCACTTGGGCAACAGGCAACCAAGCAACCTGGGTAACTGCGCACCCAGGCAGCCTAGGCAACCGATGGCAACTGGGCACCCCGGCAAGGCAGCCTGCCAGACCCAAGGAATGGGGCAATCAAACAACCCAGGGCAAACTCCCAAGAAACGCCGGGCAACCGGGCAACCCCGAGGAACGCCGAGCAACCAGACAACGGGGCAAGCCGAAGAACGCTTGGGGGGCGCTTCTTTACATCCAACCCTGCCTGCACTGCCTCTGTCACAAATCAAATCAGAACCTCTAAGGCAGAGCCTTATTGGAGAAATGCTTGCTGGGAGCGGCCCCGCGTACATCCGAAAATCTGATCAAGACAATCATCATTTAAGAAATCTTGGCCAGCTTTCAGGAAGTTTCTCAAGACACATCTGGGCCAGCTGTTTCTGTTAACGCTGGAGGAGAGAACTTGCGCAAGAAACTGGGCCAGCTTTCCCGAAAGTTGGCGAAGAAACGCTAGCCCAGCTTTTCGGGAGAAGGTTTCTCGATCAGATGCTCGACTGTGTTTCGCCGGCAATTCTCTTCGGACATGGATGAATACGACTGATATGTTCGTCCAGGCTCCTGGGTCAAGTAAAAGTCCATATGAATTGGGCCCTTTTGGCACTTCAATTTGGCGCACCCCTCACGCACCTCGTGCATCGGAATCTCAATTCGGCGCACCCCTTACACACTTTGCGGCCCATGGACCTCCAGATGCGGTTGAGGGGGGCCTCAATTCGGCACACAACTCACGCACTCGTGCCACATGGACCCCCAGCGACTCAAGGTGACTCCAATTCGGTGAACCCCTCACCCACGTCGCACCTCATAGACCCCCGAAGGCCTGCAATTCGATCCACAGACCGCCCGATTCCTCAAAAGACGCAAAAGCTGGTCGAAACGAGAAAGACAACGATTGGTGCCAGCCCTAGTGGAAGCCGTATCCCGGAAAGCCCACTCCTTGCAGAATCTGCATGTCTTGTCACCCCTACGGTCCCGCAGTGCACCCGCTCTGCGGGCTCGACGACTGGTGGGGCCGGCCTGGCGCAGCGAGCCCAGGACGCGCCCATCTCTCCGACCACGAGTCCCTGCGCACTGTGCCCCCCTGGGCTGGGGATGGTGCCAGCATCCAGGGAGCCCGGGCAGGACGTTCCAGCGAAGCCTGCCCCTCCCACAGCGCCCACCCCGTCATTCTTGAGCTCTTGCATCTTGTTGCTGCCGCTGCTGCCGTTGCCGCCGTTGCCTCCCGTCCGATCCTCTCTCTCTCTATCTCTCTTGCTGTGTTGCGACGCTCCTGCGTGGGTCCAGCACGTTGGGTGGCTACCGTGACGAAAACTTCCGCTGAGCGTGTCGCGGCGGCGGCCCCGACGACACGCTGTGCCCTGCCCTGCGAGCCGACAGCGCGACAGCGCGTCGCTCGACTTCGCGGGGCGGGCGGCTGGGGAACTTTCGGGACGCTGACGCTGGCGCGACACGCTGGGTACGCAAAGGATCCCGACCGTGTCTTATGACTTACTCTGTTGCCCCCCACCCTTCCCCCGGTCCCTCCCTCCCCCCCAGGCGCCCGCCGAAGCGCGGTGGCGGATCGACAGCGAAAGCAAATGTGTCAAGATGTCTCCGCCGCGACTTCTTCGCGAACTGCCGAGGCCTTGGCCCCCGTCCTCAAAAGTCGACCCCCCCTCGTGCCCCCTCTGGGCGTGGTCGGGTAGGGACTCCGAGGCGGCGCGGCGAGGGGCACCCCCGGGAGACCCAAAGGAGTCGTGAACACATGAGATGAGCGACGAACAGAAATGGGTCTTACGCAGAGTGGCATCGCGGCCCTGCGCGGTAGCTCACGCGGGCCAACAGCGCGGCGCGCTGCAGGGGCGCTCAGGCGCCATCTTACGCAAGCAGCTTGCGCGCGAATGTCGGCGGAGTCGGACCCGTTCTCTGCGTCGCTCGAATGGAAAAGCTGGTGAGCATCGACCTCGCGGCAAAGATTGTCTGCTCTTCCGGTGAAGAGGCTGGCGCTGCTTTCATTCGTTGCGGCAGACGCACGAGGGACACGCCTGCGGGCCTGCGGGGCCCTTGGCCAAACAGGCCCTGTGAGCCCGCTTCAGCTCAGAGCCGAGACCCCCTGAATGTTCGACGAGGACTCACACCTGCGACCGGCTTGAAACTTTCCAAGTCTCCAGGACTTGACCCTCCCGGCCCTGCCCCAGGACTGCCGACGGCTCCCCAGGGCCCGAAACCTGGCCGACGGGCGGTGGAACTTGGGAAGGGCATCCCCGCGGTGTCCCTCGAGGTGTCGGGGATCCGTGGAGGGCGGGACGGGCTCTGCCCGAGAAGTCGCTCAGAACCAGGCCTTCGGACCGCTCCCAAGGGTCCACTCCGGCCAGCGTTGGAGCCGCGGCCGGCCGTGGCGACGGGGACCTCGGGAGAGCGCAGGGTGTCCCTGCCTGCTTCGCGCGGGGGGGAGCTCTTGAGCCTCGCTTCGCCGATCCCTATCCCACAGGCGCGGCCTGGGCCCCGCTGGCCGATGACCCCCCCCCCCCCCCCAGCTGGGGATGTGGACTGTTCCCTTTGGCTGTCGAAGGGCCTATGCCCAGCTGGAGGGGTGGGATGGTGGGGCTGAGATACCATGACATAACCCAGGGGAGATCGGGATGGGCTACAGTCAGCCCGTATATGATAAGGACGCACGATGAGGAGGCAAGGGCCTCGGAGGGCCAGGTCGGACCCTTTGCGAGCGGGGCACGGCCGAGGATGGGCCCAAGGGGCAAGGATGCAAGCAGACGAGCGCGCTCCACTACTCGCAAAGTAACTACTCGCAAATGGCCTGGATCCACCGCGGCGGGTCTACGATACATTACACCGAAGCAGACACGTGTTTTTTATGACGTTTGCGAGTAGGCACTTTGCGAGTAGTGGAGCGCGCTCGTTGAGCAAGGGGCGATTGTCGGGGGCGCGCAAACATGGATTTGGCGCGCGGTCGCCAAATCCATGGATCGGGGGAGGCGACCTCCCCAAAATGCGGCGCTGGTGGCGCCTCGCTCGGCGGCGGCACTCGGCGACCTCCCATGGAAGTGGATGAGCGACCCCTTGATCCATGTTTGCGATCGTCTGAGATTGGGGTCGATGCATCCCCCCCTACTTGCCGTCGCTCGGACGCCCATTTCCCGTGCATGTTTCGGTTTCGTGCGTGTTTTTTTTGCTCGATGGTCCAGGATGGTCCTCGATGGTTCTCGCCGAGAATAGGGGGCAAACAAACCTACCTCGCTTTTGGCCACCCTCGCTTCCAAGAGATACCAAGCGATGCCAAACTACGGCCTGTACTGGTCAGGCCGCTTGACGAGGAGGCGCGTGGTATGACTTGGTTTTGCCTGGAAGCGAAAGCGGGGTAGGTAAATCACGCTCTGAGAGAAAAAAGGCACACGTCCGAGCGATGCCAGGCCTGTGCCCGTCCCCCCCCCCCGGACCGTTGCCCCTGCTGGTCTCCGGGCCCTGCCTCGGCCCCGTGGCGGCCCTGCGGGACGGCCCGGGGCACCCCTGCCGGAACGCCCGCGGCGAGGCGCGGCGGCTGGAGGGCGTGCCGAGGCCGGGGCACCGCCGAGGACCGTCGAAGGCGTCGAACACGGCGAAAACGCCTCCCCCCATTGCCCACAAACGCACAAATAAATACACACCAATAAAAAGATTCCCCATATTTTCCATATTTTCTGGGTTTTCGTCTTCCCCCTCACTTCCCATATTTTCCTATATTTTCCTGGGGATCGACGATTAATTGTGTCTGTGTGTTTCTTCCCCTCCTGACCCATTCCCATGTCCCCTCGGAGGAGTCGCTGCTCCTTTGCCGGGCGGACTGCCTGCCAGACCACCCCAGCCTGACCCGAAGAGCCCGAATTTCGGGTGGGGGGGGTGGTACGGTACGGGTTCCGACGTGTTTTTTATCCATGTTCCCCGGCCCCCACCCCCCCCTCCCCACACTGGAGATGGAGGGCAAATGGACGCCTTCGGGTTGGGTTGGGGTGTTGAGCAGAGACCGACGGTCCTGGCATTTCCGTAGGCCTACCACGAAATGTTCTTGGAACCCAGCAGCGTTCTCATAGCAAAAACAATGCTCTTAGAACAAAACCCTACGTGCTCCAACACGACAGTCCCAGCCAGAAATGCTCTAAGCACACTTCGTGGAAACCACCCAGGGTTCTTAGAAGATTCTTTGGTAGGCCTATAGGCGAGCCAGGACGCTTCGCCTCTGCTTGAGACGCGCCCGGGCCGCCGCAGGGCCCAGGCATGGCCCAGAGACCAGCAGGGGCAACGTAAGGGGGGGGATAGGCATGAGAGGGAGCAGGAGGAGGAGGAGGAGGAGGAGGAGGAAGGAGGAGGAGGAGGAGGAGGAGGAGGAGGAGGGTGCAGGGAGGAGGAGGAGGAGGAGGATGAGGAGGTGGAGGAGAGATGAAGAGGAGGAGGAGGGGGAGAAGGAGGGGGAGGAGGAGGAGGAGGAGGAGGAGGAGGAGGAGGAGGAGGAGGAGGAGGAGCGCGCGGCCGGGCCCCGGGCCCCGAGGTCCCGCAGCGAGCGCATGACCTCGGCCGGCTGCAGCAGCCACCTGCGGAGGGGCGGGCGGGCGGGCGGCGGCCGAGGGGCGGAGGCTCGGCCAGGGCGTCGTCGACGTCGTCGTCGACGTCGTCGTCGACGTCGCCGTGCTCGTTCGTCGTGCTCGCTCGTCGTCGTGGTCGTGGTCGCGGCCGTCGTCGTGGCCGTGGTCGTGGTCGTGGTCGTGGTCGTGATAGTGGTCATACGTCGTGCGTCGTGTCGTCGACGTCGTGGTCGCGATGGTTCGCCATGATGTCGTGGTCGAGGAGGCGGAGGGGCGAGCGGGAGCGGAGGGAGCAGAAGGGAGGAGGGAGCAGGGGCCAGGCGTCTTAGAGGCGGAGCCGTCTCGTGCCCTACACCCCGACTCGGGCGGCGAGTTAGGGGGGGGGGTCGGCGGCGAGCGAGGGGGAGCAGCGAGAGGAGCATGATGGGCAGGTTTTCCACCACCACCACCACAAGTTGGATGGGGGGAAAGAGGAGGAGGAGGAGGAGGAGGAGGAGGAGGAGGAGGAGGAGGAGGAGGAGGAGGACGAGAGGGAGGAGGACGAAGAGGAGGAGGACGAGGAGGAGGAGGAGGAGGACCCCCTCCCCCTCCAACTTATGGTGGTGGTGGTGGAAAACAGGCCCATCAGAGCAGGCCTCCTCTAAGGGTGGCGGGACTTCTCGGAAGCCCGCGCGCACTCTGAAGAGCCTTTCCGTGCCTTCGGGGAGGCTGCTTCCGGGCAAAAGGGGGTCTTTCGCAGTGGGGTCGGAGAGGGACACGCAACGGTTCCCCCCTGTGGCTCGTGGCGCGAGGTCGCTGCCGCGGACCAGCGATGCCAAGTGCAACGCGCATTCTGCCCGCATCCAGCACGATCCAGCACGCACGATCGCGCGAACTATGGCGCACATGTTTCAACCCCCCCTTCTGCACAAAGCGCAGTCTCACGAATCTGAGGAAGCTGGCGGCGCACACAAGGGGGTAGGGAGAGGGGGAAAGACTTCTCAGAAGGAGGCTGTTGCCTAGCAGGCGGCCGGCCTTACATCTACAGATCAGGCCCGCGCCTTCTAAGAAGCAGGGTGTTTCTAAGAAGCCTTCACCCCTCCCCCTTCCCTCTGCTCGCGGCTGAGGAAGGCTTCGAAAAATTCTCAGAAGGCCGGGGGACTTCCGAGCCTTCCGAGAAGGCACGCCCCTTCTCGCTTTCCCCCTTCGGGGCTCATCACCTAGCTCCAGCATCTGGCCCCGTGGCATGGGCCATCCTCGCATCCGGCGCCAGCACGGACGCTCAGCCACGACAGGGAGCGTGCGCTGACGCCTACAGCCAGCCCGGATAACAACGACGCGCGATAAGGATGCAAGGGGCTTGGAAGGCCATGCCGACACTTTGCGAGCGGGGCGCGACCAGCGAAAACGGCCAAGGATGGGCCAAAGAAAATGGATGCAAAGTTAACCTTGGAAAAAGCCCATCCTTTCCATTATTACTATACGGGTTGACTGTAACTCGTGAGGCCCAGCGTATAAGAACCGATTCGGCTGGTACGAAGAAACATGGCTACAAAGATGCAGCTATCCTTGCACGGCGGGGATGTATCCAGGCGGCGAAGAAGGAAACATGTGGAGGAAGAGGAGGCAAGCGTCGGAATGCACGCCGAAGCGGAAGAGGATGATGATGAGGAGGAGGATAAGTAGGAAGAGGAGGACGAGGAGGAGGAGGTCGGCGTCACCCCTAGCCAGCCTCTCCTTACTTACACACGCGTCCCTAATCCTGATGTCGACCTGCCCCAATCACACCTCCTCCCTTCTCCTCCTTCTCCTCCTCCTCCTCCTCCTCCTCCTCCTCCTCCTTTCCTCTTCCTCTTCTTCTTCTTCTTCCTCCTCCTCCTCCTCCTAGATATCCCTCCTCCTCGACCGCCTCCTCCTCCTTCCTGCCTCCCACCCTCCTCCTCCTCCTCCTCCTCCTCCTCCTCCTCCTCCTCCTCGTCCTCCTCCTCCTCCCTCTCGTCCTCCTTCTCTTCCTTCTTCCTCCTCCTCTTCCTTCTTCCTCCTCCCTTTCCTCCTCCTCCTCCTCCTGCTCCGTGCTGGTCAGGGCCCAACATGTGGCACCGCTGGCTCATGCGGCCCAGTGGCAGCCAACCCTCTGCTCATGCCAGGTTTGTTCGCCTTGTCCCGTCTTTGTTGTCCCTGCTCCGAGCGCGATTGGGACATCAGAGGTCACGGTATATGTTGGAAGGCCACTGGCAGGCCGTGCCCCAGACTGAATGGGCTGCAGGTGTCGAGGTTGCTCGACAGGTTCTGCCCGACCTGGCCTTGTTCGTTGCCACGGACCACGAGAGCTGCTCTGAGTACTGGGGCCCCGGACGACAAGGCCCCGTCGGACTACAGAGGGCCCCTCCCCCAGACTGCAGGGGCCCCCCCCGCGGACGACAAGGACCCTGCCCCCCCCGACGACAGGGACGACCCCCCCCTGGACTACAAGGGCCCCCTTCGTGGACTGCAGGGACCCCCCTCCCGGACTACAGGGACCCTGCCCCCCAGACTCCAGGCACCCTCCCAACACAAGTGCTGCGAACAGCCAATGATGACTCCGCGACTGCTGCGCGCCTGGCAGCGCCCGAGAAGGTCGAATGGCAGGCAGCCAGGATCAAGCGCGGGGCCCCAGGGAAGGAGAGGGAGAGGAAACGAGGAAGAAGCCAGGAGGAGGCGTCGTCGTCGTCGTCGAGGTCGTCGAGGTCGTCGTCTTCGTCGTCGTCGTCGTGGTCGTCGTGGTCGTGGTCGTGGTCGTGGTCGTGGTCGTGGTCGTGGTCGTCGTCGTCGTCGTCGTCGTTGTCGTCGTCGTCGTCGTCGTCGTGGTCGTGGTCGTGGTCGTCGTGGTCGTGGTCGTGGTCGTGGTCGTCGTCGTCGTCGTCGCCGTGGCCGTGGCCGTGATCGTCGTCGTCGTGGTCGTGGTCGTGGTCGTGGTCGTGGTCGTGGTCGTCGTCGTCGACGTCGTCGTCGTCGTCTTCGTCGTCTTCGTCGTCTTCGTCGTCGTCTTCGTCATTTTCGTCGTCGTCGAGCGGAACGTCGACCCACGAAGAAAAAGGCATTACACCTCGGACTACATGACCACCCGCCTGGACTACAAGGCCCCCCCCCAGACTAGAAGGGCTCCCCCCCGAATTACAAGGGCCCTCCCCGCCGGACTACAAGGGCTCCCCCCTGGACTAGAATGCCAACCCCCCTGACTACCAGGAACCCCCCAGACTAGATCCCACCCAGCCCCCCCAGACTAGAAGGCCCCCCCCCCCGGACTATTGGTCACCCCAAAACTATTGAGGTACTCAAGGGGTTCATGACACCCTAAGCCTCAAGAAGGCAGACCTTTGGTTCGAGCTGTGACGTGGGAGGGCGCCCCCGCTCAACCCTGGAGCAGATTCGGAGTCATCTGGTAGAAGATAAGGCCAAGCTCCTCCTCAAGCACATGTCAGCATTGTATCTGGATGTCGTGTACATTCGCTGCATTGTCAACGCCCTTGCTTCTCGTAGAGCGGAGCTTTGCCAATCACTGCCAACCAGGCAGTGCCATTCTGAAGTGCGATGCCACCATTTGCTTGAACGCGTGCGCCTTGCCCCGAAACCTTGCCAGGAAGATCGGACACGTCTTCTGCGGTCCATGAAGCGGAGGACGGACACAGTAGCAATCGTCGAAGGGTCTTCGCACGCACGTGTGCCCACCATGGTTGGCTGGAGGTGCCAAGGTTGTTGTACATATGTCGACTGGAAGTCCAGAGGATCCATCTGCATCCTCGACTCACCCTGCTATGTCACTGCGACAGATGTGGTCGACGAATACCGAATGGACATCTGGCGGGGGCGCAAGGCTGACGGCAAGCACTCCTTTTGCCGTGACGGGCAACCGCAATGACTGTTGGGATAAAGGCTCGTTCAATTTCTGCGGCAAGTGCGGCCGCTGGTCGCAGATGACTCCGATGATCCACTTCAAATCTTGAGATGCCGAGGTCAAAGGAGTGGATCATCTCATCAACTACCAGCCTACCAGAGCGAGGGGCTGCTGAAGCTCAAACGAGGCACCCCCTGAAGAAGCTGTGCAAGGCTTGGGGTCTCAACCGAACGGCGAAATGGATTCATAGTCTCCTGTACGTATGGCGTACGTGTCAAACCCTTCGGATGCCTGGCGAACAGGCGCGCGCTGCAAAATAAAACTCTTTCTGCCCCTACTCTTGTCCCAAATTCCCATCCCCCCTGTCGCCCCCGCGCGCGCTCGGAGGGGGAGGAGGAGTGGGGGAGGAGAGTAGTAGGAGGAAGAGGCAGGAAACGGAGGAGGAGGAGGAAAAGGAGGAGGTGGATGAGGAGGAGAGGCAGAAAGAGGAGGACTTAGGGCTGACGACGATGGACTCGTGACCGAATCCCGCTTACCGTATACTCCCGCCTATGCCTACCTGAAATCAAGTTTCAACGATCCTGGAACTATCATTCCCTGGCTCAGGAGGAGAAGGAAGTGGATAGGGATGATGAGGGAGGAGGAGGAGGAGGAGGAGGAGGAGGAGGAGGACGGAGGACAGAGGAGGAGGAGGAGGAGGCGGAGGAGGAGGACGGAGGAGGGGAAGGGAGCAGAAAGGCGGACGAGGTGGAGGAAGGAAGAGGACTGGGAGACTCCACGACTCGACCCGGGCGTCCAGCGGCTCGAAGTTCTCCAGACATGTAAAGGGGCCCTGGGACGCACACATACACACACATAACATGACTTCCCATCATTTCCTATATTTTCTCGGTCTTTGTCTTCCCCCCACTTCCCATATTTTCCCATATTTTCTGGGAGTCGACGATTCATTGTGTCTGTGTGTCTTGTTCACCTCCTGCACATGGGCCCTCCTCCTCCTCCTCCTTCTCCTCCTCCTCCTTCTTCTCCTCCTCCTCCTTCTCCCCCTCCACTTTCTTCTCCCCCTCTTCCTCCTCCTCCTTCTCCTCCTCCTGCGGGCCTTCCGGGGGTCATTCTCTCACGGTCCCACGGCCCGAAGACACTGCCTGGATGGGACGCACAGGGACATACTGATACTATATGTCCTCCTTGGAGGCGCGCGTCCGACCCGAACGTATAGTTGGCCGGAAAGCGCCCGCCACGACGCACATACTATAAGACTTCTCGGTGCGGGCGTCGCCCCTGTCGGGGGCGACAAACACATGTTATAAGTATGTTGGGGGGACGCCGACTGGAGGCCGAAAACAAAAACGCGTCTTTCCCCCCTCCCCCCCAAAAAAGACGCCATGTCCAGGCCACTCTCCCTCGAACACTTAAACTTGGCCCCTGGACCTGTCCAGGGATGCGCCCCAACCAGAGTCCCGAGGTGGAATCCCACGCTGGCGACGGGAAGCTCCGCAGAGGCCCTCCAAAAAGGCGAAACGCAAAATCCAACAAATAGGAACACGGACAACTGAGCATTTTCTTAGGGTGGAGGGCTCAGGATGAAATCCATATGGGCTTCTGCACCTCGAAAATCAATCCGTCTTGTGGCTCACCTCTTGCAGATTCAGGCCTCGAAGATCCATCGAAACGGCACTTCAGATTTCACCCTTTGCCCTCCACCCAAAGAAAATGCTCGGGAAAAGGAAGAACACAAACACATCCGCCACCGTGCCGCCGGACACGGAATGGGCGTGTCCTCAGGTCCCTGGCGCAGTCCGAGCCTCGCTCCTCACGCCATGAGGAATCTTTCAAGGGGCAAGGACCCCTCGCTCTCTAATCTCTTTTGGGGCTCCCCGCGGTTCTCCCGGGCTCTTCCGAGTGTCCCGCAGGAATACTTCGGGCCCAGGAGGGCCCCAAGACGGGCCCAGAGGACCCAAAGAAGCCCCAGACACGGTCCAAGAGGGCCCCGAGTCGCCGAACGATCGCTCCAAGACGCTCAAGGTGGCCCCCAGACAGCTCAAGAGGCCTCCAAGATGGCAAGCCTCCAGGAGGCCTGCCAAGAGGGCCCAAGAGGCCAAAGTCTTTGATGTCCCATAGGTGTTTGAAGGATTTTGGCGTTCTCGCTTTTTCGGCGCCACGACGCTCCCAGACGGCCCTAGAGCCCAAGCGGCCTCCAAGAGGGCGCCAAAACGGCCCAAGAGGGCCCCCAGACAGCCCAAGAGGCGCCCAAAGCGGCCCAACAGGGCTCCAAGACGGCCACAGAAGGAGCCCAAAAGAGGGAACACGAACCGACAATCCAAGCCTTCCCCCCCAAGAGGCGCCCAGGAGGCACCCAGGAGGCCCCAAGAGAGCTCCCAAGAGGCCCCCAAGAGGCCCAAACGAGGCCCAAAAGAGGCCCCAAGAGGCCCCCCAAACGGCCCCCAAGAGGCATCCAAACTGCCTTCAAGATCCCCCCAAGAAGCCCGCCACGAGATCCCAACGAACATCAAATAGGCTTCATACCCACAACCCAAGCACAGTGGCGGGATGGGCAGAAGGTGATCAGATCCGCCGCCCCCTGTTGATTTTTCACAGGGGCGCCTGGCGTGCTGAATCCTATACGGTTTGGTGTTGGCTCTTCTTCCAGAAGAACTCCCCGAGGGGCTTCGGCCGATACCGCCGACAACCCGGAAGGGACCAGAAACCACAGCGTCCAGAGCAAATTCCCCAAGACGGCTCAAGATGGCCTCTTTGACTGCCAAGACATCTCAAGATGGCATCCAAGATGCCTCCAGGCCCCAAGAGACCCGCCCCAAGAGGCCCCCAAGAGGCCTCCAAGACGGTCCAAAAGGCCCCAAGAGGGCCTCCAGAAGGCCTGAAGAGGCCAAAATCGTTCAGGTGTTTGAAGGATGCTAGCATGCGCTTGTTTCGGCCTTCCGACGGCCCGATGCGGCCCAAGAGCCCCCAAAGATCGCCCCAAGACCAATCGCCCGGGAGGCCTCCAAGATGGCCCCAGAACGGCCCAAGAGGCCCCCAAGACGGCCCTAAGAGTGCCCCAAGACGGCCCAAGAGGCCTCCAAGACGTCCAAGATAGCCTCCAAGACGGCCCTGGAGCACCCCAAGAGGGCTCCAAGTCGGCCCAGGGAGGCCCCCAAGACGGCCTCCGACGGGCCAGGAACGCCCTGAGACGGGCAACGAGGCCCCCAAGAAGCCCCCGAAGGCCCCCAAGATACCCAAGGAGGCCCCCAAGATGCCTCCAAGAGGCTCCGAGGAAGCTCCCAGGAGGCCCCAAGAGTGCCCCCAGAGGTTCCCAAGATGACCCCCCCTCCTCCTCCTCCTCCTCCTCCTCCTCCTCCTCCTCCTCTCCTCCTCCTCCTCCTCCTCCTCCTCCTCCTCCTCCTCCTCCTCCTCCTCCTCCTCCTCCTCCTCCTCCTCCTCCTCCTCCTCCTCCTCCTCCTCCTCCTCCTCCCCGCCATCCTTCCCCAAGTATGTTCTCGAAGGGTTTCCACAACGGCTGGGGGAACACATGGCTCGAGAGCTTGGCAGAGCACTTGCCACAACGCTCGACCACATGGGCGATTCCAAAAGGCAGGGGGCGGCGGCGATTCGCCGCAGGCGCTTTTCGATAATAAACATCAGTGCATCATCGATTCTCATGCAACGCTGGCCGTCTCTCCCGGCTGGAAGCCTCTGAAGGGTCGACGAAAACGCTGCAGTGACAGGCCGCACGGTAACCTCGAAATCCCCAGAAACCCCCATGCACGGTCCGTCACCGCACCGTTTTGGGACCCTGGGGAGGCCCCGGTTGCCAGAGACATCCTCGGAGAGCCGATCTCAGAAATCCGCACGGACCTCCGAAACATTATGTTTATGCCGTCTGTTGTACAGTGGGGGCGTTGGACAAAGAACCCTTAGATAGTGAATCCAGGGTCTGGAAGCCGGTGGGACTCCAATCGTGGATCGGCCATGGATATCACCGCCGCCCTCATCAGATAAGGAATCCTCCAAGGTGTGAAGCCCCCTGGGCCCATCCTGCCAGGTGGCTTTCGGGCCATAACTCGGCTCTGCGGCGGCCTTTCGGGACGACCCAGGCACCCCCGCCACGCCCTCGACGAGGCGCAGCTGACGGAGAGCGCCTCGAGGCTGGAAAGCCGCCGAGAGCCGACCAAGACCCTCGAACACCTCGCGCCTCGAAACCCGGGGGGCTCGATGCCTCCCCCCCCCACACCGTGCTTCGAGCACCGCACGGTGGGGCCACCACACCGCCCGCTGGCCCCAGGGCTTCGGCAGCCCGGCCACCCGTTGCGGCCCGCCGGCCCGCGGGGCCGCGGCTTCTGGCTCCCGCCGGGCGCGCCGCCCTCGCGCGCAGGCCGCGCGTGGGACGCGTGCACGGAGGCGATCCTTCGGGGGGGGGCCGCGCAGAGTGGAAGCTGGGCGAGGGCAGGGATCTCCGTGGCTGCTAAAGCGGTCCTCCATGGAGAAGAGAACAGATTCCCGGAATCGAGCTCGGCGCACTAAATAGTCACAACGGGCTGCTCCCCGGAAGAACCACCGAAATCTCTCGGAGCTCTGTTATAGCAGCCACGGGTTTGCCAGCCGTCGCCCGGATTCTGAGCAGAGCAGAGGCGCAAGTCAGCCCCCCCCCCAAAAAAACACCCTGCGCCCGCCCCCCCGCACGCCGCTCCCGCACACCGCTCCCGTTGGCCTGGATAGAGGACTCGCCAGAGCCTGCAGCGGTGGCGGAGACCCCGCCAGGGAGAGCCCCGGGGAGACTCCAGACCGAAGGCCACGAGATTTCGCGGTGGGGGGGGGGGCGGGACGGAACGGATCGCTCGTGCGGGCAGTCGCCCCGGCCCCTCAGGGGGGGAGCAGGCTGGGCGAGGGTGGGGGTGGCTTAGGCAGCCGCGTGCGACCCCTAATGTCGAACCAGTATAACAAGGACGCACGATAAGGATGCAAGGGCCTTGGACGGCCATGTCGACACGTTGCGAGCGGGACGCGGCCAGCGAAAGTGGCAAAGGATGGGCCGAGGTGGAAGGATGCAAGGGTAACCTTGGAAAATCGCTTATCCTTACCATGCAGGTTGACTGTACCCCTGCAGGTCAGACTTCTGAGAAACCAGCTGGGGTTCCGAACATGAAGGATGTCTGCAGCCAGGTGAGCCCCCAAGGGGATCTCCGATGCCAGAGGCGCCCACCAGACCCGTAGGGGTGAGGTTCGCCAGTGGTCGCGGATCTATCGTGCGGGCAGTCGCCAGGGCCCCTCAGGAGCGGAGCGGGCGAGGCCATGGCCTAGCACAAAGCGGCCCAGCGCATCAACAGCCCACTCGGGATACTTGCGGGTCGTTTGGGCACCCAGGCACCCCTCCTCCCCTCGGCTCATCTCCGTCTAACGCCCCTTCGCTCGACGTATGGGGATCGTCACATTTTTCGGAGGCTCTCGTCGCAGCTGGAAGCAACAGGCCATGACAGGACGAAGACAATCCAAAGAGGCATACCATGACGGAGCCTTGACAGAGAACGACGGGCCATGATGTGAGAATGACAATGACAGGAGAATCCGCCGGGCCCCTTGTGGGGCCACCAGGCTGTAGGCCGAAGCTTCGAAGTTTCCTGTGCCAGTTGCAGCTTCCAGTTTCCACTGTTACAGTTCTGCTTCTTTGCAGCTTCCAGTTTCCACTGTTACAGTTCTGCTTCTTGCTGCTTACTGTTCCTTGTTGATGGACCGCGCGAAGGGGGGAGGCCCAAAACGGGCATTTATACCACGCCCTGAGCGTGTGCTCTGAATTGCTGGGGTGGGTAAAAAATTACACTCCTCACGCAGATCGGCGGGGCCAGGGTCCAAAAGCACACGGGATGCGCCACATTTCTGAAATTCGGTGTCACGCAGATCGGCGGGGTCAGGGTCCAAAAACATTGGGAATTTGCCTCATTTCTAAGATTCGGTGACACCCCTCACGCAGATCGGCGGGGTCAGGGTCCAAAAGCACAAGGGATTTGCCACATGTCTGACATTCGGTGGCACCCCTCACGCAGATCGGCGGGGTCAGGGTCCAAAAGCACCAGGGATTTGCCACATATTTAAAATTTGCTGGCACCCCTCCGGCAGATCGGCGAGGTCAGGAGGGTCCAACAACATACATCGGCGTTACAAAAGTTTCGTCATAAAATAAAAGTCGATCATCTTGCATAAGCAAAGACAAATCCCGCCCCGGTGGGATTTCTGGAACCGTGTGAATTCACATCGGGATTTCAAAATGTCCCGTTGTAAATCTATACTATTATAGTAAGGGATGAAATCCCACTTTTAGAAATCCCGGATCTTTGATCCGACCGCTCTTGACTCAGTCCGCTAGGATTCTAGGGGGGAAGGGGGGGCCAGCTCGGCGCGGCCAGGGCAGTGGTCAGCCTCTGCCCGCTTGCTCACGCGGAAGGAAGACACGAAACCCATGCTACCTTCAAGCTCTCATGAAACGTGACGAACTTTTGTAACGGCGTAGTAGGAGATGTGCTACATTTCTAAAATTCGGTGGCACCCCTCACGCAGATCGGCGGGGTCAGGGTCCAAAAACACATGGGATTTGCAACATTTCTGAAATTCGGTGGCACCCCTCACGCAGATCGTCAGGGTCAGGGTCCAAAAACATAAGGGATTTGCAACATTTCTGAAACTCGGCGGCACCCCTCACGCAGATCGGCAGGGTCAGGGTCCAAAAACACAAGGGATTTGCCACATTTCTGAAATTCAGCGGCACCCCTCACGCATATCCGTAGGGTCAGGGTCCAAAAAAACAAATGGGATTTGCTACATTTCTGAAATTCGGCGGCACCCCTCACGCAGATCCGTAGGGTCAGGGTCGAAAAACAAACAGGTCCCGACACTGCTTCACGGCGGCGCCCATACCTCATGATTTTGCTTTTGCATCTCCCATTATCTGAGACAGGGGGCCGGCGGCATGGGGCGAAACCCTTACGGATAACAAGAACATGTCAGGATATTTGTTTTCATCTACCCCACAGGTTGGGTATGCGACTTTGAAGACCAAAGCGGCCCGACCCGACCGCCCCCAGTATGCCGCGGCGGGCCCCGGCCTCGATACTCCTGGATGCTACCTGGTGCCACGCACCAGCCGAATGACAGAAAGTGACAGTGCTATGACAGACGACAGCAACAGTTCATGCAGGGAGGAGGGATGGACGAGGAGGGAGGAAGGAGAAGGGAGGAGTCCCACAAGTCCTCTGGGCTTAGGTGGGATAACAAACTTGTGTCCCCTCGCTGCACCACTGCACCTGACTGGTACATATATATATATATGTGACTGACATACATACATACATACATACATACATACATACATGCCTGCATACATACATACATACATACATACATACATGCATACATGCATACATACATACATACATACATACATACGTACATACAGACATACATACATACATACATGCATGCATGCATGCAAACATATATACATACATGCATGCATGCATACATACATACATACATATATACATACATACATACATACACACACACATACATACATACATACATACACACACATACATACATACATACAGACAGACAACCATACATGCATGTATGCATACATACATGCATACATGCATACACACATACATGTATACATGCATACATATATACATGCACACATACATACATACATGCATACATACAGACAAACATACATACATGCATGCATACATACAGACATACATATACACACACATACACACATACACGCATACACACACATACATACATACATACATACATACATACATACATACATACATACATACATACATACATACATACATACACACACATACATACATACATACATACATACATACATACATACATACATACATACATACATACATACATACATACATACATACATACATACATACACACATACACACACTTATATGTTTATATATACATGTGGAAAACATCTCACTATATATACACACACGCTCCCTCACCCGACTCTGGGCCACCCCCAAAAAGCCCCCCCTCAACCACCGTCTCTGCTTGCCTCCAAATCTGGAGCATGCGCGGGCGCCCCGCGACCGCTTTGCATTGGCTTTTGACAGGGACGGCGGGGGTGCCGGCATATTGCGTAAACGTGGAGCACGTGCCGCACCTGGCGCGCCTGGCTCGCTTGGGCGTCCAGGGTGCTTGGTGCACCTGGGACCCGTGGTGCAGATGGCATGTGTGGCGCCCCTGAGCAATATGCTGAGACTCCCTCGGGTGTTCCTTATGTGTTGGGAGGGCGGGGAGGAGTGAGCGAGACGGCTTGCGGGCGAAGGGGGAGCCTCGACCCCTCCCCCTAGCCCCTCTCCTAAGCCTGGAAGGGGGGGGGACCCGAGGTGTCAAGAGGTGCTTTTTAGTCGAAGAGAGTAAGCAAAACACAAATGATTTTCACTCAGGATTCGAAGCCATGTCGAGCCTCCGAGGGGGATACCTGAACTGAGGTACCCCTTCGTTGTGAGCCACGGGGCCCAAGAGGCCTCCCAGACCCTTCCAATGAGCCCCAAGAGGGCCCCAAGACTTCCAAAACGATCCCCAAGAGGGCCCCAAGAGTGCCCTAAGAGGCCCCACGGGGACCCCAAGAGAGCCCCTGAGATGGCCTTCATCGTCCTTCAAGAACCTCTCACAACAATATTTCTCCGAAGCCCAGCTTCCTTTATCCTCCTTGGCATCGTCCCTTCCGTCCCTCCTCCTTTCCTGCTCTCTCCACCTCCTCCTCCTCATCATCATCCTCCTCATCCTCCTCCTCCTCCTCCTCCTCCTCCATTCCTTGTCCGTATAAACAATTTCTCCCTGTCACACCCCGAGGCCAGTTTTTAGGGCGGGCCGGGCGTTTCGCCTGAGATTTCCTCGCCATTTATGACTCTGAAGCTTAAAACTGGTAACAGCTTCACAGATGGAGGGGGCCGTTTTCAGAATGTGGCTCGCACCTTTGCGCGGAGAACATTCGTTTTAAACAGTTGCACGAGTTTCACGGGTTGAGGGCGGGTCGGTTTCAAAATGTGGCTCTCGCCTTCGCGCGGTGGACATTCGTTTTAAACAATTGCAGGAGCTTCACGCATTGAGGGCGGGTCGTTTTCAAAATGTGGCTCTCGCCTTAGCGCGGCGCACGTTCGTTTTAAAGAGCTTCGCGGATTGAGTGCGGTTCCTTTTCAGAATGCGGCCCTCGCCTTAGCGCGACGCACAATCGTTTCAAACATTTGAAAGGGTTTCAAAGATTCCCGTCATCAACGTGCCAGAAATGGTCTGTTGAAAAGATTCAGGATTATGCGGGTGCAACAATTATGTTGGTTCGCTGTGTTGAAGTTCCAGGAATGGCGTCCTGGCGCGATTCAGGATTGTCAAGAAGCAGCAGTCAGGTTGATCCGTGGCGTTGGAATCCCGAGAAGCATGTTTTGGCATGCTTCACGGCCTTCAAACGGTGGTCTTCCAAAGAGGCAATTCCTTCAGTGGAACGAACCGTTGTAGAGGCCTATGAGGGGGCTTGGAGGGAGGGGTTCTTCCAACATCGTGGATGACTCTTGGAATTACACTGGTCCTCCTCCTCCTCTTCTTCCCCCTCCTGCTCCTTCTCTCCTCCTCCTCCTCCTCCTTCTCTCCTGCTCCTCCTCCTCCTCCTTCTCCTTCTTCTCCTCCTCCCCCTCCTCCTCCTCTTGCGCCTCCTCCTCTTCCTCATACTACCCCGAAGCATGTTCCAGGATGTCGACGGACCTCCAAGCATGGCTCAAGATGATTAGCCTCCGACAGACCTCCCCGAGCCCCCAAGACAGCCTCAAGATGGCCCAACGCAGCTGAACATGGTTCGAGATAGCCTCCCGCAGCCTCTAGCCGAGCATGGCTCAAGATAGCCTCCAAGAGGCCTCAAGCCAGCCTCCGATCCTGTCTGGATGGGCTGGTGGTGGATTTTTGGTCGCGGCCGCAAGCGAAGGCGCAGGCGGCGTCCGAAGTCAGCCTGGGCTACGAGCGAAACCAGTGGTGGTGGATACGCGAAGCGTCAAGGATGAGAGGAGGCAAGGGGTGGTGGGTGGGAAACGCTGAGCTAGCCCATCAAAGGCTCAACTGTCCACACCCTCCCTCTTCCGCCGCCTTCTCCTCTGCCTCCTCTCCCCCCTCTGTAGGTATGATAGCAGCAACTCAGTGCGTGAGCACCCTCAAAGCCACGCGCAGTAGTCCCCCAGCGGGGATGTTCAAGACATCCGAAGCCTGGGAACACTTCTTGGAGCACCCCGCTCGGCCGAGAGAGCTCCAGATACCCCGCGCGCGCAACGTGCTGCGCCCGCGTCCTGAGGCCCTGCCCGCCCAGCACGACCACCTCCTTGCGGGTCGGTCAGGAGACCCCAAGGGGAGGCCGCCTCGCTCCTCCTCCTCCTTCTCCTCCTCCTCCTCCTTCTCCTCCTTCTCCTCCTCCCCCTCCTCCTCCTTGACATCTTCCTCCTCCTCCTCGTCCTCCTCCTCCTCCACTCCATTTCTTTATGAATAACTCATCCCTGTCGCACCCCAAGGCCAGTCTGAAGGGCGGGCCGGGCGTTTCGACGGAGACGTCCGTACCATGCATGAGCCTCAAGCTAAAACACTTGCAGCGGGTTCACAGATGGAGGGCGAGCCGCTTACAAAATTTGGCTCTCGCCTCAGCGCCGCGCCCACTCGTTTTAAACATTTGTAAGAGCTTCACGGATCGGGTCGTGTTCAAGATGCGGTGGGTCTCGCTTTAGCGCCGCGCACATTCGTTTTAAACATTGCGAAAGTTGCACGACTTGATAGCTGCTCCTTTTCAACGTGCGGCTCTCGCCTTAGCGCCGCACACACTCGTCTTAATAATTTGCAGAAAAGTTTCACGAATTGAGGGCGGGCCGTTTAAAACATGAGCCTCTCGCTTTCACGGACTCCCATGGTTAACGTACCAGACACGGCGTCCGGAAGGATTCAGGATAGTCAGGGCACCACAGTAACCGTGAATCGCGGTGATGAAATCCCAGGCATGATTCAAGAACGTCAATAAGCAACAGTCATGTTGGTTCGTGGCGTTGAAATCCCGATAATTGTGTGTGCGCGCACGTTTCAGGATCTTCCAACGGTTGTCTCCCACTGGGGCACTTCCCTCAGTGGAAGTGAACCCTTCTACCCTTCTAGGGGCCTGTGAAGAGGGAGTTTGAAGGGAGGGTTTATTCCAACATGGTGGGTGAGTCTCTGGTTCACACTGGTCCTCCTCCTCCTCCTCTTCCTCCTCCTCCTCCTCCTCATGCTCTTCCCTAGCCCCCCCCTCCTCCTCCTCCTCCTCCTCCTCCTCCTCCTCCTCCTCCTCCTCCTCCTCCTGCTCCTCATGTTCTTCCCTCTCCCCCTCCACCTACTTAGCCATTCCTCTCGGGAAGGGGGGCCGATTCTGGGACGGCGAGCTCAGGAGTGGCCCCGCCTGGAGACGCGCAGAGAGGGCGGAACTCGACGTCATCGGCTACGGGCCCTGGGCCGGGCGACAGCCGGGCGCGCAGTCGCACAGAGGGCCTCGCCTTGCTCTCCGCGCCCCCCCTCCGGCGCCTCCCGCCTCGCGCCCCCCCTCCGCCATCGAGCGAGCTCCACCCGCTCCCTCGCCGGCGTGCCCCTGCGGCCGGTTCGTGCGGCGTCGGCGCGCGCAAAGGTATTATGGAGTCTGGGGGATTGTGGGGGTGCGTCTTTGGGGCTCCCATCCTCGCTTTCCTTTTCGGTTGCTTCTCCCTTGCATATGCTTGTTGTCATTATTGTTATCATGCGTCTGTCTTTATTACATCGTTCTTCTAGTCGTGGCCAATGGCTCTTCGACCCCGAGGAGGAGGAGGCCCTCAAGAAGGCGAAGAAAAAGAAGGACGGGGAGGAGAAACACCAGAACGACGAAAGGGGCCACCACCAAAAGGAAGGGGAGAAAGAAAAGAAGGAGGCGACGAAGAAAAAGGACAACAGACAGGGAAGCAGAAGGGCGGGAAACAGACCCAACAGAACGCGAAGGGCCACCACTCTTGGTCGAAGCCGCACACAAAATAAAACCCAATGTAATCATCCACAAAAGGAATCCCTTTGTAATCCGCACAAAGGGAATCCCGATGTAGCCCGCCACAGAAGGAATCGTTTTGTAGCCGGCCACAAAAGAAATCCCTGTGTAACCCTCCACAAAAAGGAATCCCTTTGTAATCCGCCAAAAAAGGAATCCCTTTTGTAATCACCCTCGAAGGGTAAAGCGCCCTCCGCCCCGAACAAGGAAGGGGAAGAGAGGGACAAAAAGGGAAAATAGATCTTCAGGGTAAAAATGGAACAAGGACAAATTGCAATGATCTTCAGGGGAGAGATTACGAAAAATATGAGAATTGGAGCGACACTAGGAATCCTTTTGTAATCCCCAACAAAAGAAATCTCTTTGTCATCTCCCACAAAATTGAATCCATCTGTAATCCTCCACACATGGAACTCCTGTGGAATCCCCCACAAAAGGAATCCCTTTTGTAAAGGATGACGTCGGGTTTCCTTTCGTGGCGAATTCCAAAGGGATTCCTAGTATCGCTCTCATGTTTCCTATTGTTCCTCTTCTCCCCGGCCTCCGTCAGCTACTCGTGCGCCTGACGCGGGGCGGTCGTTCGACTGCGGGGTACGGAGTGCCAGTCCACCATGAGCATGAGAGGAGGATGCGCCGACGGGGCTGGGGCGCGCCGACGGGGGGGCGCGGACACGTTTGGCGGGCCAAAAACGGCAGGCATGCGGGCAAGCGTGAGCGGACATGTTGCACTTGCTCACCCCCTATTGCTATGTTGGCTCACGTGTTGAACTTTGCTGTAGCAGTCCTTTCCTCGCCGCTTCCAGCACCAGCGAGAGGGGATCGGAGCACATGCGGGTAGCCCACAAGGAAATGAATATTCAATGAGGATGTACCGCATTCTGTTGTGGAGCTGCCACGTGAGGAGTACAGGATACGGGGTATGTTTGCCTTTCGCCGCAAGATGAAGCCTTCTGTAATCGAGGGCATGGGGACGTTGCTGTGGTCGGCAACGATGATTTGTTCGGTAATGCATCACAAGAGTGTTCATATTCTAACATATTCGAACTCGCAACTACAGAAATGATTCTGAATCCGCTTCTGACTGGCTCCTTCTGTAAAGCCAAATAATCGAAATCCTTGTGCAACCCGCCGCAAAACGAATCCTTTTATAATGCGCCACAAAGGGGCTCCCGTTCGAACCCGCACAAAGGGAAATCCTTTTGTGATTAAAAAAGATCCTTTCGTAATCCGCCAGCAAAGGAATCACTTTGCAAGCCTCCACAAAAATAATCCTTTTGTACTCGGCCATACAAGGAATGGAAACCTTTTGTGAGATGTCACATAAGGAATCCTTTTGTAATGCGCCACAATCGGAATCCCTTGGGGAAATCTGCACAAAAGGAGATCTTTGCAATCCGCCTCAAAAGGATTCCTTGTAGAATCGCATCAAGGGAAAGGCGCTTCCCCCTCCGAACAAGGAAGGAGAAAAGATGGAAAAAGGGACAATCAGGAAATTACTCCGGCGGTAAGACCCCACATGAGAATCTTGTTAGATTGCCCTTGACCTTCTCCCCCGTCGCCCTAGCGGACATCCTCCTCTCGCCCTGACCTCGGCTCTCTCCTCCTCCTCCTCCTCCTCCTCCTCCTCCTCCTCCTCCTCCTCCTCCTCCTCCTCCTTCCTCCAATGGATACGTGCAGCCCGAAGGACATTGCACGACCCGAAGGATCCTCCAACTCCTCCTCCTCCTCCTCCTCCTCCTCCTTCTCATCATCATCATCATCATCATCATCATCATCATCATCATCATCATCATCATCATCATCATCATCATCATCATCATCATCATCATCATAACTCCTCCGCGACCCAGCGGATACGTGCAGCCCGAAGGACATTGCACGACCCGAAGGAAACATGCCTCCTCCTCCTCCTCCTCCTCCTCCTCCTCCTCCAATGGATGCGTGCAGCCCGAGCGGCGCCACATGGTCACCCCTTCTCCTCCTCCTTCCCCTCCTCTCCTCCTCCTCCTCCTCCTCCTCCTCCTCCTCCTCCTCCTCCTCCTCCGCCGATGGGTTACCACCGGCGGCCCGGGGACAAAGGTTCCCCCCTGACGCCGGTTCGGACGAGGATGGGTTACCACCCCCGGCCCGGACGCAAGGGGCTACCCCTGCGCCCGATTCGACCGCCGATGGGTTACCACCGGCGGCCCAGAGGCAAGGGGTTACCCCTGCTTCCGATTCGGCTGAGGGTGACCAACCACCGGCCCGGACGCAAGGGGCTACCACTGCGCCCGATTCGGCCGCCGATGGGTTACCACCGGCGGCCCGGAGACAAGGGGATACCCCACCCCCGGCCCGGACACAAGAGGTTACCCCTGCGCCCGATTCGGCCGCCGATGGGTTACCGCCAGCGGCCCGGAGACAAGGGGATACCCCTGCCCCCGATTCGGCCGAGGATGAGTTACCACCCCTGGCCCGGACACAAGAGGTTACCCTTGCGCCCGGCCGCCGTCTCGTCGTCGCCGTCGTCAGCTCCTCAATCGCCCTTGTGCCCTGCGCTATTGCGGGACCGCTGGAATTTCCCATTTCGAGCACGCGGTCCCATGACAGAAACAAGTCTGCCGACGACCAGCTCGGCATACAACGCTCGGATTGCCAACGCCCGCTTGAGATTCTCGCCATATTCAAGCCTGAGGAGCTCAAATGTGACGACGGTTACAAGTTTCCGATGACCCGCTCGGATTAGCAATATGATCTGCAGGCCCCATAGGGAGGGGGCTCCCGCCTGATACTTCCTCGCAATTCACTCACAGACGAGGCCCCTGCCTGATACTTCATCCATGTTCAAGCCTCAGGAACTCAAAGGGACGACAAGTTTCCGATGACCCGCTCGGATTATCAACATGACCTGCGGGCCCAATAGGGAGGGGGCTCCCGCCTGATACTTCCTCGCAATTCACTCACAGACGAGGCTCCCGCCTGATACTTCCTCCGTATTCAAGCCTCAGGAGTCCAAAAGTGAGGACAGCTACACGTTTCCGATGACCCGCTCGGATTAGCAACATGATCGGCAGTATCCATAAGGAGGGGGCTCCCGCCTGATACTTCCTCGCAATTCACTCACAGACGAGGACCCTGCCTGATACTTCATCCATGTTCAAGCCTCAGGAACTCAAAGGGACGACAAGTTTCCGATGACCCGCTCGGATTATCAACATGACCTGCGGGCCCAATAGGGAGGGGGCTCCCGCCTGATACTTCCTCGCAATTCACTCACAGACGAGGCTCCCGCCTGATACTTCCTCCGTATTCAAGCCTCAGGAGTCCAAAAGTGAGGACAGCTACACGTTTCCGATGACCCGCTCGGATTAGCAACATGATCGGCAGTATCCATAAGGAGGGGGCTCCCGCCTGACTTCCTCGCAATTCACTCACAGACGAGGACCCTGCCTGATACTTCATCCATATTCAAGCTTCAGGAACTCAAAAGGGACGACAGGTTTCCGATGACCCGCTCGGGTTAGCAACGTGACCTGCGGGCCCCATACGGAGGGGGTTCCCACCTGATACTTCCTCGCAATTCACTCACAGACGAGGCTCCCGTCTGATACTTCCTCCATATTACGGCCTCAGGAACTCAAAAGTGACGACAGTTACAGGTTTCCGATGAACCGCTCGGATTAGCAACATGCTCGGGGGGCCCACGGGGAGGAGGCTCCCGCCTGAGACTTCCTCGCAAGTCACTCACAGACGAGGCTCCCGCTCGAGACTTCCTCCATATTCAAGCTAAGGAGCAAGTGATGACGAAGTGATGAGTGAGCGAGTGATGGTAATGAGTGAATGAGTGAGTGCGTGAGTGAGTGGGTGGGTGGGTGGGTCAGCGAGCGAGCGAGCGAGTGATGATGACGATGATGATGATGAGTGGTGAGTGATGAGTTGATGATGATGTAGGTGTGTTCTGGTTATGGTTCCTGCGCGGGGTATCCAGAGAAAACAAGGACCCCACTTTGGATGTGGAGGAAAACAAATAAAACACAACGAACAAGAGGGACACTTAAAAGTATCTTGAGGGGAGAAGGGAAATAGGAAACATTAGAGCGACAATAGAAATCTGTTCGTGATCCGCCACAGAAGGAAACCCGATGGAATCCTTTACACACGGTTTTCCTTATGTGGAGGATTACAAAGGAATTCTACGTGTGGAGGATTACACATGGATTCCTTGTGTGGGGAATTGCAAAGGGATTTCTTTTGCGGAGGATTGTAAAAGGATTCCTAGTGTCGTTCCAATAGTTCTTACTTTCCTTGTCTCCCCTGAAGTTCATTCCAAGTTTTCCTTTTTCCGATGTGTTTTCAAAGGTTTCTCCCTGTTGTTCTGGTTTGTTCCTATGTTCCCCTTCCTTGTTCGGGGCGGAGGCGCTTTACCTTTCGAGGGGGATTACAAAGGGATTCCTGTTGCGCGGATTACAAGGGGATTCCTTTTTTCGTTGTGGAGGGTTACAGAGGGATTTCCTTTGCGGCGGGCTACACAAGGAGTCCTGTTGTGGCGAGCTGCAAAGGGATTCCTCTTGTGCGGGTTACACACGGATTCCTTGTGTGGATGATTACATCGGGTGTTCTTTGTGGCGGGTTACAAGGGGATTCCTTTTGTGCGGCTTACAAGAAGATTCCTTTTGCGGAGGAAGACAAAGGGATTCCCAAGGATTCCACGATATCCACAAGCCAGGAAACGCTACAACGCCGCACATCAGACAACACAGTGAAACGAATCCATCATACATCATCACACGCCGTTATACACCTCACAAAACGCACCCCCACAATCCCCCGCAATCGGTTTTTGACACCGCATCCATCGTTCCACCCTGAGCCGATCGCGGCCCCGATCGTTCAAAGCTGGATTGCGTTGGTTCCTGAGGCGTTACCGTGTCATTCGGTGCCTTCGCGTCGCTTTGTCATGCGGAGCTCAGGCTTGAACGCCTTCGCCAGCGTCGCTAGCGCGCCATCGCCGCACGAACCTACCTTACTCATATCCTCAGGACTCCGCATCCCTTTCACGGTGCACTGGCCCTCTGAAGGGGTACGTGATCTCTGCACGACATGGCAGACGAGCGCATGCCACAGCTTCGCAGACGTGTGCTCGGAGGTTTGCCAAGAAGCGGGCAGCAGCGACAAGCGAGTGCCGTTCGACAGCGAGGCGGCCGTAATCGGCTGCAGCGCTCGGGCCAAGGCGTGTACTGCAGGCAGGCGGTGGTCGAAGGCAGCGGGCACTGCGAACGAGACAGCTCGCCGAGCCCACAGAGTCAGGAAGGCGAGCAGCCGTTGCCGGCGGAGGGACGAAGCAAAGCCCAACGTCAGCAACTGCAGCGCTCGGGCCACGGCGAGCGAGGACGGCAGGCAGTGGCAGCAGGCGGCGAGGGGACCAGCTCGTGACAGAACGCGATTGGCGAAGGAGAGTCAGTCGTACCCCACGACACCCCGCCCGAAATGCAGGGACCAGGGTGCACTGCGAGAAGGGGGTGCGGGTGCCGCAGCAGGCGGGAGGAGACTGAGCCCGCCGTCATCAGCTGCAGCGCTCGGGCCACGGCATGCGAGAAAGGCAGGCAGCGGCAGCATGCAAGCCGCTACAGCGATTGTGAGAAGGAGCCGCGTGGGGGGGCGACGGAGGCGCCCCGCAATCCCTGCCACAGCGCGGGGACCAGGGTGGACTGCGATAGCGGAGCGCAGCGATGCCACGCGGGGGACCGAAGGTCCCGCCCCCCTGTGACTCCAGGGCACGGCTCCAGGGCACGGCTCGCGGCGCGCAGGCGGTGGCAGGAGGGGAGAAGGCGCGCAGGATCTGGATCCTCGGCCCCAGGGCAGGGAACGGGTCGCGCGCAGTGGGCACACCTTGCAAGCCTGGGCGAACACACCACAAGCGTTGTGGATGCCATGACAATGGAGACCCTAACAGTCCTATCATTGAATTAAAGACGTGTTTAACATTACAAAACATGCTCTAAAAATGTTTCAAGCATGCTTTTTACATCTTTAAAACATGTTTGAAACATCTTTTAGACATCTGGAAATTATTTGGCAGCATGCTTCCTCTCCATGGATCCTCCTCCACAACACAAGCGATCAGCTACAGCGCGGGGATCGGGTCGTGCGAAGGACGCGCAAAGAGAGTGCTCGGGCCACGAGGAAAGACTGCGGAAGCGCGAGGAAGGCGCGGGGTCACGGTGCGGGCGCCGCGGCGGCAAGGGGCGATCGTCTGTGAGCGGGAGCCGGTGTGGCCCAGCCGAGGGGAATAGCTAAACACACGCGAGCCATGCCAGCTGCTGCAGTTGAAGGCGCCCTGGGCCACACAAACAAATACACACAACTAGCAGGGTTCCCAGTATTTTCCTATATTCTATGTCTTTTTCTTCCCCCCCCATTTCCCATATTTTCCCTGTCTGGTTAACGATTGTGTCTGAGTGTTTTTTCCCCTCCTGAACAGTGCTGGGATCCGCTCGTGTGGGGGTGGGGGGGTACAGGTCTGCGCGGCAGGCAGGCGCTGAGCTAGGACTCAGCGTCAGCAGCTACATGTCAGAATGCAGAGCCGAATCTGATCGCCCAGGGGCGCCCTGGGGTAGAGGAGGTCTTCAGCGCCGCCGTGAGTCGAGCGTCGAATCTCTCGAGGTTTGGCCTGTAGAATCCTGTAAAATCTTCCTCCACCTCCTCTTCCTCCACCCTCCTCCCCCGCCTCAGCCCCCTATCCTCCTTTATCGATGCAGGCATTCACTATGACTACCCCTCCCATCTCCCCTGGCCACGGCCGGGTCGTGGACCCATCCATCCCGCGTGTTGAACTCCCCCCCAACAACCCCCCCCCCCCACACACACACACACACACGCGCGCACACACAGAACCTCAAACAACGTATTGCTGCAGAGAGTTGTCCACACCGGAGCGTCGTCGGTCCAGACTGTTCCTGCTGCTGCGTTGCCCACATTTCTGCACTGCTCCCATCGCCTCGGCGAGGACAATCGTTCTGGACCGGCATCTTGCATTCGTCTCGCCGTCAAAACGCGCGCGCGTGTGTTGTGCTGGCCCCTCCCCCAATCCTCCCCTCCTCCCCCTCCACCACCCCTCTCCCTTATCACGAACTCCTCCATGCCGCACCACCAGACGTGTCGTTGGGGCGGGCTGGGCGTTTCGCCGGAGACTTTCTCACCGCCACCTGCGATTTGAGACATGAGGTTTTCAACCGTTGTACTGATGGAGCGCGGGTGGTAGTTTCAATGGGGCTCCCGCCGTTGTGCCGCACGCACTCGTCTTGAATAAATCCAGCAACTACCTGATGGGGGGCGGATGGTTCTCGAAATGGTGCCCTTGCCATGGCGCCACGCATACTCCTTCAGAAAGGCCCCAAATCTACGCGGATGCAGAGCGGGTGGTTTTCATCATCGGGCTCTCGGTTCGGGCATTCTCGACACGTAAGACCACATCTAAACACCTGCCCAACAGTTGCACGGAGTGGATGGCGCGTGGCATTCATATGAGGATTCTCGCTTGGGAGAGCGTTCGGCTATGCGAACAAGAGTCTAACGCTGTGCTACGGCTACACGGATGGGCGATCTCGGGAACCCTGAACCCAATAACGTCGTCATCCCTTGGGGTCGCATATTTTGCTTCCGCCGCCTTCCGCTGAGCTTCCGCCGAGTTTTCCACCGACAGAGGCGGCCTCGTCTTACTTCCGCCGGCCTTCCGCCGCCCTTCCGCCGCCTTCCGCGGCGGAAGAGATGGCAACTCCTTCGTTCCTCGAAGGGCGGCTCCTTTTCAAAGCGGGGCCGCCGCTGGGCATCTTCCCTTGAGCCGCATGGCCCGCCCTGCCGCACTCCTGCTCCTCCTCCTCCTCCTCCTCCTGAGCCTCCTCCTCCTCCTCCTCCTCGTCCTCCTCCTCCTCCTCCTCCTCCTCCTCCTCCTCCTATATGTATGGCTCGAAGGGTGGAGGGCTGCTGAAACGCAGCTCCTGCTCGAGTCCCACCAGCCCTCTGGGCGTGAGCGGTTCAGATCGCTTCCTCCTCCAGACCCCCTTTTCCTCCTCTTCGGGGAGGGGCTCACCAGGTACCCCCTGTCAGCAGGCACCCCCTCCCCCCCGCACGACCGGCGGCCAACTGATCCATGCGCACACCCCACCCACCATCCCTCGCAACAAGCCAGGGCAACATACACTTTGCAAAATCTGGAGCACGCGTGGGCGCCACGCGACCACTACGGACTGGTCTCCGAGCTGGATCTGGAGCATGCGCGGGCGCCCCGCGACCACGGCGGACTGGTTTTCGACAGGGACGGCGGGGGTGCCCGCATATTGCTTGCTGCGCGCAGGCCGACCCCCATACCATCCCTGACAACGACAAGAACACAAATTGCATGTTGCACCAACATCTGGATCGTATACGGAGGCCCCGCGATCACTTTGCATTGGCTTTTGACATGGACGGCGGGCGGGACAACATATCGCGTGGTGTGTGCAGCGCCCTCCCCCAAAACCCCCCCCAGCAAAAAACATGCAGAGTGCACTGTGCACACAAATCTGGACCATGCGCGGACACCTCCCGCGCATCTTGCCTTGGGTTCTGGCAGGGATGGCGGGGGTGCCCACGTGTTGCCTGCTGCTTGCGGGCCCACCAGCCCTCGCAGAAGAAGCATGCAGCAGCTCTCTCTGCCAGGGACGGCCGCGAGGGGGCCAAACGCGCTGCCGGCCGCGCCCAGGCCCACCGCCCCCGTCAAACTCCACATTGCAGAGGGCGATCGTGGGCACCCGCCTGCACCCAACAGGCCCGCCGTCACTCTGTACTGGCTGTTGTTTGCTCTTTCTCTCCCTCGGGCACGGGCCGGCACGTAAAGTTACCCAACTCTGCCTGCGTGGCCGTCTTGCTGCACCAGCCGCTGCTGCAGCGGGGGGGGGGCGGTCGCACCACGGCTCCGGGAGCACCCAGGTCGCCGAGTCTCCACTGCACGGCAGGCGCCCGCGGTCAAGACGCCCGCGCACCCCGGGGTCCGCCGCCACGCCCAGCGCGCCGCAGAGCTCGAGGGCGCGGCGTGCGGCGGCGCCCGGGGGGACCAGGCGCTCCTCCTGAGCCGCGAGCAGCACCTCGGCCCCGTCCCAGAAATTCCGGCGGAACGCGTCCTCCACCTGGAGGAGGGCATCGTCTGAGCCATCCTCCTGCTCCAGCGCCACTCCCGCGATGCCCACGATGGTGCTGCCCACCTCGAAGCGGTTGCGGGAGCGCGGGTCGATGCCCTCCACCCGCATGCCCCACCGCGTAGTCTCCAGGTCCACCAGCGCACCGTCATCGCCCACAGCGAGGCGACACAACTGGACATCCCCGTCGCGCTGGGGGTCCCACCAGTCCGGCTGGCCGCCTTCGCAGGCGGCCACTGGCGCGTCGCCCCACCCATCTGCATCTGCGTCCGGCGGCCCCGCGTCCCACTCGTCGCCGCTGGGCTCCTCGGCCACCGGCGCCGCCGAGTCCCAGGAGAGGTCACCGCCGGGGGCGCCGCCGCCCTCCGTGGGGCAGTCGCCGCGCAGCGGCAGCGGCCCGGGCCGCTGGGCGCCCCGGGCCCCAGCCAGGGCCTGCCAGGGCTCCCCGGCGGACAGCGGCGCCAGGCCTCGGCCGTCCCACTCGAGGGCGCAGATCCCGGCGCCGTAGCCGCTGGTGGCAAGCTGCACTGGCTGTTGGCAGGGGCGGTGGGAGAGGCCGACATATTGCGCAACGTGGCGCACCTGGTGCGCGTGGAGCAGCTGGCATGCGCGGAGCACCTCGCGGGCTTCGCGCACCTGGCTGGCGTCTGCATCGGTTCCCGAGGGTTGTCGATGGCGGCCACTGTCCATGCTGAGACTCGGGTGCTGCTGATGTGTTGGGAGGGCGGGTGGAACTGAGCGAGACGGCATGTTGCTTGCGTGTAGCTTGACCGCTCCCCCTACCCCCTACCCCCTTAACCCTGGACGGAGTGCCCCGCGACCCATTGGGACGTTCAAAAAAACCTTATCGAGAAAGCGCAGATCTCCAAGATGGCCCCCAAGGCTCCAAAGAGTGCCCCAAGAGGGCCCCACGAGGCGCCCAGGAGACCCCAAGAAGCCCCCAAGAGATCCCCACGAGATCCCCCACGAGACCCCCATGAGGACCCAAGAAGCTCCCCCGAGTCATCCGCGACGCTCCAGGTGGCCCCTGGGACCGTCAAGAGACCCCTAAAACGCCGCAAGAGGAATCCAAGAAGCTCTCAACAGACATCCAAAGAGACATCCAAGAGGCCTTTGGCATCTCTGGTCGCCCTCATTCTCTTTCTCCTGCTCCTGCTCCTGCCTCCTCCTTCTCCACCTCCTCCCCCTCCCCCTCCTCCTCCTCCTCCTCCTCCTCCTCCTCCTCCTCCTCCTCCTCCTCCTCCTCCTCCTCCCCCTGAGCCTTATCCGCCTATCCCTCCTCCTCCCTCCTCCCTCCTCCCCCTGCTCCTCCTCCTCCTCCTCCTCCTCCTCTTCCGACTCCCTCTCCTCCGAATCCTCCTCCATCCTCCCCCTCTTAGGGTATGACGGCTTCCCCACACCTTTTTTTCCACTGCATAATCCTCCGCATCCCTGGTTAGGGCAACTCGCCTGGGCATCGTTCCTGGATGGGCTGGCAGGTTTACGCGAAGCGTCTAGACTTGTGGGTCCATGGGGCGCTCGCCTTTCAAGGGAGGTGTGTCGCGCAATGAAAATTAGCGCTTGTAGGGACTGATGGGAGGTGAGTTGGAACGGGAGGGTGTATTGCAGCATGTCTGATACATCTTGGGTACACTCTGGTGCTCCTCCTCCTCCTCCTCCTGCCTCGTCGTCGTTGCCTACTTCCTTATCCTTCCCCGTCGTCGCGGACGTCGTCGTCCTCCTCTTCCTTCTCATCTTCGTCCTCCTTCTCATCCTCGTCGTCCTCCGCCTCCTTGCCTGCCTCCCCATTGTCACCTCCCCCTCCTGCTTTCCTCTTTCCTCCACCTCCTCGGCCATGTCCCACCTCCCTCCCTCGCCACCCCTTGGATGCGGCTGGTTTGAGGTTCCGCCGCCAGATGGCAACCCCAGCCTTGCACTGCACGTGACCCATCCAATCCAACCTCCCTGCCCCCTCCCCATCCCATTCCCACCTCCTCCCTCCTCCTCCTCCTCCTCCTCCGCCGAGACGCGTCCCGAGACCTCCCCGCGCGCCCCCCGGGTCCCGGCGACGGTGCCCGCCGTCCCCGGCCTGCCGTGGACGGCGGGCGAAGCCACGGAGATTCCATCTGGGCGACGACCCAAAGACAGGTCTTGCGCGCGACGGCACAGCGACCTCGCGCGGTGGCTGCTGCGCAAGGACCAGCCGTCCCGGCATTCCCAGAGTCCTACCACGACATGTTCTTAGAGCCCCAAACATGTTCTCGGAACGAGAGCAGGGCTCGTGGAGCGTGAACCAGATGCGCTAAAACAAGACAGCCTCAGCCAGACATGTTCTAAGAACATGCATTTCAGACCACGAAAAAGGTTCTTAAAACATTCTTTGGTGGGCCTATAGGCAAGCCAGGACGCTTCGCCACTGCTTGAGGCTCAGGAGCGCCGCCAGCGCGGCACGCGACGCAGGAAACGGGGACGCTCCCGCGCGGCCTCACGCCTTCCGCGGGCAGCTTGCGCGCCAACGTCGGCGCAGGCGAGCCCGCTCTTCTTGCGCCGCCCCTCTGGGATCGAGGTCCGACCTGACACCCGGCTCGGCAAGCGGCGAGGGAGCCGGACGCAACCGGAGGGGATGGGCGTGAGCGGCAGGATGCCGGACGTGCCGCGGCCTGTCCTGGCGTGCCTCTGCACGGCCACCTGTCACGAGCACCACCACCCCCCCCCCTCCCCCGACGGCGTGCCCCCGCGCTCCCGCCCCCCATCCCTGGCGACGGCGGGAGGCACAGGAGCAGGGGGAGGGCGTCCTGCACCGGCAGGGGCGCGATGCGCGCGGGCGAGGCCCAGCCCCCCCGCAGGTCGGAGTGCAGCAGGTACACGGACCACTGCTCGTCCGGGCCACGCCGCCCGCGGAGCACCACGGGCTCCGCGTACCGCCCGTGCCTCGGCAGGGGGGGGGGGGGGGCGGCCCCCCGCCGCCCCCTCCCCGAAGAGCAGAAGGGGGGCCTCTCTCGTCGGGGCCGCGCGGGTTCCCCCCCTCCCCCCGCACCTGCTCGTGGCGGCGTCCACGGCCACAGGCCAGGGGGGCAAGGGGACGGACTCCTCTGGGGATCCCCTCGGCCAACGAAGAGGACCCTAAAGGAGGAGGGTCCACCGTACCTCCACCGTGGGTCTCTTCAGGGTGGGACCTGCATGAGGGGTTGGGCCCCGAGGGTCCCACGAAGGCCCCAAGAAGTCCAACGATGCGCCCATAGAGTCTCCCCCGCTACTCCTTCAACGGTCCAGATTTACGTTGCTCCCATCGTACTTACGGACCACATCCCAGAAATAATTTCGAGCACCTGGAAAAGTGTCGAAACAGTGTCGAAACAGTGTCGGACAAATGTCTCCCAGGGCCCGACACGTGAAAACCCTCGAGTTTCGGTACTTGTTTGGTGCTCCAAGTTCTTTCTGGCGATCAAGGCTAAAGCAGGTTGAAACATCATAACCATAGAGTCTCCCCCGCTCCTCCTTCAAAGGTCCAGGTGCTCCTCGGAGACCCGGGGATGCAGGGCCAGAAACGCCCCCCACGCCCCCGAGGAGCGCACTTGCGTGCAGGCAGCAGAGCCACCCTCTCGCCGTGAAGAAGACCGGGCTCTGAAGGGAAACGGCCCCAGGAACCCAGAGCTCTCCCCAAGGGACCAGCGTTTCATTTCGAGCCGCTCTCCTACTCATCAGCGAATGCTGCAGGGTTGTTGCAAAGTACTTCCAAGGGCACACGCAGTGAGGCACCGGCCGACTTGGCACCCCGCGGGGTGCTCGGAGTAAGACATGGTCCAACCTATTCCATGTAGACAGAAGGGGGAATGTCGCGATTTGGCAGCCCACGGGGGGTCTGGCACAACCTTCAGCGCAATATGGTGCAACCTACGGCAAACATTACGGCATGTAGATACACCAAGGGAAGCGCGATGCCTCGCGGAATCTGTGGTGCAAATAAGAGGTACGTGGCCATATGGGTAAACTCGAGATTTGGTAGCCCGCAGGTGCGTGGCGCAAACTGCGCTGCAACCTACACCGTGACCTGTGGCGCAACTTATGGAATGTATGTAGACCGACCTTGGAAGTTGTGGTGTGAAAGCACGCAGTGTGTGTGTGTGTGTGTGTGTCTGTGCGTGTGCGTGTGTGTGTGTGTGTCTGTGTGCGTGTGCGTGTGCGTGTGACTGTACGCGTGCGTGTGCGTGTGCGTGTGCGCGTGCGTATGTGTTCGTGTGCGTGTGCGTGCGCGTGTGCGTGTGCGTGTGCGTGTGCGTGTGCGTGTGCGTGTGCGTGTGCATGTGCGTGTGCGTGTGCATGTGCGTGTGCGTGTGCGAGTGCGTGTGCGTGTGCATATGTGTGTGCGTGTGTGCGTGTGCGTGTGCGTGTGCGTGTGCGTGTGCGTGTGCGTGTGCGTGTACGTGCGCGTTTGCGTGTGCGTGTGCGTGTGCGTGTGCGTGTGTGTGTGTGTGTGCGTGTGCGTGTACGTACGTGTGTGTGTGTGTTTGTCTATAACTGTTTGTATACACATACATATATGTATATGTGTGTGTCTGTGTCTGAGTCTGTGTCTGAGTCAGTGTCTGTGTCTTTGTCTGTGTTTGTGTGTGTGGGTGTACATGGTTGTGTGCGTGTGTCTGTGTGTGTCTGTGTGTGTGTGTTTGTGTGTGCTTGTGTGTATGCTTGTGTGTGTCGCACAATCAGTGGCGCGAAATCCATGGCGCAACTTATAACCTATGGAATGTACACGGACAGGGAATGTCGCGATGTGGTAGCTCACCGAGGGGTCTGGCGTAACCTTTGGCGCGCAACTTTGATCAAAACTGACAGAATATCGACAGGCAGGGGAGGGAAATCGCGATCACCCCAGCCTGTCTACCTTCCATAGGTTGAGCGGCATATACTTGGCGCCAGACCCCCGCTGCTTAAAACATCGCGGTTTACCAAGCCTGTCTGCATCCTTCAGGTCGTCGCGTCACAGCTTGCGCGGCAGACCCCACGAGACACCCAATCGCGATTTACCACGTCTGCTACATTCAACAGATCGCGCCATCACCTGCGCGACATACGTTACGCAAGACCCCGCGTGGCTCCAAATCCGCCGATGCATGTCGTGTCCCTTCTCACCATATTAAGAACCCTTACAGCAGTTGCCTTTGAGGGAATACCTAGAAGGCACACCGAATGATGTGCCGGACGATTTGGTTGCCTGCAGAGTGTCTGGTGCAACCAGTCGCGCACCCACTGAGCCACTCCAGCAACGGATGCCTTGGCTGTCGCATGAAACCTAGCGCCATGTGCGGCGCAACCTCTTGCACGAGTGCTAGTTCCGCAGAAATCTTCACATGTTTCGATGGTGTGGCTGCTAGCTCGCGCGCGTGCATCTTGTCAGCCCTTGTCAGCCCTTCGATGATTGGTCCTTTGCGCCAGCCATGCCACCCGACGCCTCTTAGCTTTGCGCAAGTGCTACTGAGGGTCTCCTGGCGGGGATCGATCAACGGCCCCCTGGCCCAGGGAGATGGCCCTGGGAGCCCGAATACGACGAAAGAGCCCAGGACCCCTTTCCTCAGGCACCCTCTTATCTTCGTGCGGCCGACTCCAGAAACCCTGCATCCCAAAATGGTGGCGCCTCGCTCTCTACTACAGAGGAAACAACGGCATACACATAAACTGTTGACGCGCGGACCGCCAACAGTTTATGTTCATGTCATGTTGTGTCCTTCGACTTCTTGAGCAGGGACCGACCGTCCCGGCACTCCTATAGGCCTACCACAAAATGTTTTTAGAACCCAGAGATGTTCGAATCACAAAACAATGCTCTTGCAACAAAAAACCCGATGTGTTAAAACAAGACAGTCCCAGCCAGAAATGTTCTGAGAACATTTCGTGGAAACCACGCGAGGTTCTTAGAACATTCTTTGGTAGGCCTATAGGGGAGCCTGGGCGCTTCGCCACTGCTTGAACTTCACCATCGCCGCTCCGCCGACCTTCCGCCGGCTAACCCGCCGCCGGTGTGCCCTCCGCCGGCAGCCGTCAGCACTTCCGCCACCCTCCGCCGCAGGCGGCTCGCGCCGAAGGCAGGGCCCTTCCTCACGGTGCCCAGACACCGGGCGTGCGGTGAGCGCACTGCCTGAGGAACCCGTGGATGAGGAGCTCAGGGTCTTGAAGCCTCCCGTGCACGTTCCTGGACCAACGCCCCCCAGCGTGGTGTCTTTCTCCCTGGCTCCCCAGGAGCCTGGACCCGTTCCCGGGGACCAGCTGTTCATCCTGAGCCGCCTTTTGATGGCCCCGGGGCCCAGTGAGGACGACGGGAGGCCGTAGAGTTCCCGAAGCAGCCGCCGCCGCACTTGCTTTCAGGACGCGAGGGCGCCATGGTCTGGGAATCGATCCCCCGACCTACTCCAGGGTGCGTCCTGGCCAGAATCCGAGGCGGTTCCAGCCGTGGCGACGAGCCCCCTGGATATACCCACCGAAGGCGGAAAAGCGAAATGAGCCGGGCGAAGATCCCAAGTATGCGCAGTTGTGAGTATCGCAGTTGTGGATATCCTCTTCGGTGGAGCTCCTTATGGGCCACGAAACGCTGTGCTAGGTGGGGGAGACGCATGCGAACTTTGCCACTGGGGCCTTCGGTGAAGCTCCTCATGGGACACGAAGCGCTGTACTGGGTGGGAGAAACGCATGTAGACCTTGCCACTGGGGCCGTCGGTAGAGCTCCCTGTAGGGCCACGAAACGCTGTACTGAATGGGGGAGACGCATGTGGACGGTGCCATGGAAGCCTTCGGTGGAGCTCCTCATGGGGCCACGAAGCGTTGTACTGGGTGGGGGAGACGCCTGTAGACGGTGCCACTGGGGCCGTCGGTGGGGCTCTCTATGGGGCCACGAAACGCTAAACCGGGTGGGGGAGACGCATGCGGACGGCGCCGTGGAAGCATTCGGTGGAGCTCGCTATGGGGTCACGAAGCGCTGTACCGGGTGGGGGAGACGCGTGCGGAAAGTGCAACTGGGGCCTCTGGTGGAGCTCCGTATGAGGCCACGAAACACTGTACTGGGTCAGGGAGACGCATGCGGACGGTGCCTCTGGAGCCGTCGGTGGAGCTCCCTGTGGGGTCACGAAACGCTGTACTGGTTTACTGGGTGCGGGGGACGCATGCGGGCGGTAGCGCTGGGACCTTCGCTGGAGCTCCCTGTGGGGCCACGAAGCGCTGTACTGGGTGGGAGGGGCGTATGCGCGCGGTAGCGATGGGGACGTCGGTGGAGCTCCCTATTGGCCACGAAGCACTATACTGGGTGGGGAGGGGCACATGCGAGCGGTAGCACTGGGGCCGTCGATGGAGCTCCCTATGGGCCACGAAGCGCTGTACTGGGTGGAGGAGACGCATGCGGGCGGTAGAACTGGGACTTTCGGCGGAGCTCTCTATGATAGGGCACGAAAAGCTGTACTGGGTGGAGGGGACGCATGCGGGCGGTAGCAGTGGGACCTTCGGTGGAGCTCCAGATGGGACCACGAAACGTGTGAGGGGTGTGCCGCAATGGTAGACTGATGCGGAGAGCCGAAGCAGAGATGGGAGGAGGGAGGGGCAGGTGGAGGAAAGGAGGAGGAACGCGGGGCGCTGTCTCTTCAAAACTCTGGTTGGCCCTGAAATGAGCCCAGCTGAAAGGGGGTGGTGCAATAGGTTGGGGCACTTGTATTGCACATGTATTTCGCCAGAGAATTCTGTTGCATCGCATTACATCTAATGCATTGCACGCGAAGACCCAGCAACCCATTTGCGCCCAAGAAGGTATTGCACGGCCCACATCCACTGCAACCTACACATCCTTTGCCCCAGACCTAGTGCACCACCACCTTGTAGCTGGACCCCTCTTTGGGCCAACCAGAAAAACGAAGACCTAACACCAGAGGGTGGTTGGGCCGAGAAAAACTAGCCTGGCAAAGGACCCAACCATATGCAGGTGTGAGCACCGTCGTTGTATGCACCGCATTCGGAGGAGCTTCCTATGAGGCAACGAAACTTGTGAGGAGCGTGCCACCATATATCTGGTGGGGCATGCGAAAGCAGCCATTGGGGCCGTCTGTGGAATTCCCTTTGGGGCCATGAAACCCGTGAGAGGTGTGCCGAAATAGGCGCGGTGAGCGCATGCGATCGCAGCCACCGCGGCCTTTGTCGAAGCTCCCTATGGGGCAACGAAGCATGCGAGGGGTGTGCCAACATGGGCGTGGGGAACGCAAGTGGACGGTGGCACTGGGGCCTTCGGTGGAGCTCCCTAAGGGGCCGACGCGTGAGGGGTGTGCCCGAATGTGCGTGGGTGACGCATGCGGGCGGTGGCACTGGGGCCTTCGTTGAAGCTCCCTATGGGGCCTCGAAACACGTGAGGGGCGTGCCGAAAATGGTGTGGGGGCGCATGTGGACGGTGGCAGTGGAGCCTGAGGTGAAGCCCCATATGGGGCCACGAGAAGCGTGAGGGGTGTGCCGAAATGTGTGCGGGGGACGCATGTGGACGGTTGCACTCGGGCCTTCGGTGGAGCTCCGTATGGGGCCACGAAACGTGTCAGGGGTGTGCCGAAACTGGTGTGGGGGACGCATGTGGACGGTGGCACTGGGGCCTTCGGTGGAGCTCCTTATGGGGCCACGAAACCCGTGAGGGGTGCGCCGAAATGGGTGTGGGGGACGCATGTGGACGGTGGCACTGGGGCCTTCGGTGGAACTCCCTATGGAGCCACGAAACATGTCAGGGGTGTGCCGAAATGGGTGTGGGTGACCAATGTGGACGGTGGCACAAGGGCCTTCGGTGGAGCTCCCTGCAGGGCCACGAAACATGTGAGGGGTGCGCCGAAATGGGCGTGGGGGATGCATGTGGACGGTGGCAGTGGGGCCTTCGGTGGAGCTCCCTATGGGGCCACGAGAAGCGTGAGGGGTGTGCCGAAATGGGTGCGGGGGGCGCACGTGGACGTTGGCACTCGGGCATTCGGTGGAGCTCTCTATGGGGCCACGAAACGGAAGGGTGTGCCGCAATGGGCGGCGCATGTGGACGGTGGCACTGGGGCCTTCGGTGGAACTCCCCATGGGGCCACGAAACCCGTGAGGGGTGTGCCGAAATGGGTGCGGAGGACGCATGTGGACGGTGGCACTGGGGCCTTCGGTGGAGTTTCCTATGGAGCCACTAAACATGTGAGGGGTGTGCCGAAATGGGTGCGGGGGCACATGTGGTGGACGGTGGCACAAGGGCCTTCGGCGGAGCTCCGTGTAGGGCCACGAAACGTGTGAGGGGTGTGCCGAAATGGGTGTGGGGGACACGTGGACGGTGGCACTGGGGCCTTCGGTGGAGCTACATATGGGGCCACAAAATGTGTGAGCGGGGTGCCGACATGGGTGTGGGAGACGCACGTGGACGGTGGCGGTGGGGCCTTCGGTGGAGCTCCGTATGGGGCCACGAAGCGTGCGAAGGGTGTGTCGACATGGGTGTGGGGGACGCATGTGGACGGTGGCCCGGGGGCCTTCGGTGGAGCTCCCTGTAGGGCCGCGAAATGTGTGAGGGGTGTGCCGAAATGGGTACGGGGGACGCATGCGGACGGTGGCAGTGGGGCCTTCGGTAGAGCTCCCTAGTGGGCCACGAAACATGTGAGGGGGGTGCCGACATGGGTGTGGGGGACGCATGTGGACGGTTGAAATTGGGCCTTCGGTGGAGCTCCCTACGGGGCCACGAAGCGCTGTACTGGGTGGGCGAAACGCAGGGAGGAGGGAGGAGGGGGAGGAGAAGGAGGAGGAGAACGTGGGGACCGCTATTTCAGAACGAACACCACAGGATGGTTTGGGGGGAGCAAAAAAAAACAACCAAAAAACAAAAAAAACGCGGCGCGAGGCCGTCGGGGAAGCCTGGGCCCTTCCCCCCGCCGGCCCCCCGCCCCCCTGCGAGGGGCCTCGACGCCTCCCTGGACAGCCAGATCCGCTCCACCACGACGGGCTCGGAGAAGCGCAGGTACGCCACGGGGCTCTGCACCTCCGCGTGGGCCCACGGCCAGCGCCCTGGGCCCGTCCGCCGCGGCTCGGGCTGCCTGGTGGCCACCGCGAAGGTCCCCTCGAACTCGACGGAGACGCCCCCGCCGAGCCTGAGGGCGACACGATCTGTCCTCCTCCTCCTCCTCCTCCTCCTCCTCCTCCTCCTCCTCCTCCTCCTCCTCTTCCTCCTCCGCCTCCTCCTCCTCGTTCTCCTGCTCCTCGTCCTCCTCGTCCTCCTCTTCCTCCTCCTCCTCCTCCGCCGCCTCCCTCCCTCCCTCCCTCCCTCCTTCCCTACCTCCCTCCCTCCCTCACTCCCTCCCTGCCTCCCTCCTTCCTGCTCCTCCCTCGTAGGCAACTCAGCGCTCGAGAGCCATTGCCGTGCACACGAGTCGGCTGCGTCTCGAGTCGCAATGTTGGTCTGTGGACCGAGGCGCATGAGGTCAGGACTCGCTCGCCCGATCATCCCCGATGGCTCAAACTACGAAGGGGTTTGGCATGACGACACTGACGATCACGGTGCTGAAAACACGCCCGTAGCAGCCGGGTGGCTCAAGTTCACTCAGGGAGAGGCACGCCTCAATGATATGATGCGCCTAGGCTCCAATTCGATGCTGACGCCATGGAGTCTTAGGAGCCGATGATGAGGAAGACGACGACCCAGACATCCAACGTCATGTTTTTTGCTCGTGACGCGGGCCCATGGCCCTCTCAGCGCCGTCCCTAGCACCAATGTCGCAACATGGGCCCGCCCTCGACCTCCGGGGCCCGAAACGGGCAGAGGCCCAAACGAATGAAGCACAAGTCGTCGCAATTACTTCGTGACGCACAGGGTCTGAATTATGAGCCTCCGAGGCCGACCCCCCGAGCATGTCCTGGAGTGCACTGGCCAGAATCTCGAAGCGGACCCAGCCGTGGCCACAAATGGCGGAGGCGCCAGAAGGGCCAATAACGCCCCAGACCCTCGACCCTCCAGCACCGATCGGCGGCGGGGGCGGGCCTCAGGCGCTGCGGCAGCCTTGTCGCGTGCGGCGGCAGCCCCTCGAAGCCCAGCCGGGCGCAGGTCGCCGGCGGGGAGGCGGCCGCGGGGTTCGGCCGCACTCGGCCCTCCTCCCGGGGGGGCGGGCCGGCTCGGACAGCGGCCACGGAGGGCACAAGATGGAAGAGGAGGGGGGAGGAGGGGAGGAGGATTAAGAGGATTAAGAGAAGGAAGACGAGGAGGAGGAGGAGGAGGTGGAGGAGGAGGAGGAGGGGCCTCCTCCTCGGGGCCGCCGCGCGGGCAGCTCTCCGCGGGCCCTCCGACCCAACAGGGCCGCAGGCCTCCATCCTCCATGCCCCCTGCCGGGGGCCGCCGCGCCAGGCAGCTCTCGGCCGCCCTGCCCGCGGAGACCACGCCCCTGGCGCCCCGCCCAAGGCGAGGCCCTCCCTCCTCCTCCTCCTCCTCCTCCTCCTCCTCCTCCTCCTCCTCCTCCTCCCCCTCCTCCTCCTCCTCTTCCTCCTCCTCCTCCTCCTCCTCTTCCTTTTCTCCTGCTCCTCCTCCTCCACCTTTTCCTCCTTTTCCTCCTCCTCCTCCTCAACCTCCTCTTCTGCTTCCTCCTCCTCCTCTTCCTCCTCCTCCTCCTCCTCCCTCCTCTCCTCCTCCTCTTCCTCCTCCTCATCCTCCTCGTCCTCCTCCTCCTCCTCTTCCTTCCTTCCTCCTCCCCTCCCCCTCCTCCTTTTCCTCCTCCTCCTCCTCCTGCTCCTCTCCTTTTCTTCCTCCTCCTTTCTTCTCCTCCTCCTCCTCTTCCTCCTCCTCCTTCTCCTCCTCCTCCTCCTCCTCGTCCTCCTCCTCCTCCTCCTCCTCCTCTTCCTCCTCCTCCTTCTGAATAACTTCTCCCTGTCGCACCCCGAGGCCACTTTTTATGGCGGGCCGGGCGCTTCGCCTGAGACTTCCTCACCCTGTATGACTCTGAAGCTTAGAATTTGACAACAACTTTACAGATGGAGGGCGGGTCGTTTTCAAAATGTGGCTCTCGCCTTCGCGCCGCGCACATTCGTCTTGAACACTTGTAAGCGTTTCACGAATTGAGGGCGAGTCGTTTTCAAAATGTGGCTGTCGCCTTAGCGCCGCGTGCATTCGTTCTAACACGTTGCAAGAGTGTCTCGGATTGAGTGCGGCTCCTTTTCAAAATGTGGCTCTCGCCTTAGCACCGCGCACATTCATGTATAAACAGTCAAGAGTTTCACGGATTCCCACGATCAGCGTACCAATTACTGCTTTTTGAAAGGATTCAGGATTACGCGGACGCGACACTTATTGTGATTCGCGGTGTTGTAATCCCAAGAACTGCGTTCTTGCACGACTTAGGATCGTCAAGGCGCAACAGTCAGGTTGATCTGTGGCGTTGAAAACCCGAGAACAATGTTTATGCATTCTTCAAGGTCTTCAAAAGGTTGTCTTTCAATGAGGCAGTTCCCTGTGGAAATGAAACGTTACAGGGGCCTATGAAGAGGGAGCTTGGAGGAAGGGTTTATTCCAACATCGTTGATGACTCTTGGATTTACACTGGTCCTCCTCCTCGTCCTCCTCCTCCTGCTCCTCCTTCTCCTCCTCCTTGCCGCCCCGCGAGGCCGAGCGCGCAGCCGCGCAGCCCCTGCTGAAGCCTCCGAGCCCCGCCCGGGGGCCACCTGGGGCGATAGAGGCGACGGGGCCTTCGCCCGGGCGCACCGCACCCGGCGCACCCCGTGCCCGGGACGCCACTCGCACCCCGCGCACGCACGCCGCGCAGCCCCATGCCTGGGCGCGAGGGGCCCGTGATGACCTTCGAGGGCCCCCTGTCTCCTGCGATCCTGGCGCTGCGGTGTTTGCACGCCGGGCGCTCTCGCACGGCTCCAGGCCCAGAGGCCACCTCCGAGGGATCCGGCTCGAAGAGTGCCGCAGAAAGATTGGGCCCAGGGCTCTGCTCACGACGCAAGATGTCGCCGCGCCGTTAGGAGGCAACTACTGGGAGGTGCTCGTCGGAAAGATCAAGGGAGATTCAACCCTATTTGGGAGCTGGTACGCCGGAATGGGCCTCGGATTAAGCGGGATTAAATGGGATTGAGCGGGATTGAGCCATATTAAGCCGGATTAAGCCGGACTTCGGACCAGTGCAAAAGCAGAACTTGACCTCCCAGGAATCCCAAAGATCCGATGTCGTGATTTTTTCAGTACGGGGTCCCTGGAAGTCTCGATCCACTCCCCGGGGCCGGTTTTTCATCCTGAGTCGTTTTTTGACGGTCCTGGGGCCCCGCGAGGGCCCCTGGAGGCCGAGAAGGGCGAGAAACCTCCGTCTTGATTTTTCCGCCACGTTGGATCTCTGGGGCAGCATCCCCAGCGCCGTGTCCTCGGCGCGCCCCCGAATGGACGACGCCGACCCCGCGGCAGAGCCCGCCGAGCCAGCACTGCGCCCCGCGCCCGGGCAGGCGACGCCGGCGCCGCGGCGGGCCCCACGGAGAGCCCACCGCGCTCGCGGGGGCGGCGTCGGCACGGGTGCCCGCGGCGCCCTGCCCAGGACGGAGGGCCGCGGGTCGGAGCAGAGGATCGGTCGGGCATGTCCCCCCCAAGGGGGATGTTGTTCAAGGGGGCCCTGGGGCACAGAAGTCCATAGACGCAGATAACAGGATTCCCCCATACGATCCTGTGCCTTCTGGGTGTTTGTCTTCCCCCCCAGTTCCCATATTTTCCCATAATTTCCGGGGAAGCGACGATTAGTTGTGCCTGTGTGTTTTTCCCCCCCGAATTTTGGACGACAAATAAAACAAAATACTCCGCAAATAATCAAACAGGGTCCACAAAAACTCCAAACATCGCCCCCCGAGAATTTGTTTGATCATTTTGGGGGAGACTCCTCCTGCAGAGGGACGTGCCCGACTTCAAGCAAACGGCGCGGCGGCAGAGTTGCTGTTCCGCGACGTCGGCTCTCGGGGCCCCCGTGCCCCTCTGGGCGACGGGGGGGGGTGCGGGGGGGGGGGGGGGGGGCGGCGGGGGGCGCAGCTGCCAGCGAGAGAACCGCCGAGAGGCCCGCCGAGGGGCCTCCCGAGAGGCCGCGCTGGCCCGCGGCCCAAGGCACGGTGGCGGGGTGGCGCGAAGGCCGTCAGGTCTCCATCGGAGCCTGGGCGCCGCGTCCGCCTCAATTCTGTCCTTCCGTGGGTCATGATGTCCACGGTCGACCCGCAGAATACGGACGCACGATGAGGACGCAAGGGCCTCGGAAGGCCATGTCGACACTTTGCGAGCGGGGCGCGGCCAGCGAAAGCGGCCAAGAATGGGCCGAAGGAGAAGGATGCAAGGTTGCTCATCCTTCCTGCAGTGCAGGCCACCCACAAGAAACCTTCCACCAGAAACCCAGCCCTGAGACCCCAGGACGTCCATTGTTCTGTGGCGTGGGAACGTCACGCCTCCCGTCGCGAAACCCTCGAAACCCAGGAAACCCAGGGCCCCCTGGAGAGGCCCGCAGGGTGTCTCTTGGCATGCGCCCCCACTGCAGCTCTCCACCTCTCTGTGCGCCGCCGCGTGCGCACCGGCTTGCACACCATGGTGCGGGCGAGCGTGGGCCGTCCCCGTGCCGACATGGAGCGACCGGGCCTGCCACAGGGGCGCTTGGCGTGACGCAGTGTGATGCCCTCCCCCCTCCCCCCCTGCCCTCCCCCTGCCCGCTCCGCGCGCTTGTCGTTCTTCTGTCGTCCGTCGCTTTCGTCGTCGCGTCGTGTCGTCCCCCTGCACTCTGCCACTGGGCTCCCATTCGCCGGTAAAAGAAAGTGCCGCAGTGTGATGCCTCGTTTCTGGCCCTTTTCCTGAAAAGGTTCCCGGAGGGCTTCTGCCAATCCAGCACGCCCCAGAGAAAATTAGCATCCCGTGCGATGTTCCGTCCAGGATGCTCCCAAGACGCCTCCTAGACGGCAAAGAGGGCCCCAAGAGGGCCCCAAGGGGGCCACAAGAGGACTGAGGATGGCCCCCAGAAAGGTTGCGAGAGGCAAAAAACATTGACGTTCCTAAGGTGGCTCAATGATTATCGGCTTGCCCCCTGTTCGGTCTCTAGAGCGCCCAAGGCAGCCGAAAAGGCCCTCAAGATCACCCCAGGGTGGCCGAATAGGTTCACAGGAGGACCCAACAGGTCCCCAGAGAGCCCCAAGACGGCCCTACAGGATCTAAGGTACCCCAAGAAGTTTCCGAAGGCGCCAGACGGCCCAAACCCGCCCCCGGACGGCCCAAGAGCCCCGAGAAGGGCCAAGAGGGCCCCACCGTGCTCCCACGAAGACCCAGAATGCCCGAGTCGAGCCCCACGATTACCCCAAAACGATCTCAGAGGGCACACCTCTCGTGTCCCCCGTAGCTTCCCCAAGAATAGCTGGGGGACAACGGAGTATACGCAGTAGTTGAGGGACATTTTTTCGACGTTTAAAGACACTGGCGTGTCAGAAGGCAGGAGACGGTGGTGACTCGCCGAAGGCATCTTCGATACTTCTCCTCTTGAGCAACCGCCTCATCCTTTCGTCCGTCTCCTCCGCCCTCCTCCCTATCCCCCAACAATCCCTCTCTTCACACTTCTCTCACCCTCCTCCTTCTGCTGTTACCTGAACCCCTACCGCCACCACCGCTACCACCGCTACCACTGCCATTAACACCATCACCGCTGTCGCCACCACACAACTGCACAGCTACACCACCACGCAGCTCCACAACTGCGCTACACCACAGCCACCACCACTGCTATCACTGTTGCTGCATTTTGCTGATCCCTCCACTCTCTACCCCTCTGCCCTCCTCCGTCCTCTCCCGTGAGGGGGGAGGGTTTCACATGCACCCTGTTGCCAGGCCCTGACCTGAAAGGTCCCCGCGTCCCGCCACCGTGCAAGACGACTCCCGCAAACGACTGACAAAGGAGCCAGGCAGCCACGTCAGAGCCAGTAGCCCGAGACAGTGCAAGTGACGCACACCATGCCGAGTGAAGCCGAGTGCTAGAGAGGGCTTGAGCGGCCAACCGTGGTAGTCTGAGGACCCAATCGGACGCCGGCGTCGCGGCGTCGGTGGAGCGCCTGGGCCTGCGCCTGCTCCTGGTGGGAGTCCTGGTCCGGGAGCCCGCCGCCCTCAGAATTCGGGCCCGGTGCAAAGGAACCCAGCTTCCCCCGTCCAGGGCACCCGCGCGGTTTTCCTCGCGGGGCATCCTCGTGGAAGCCGGGGGGAACCGCTCCACGCGCGACCACGCCGGCCGGGGCCGCTGCTGAAAAAGGGGAGCGCCGAGGGCCGCCATTAGAGGTGCTCCCGGGCCCGCCGCCGCCCAAGCCTCGCGCGCGGCTCACGCCCCCGGCTTGTGCAGAAACTTCAGCGCCGCCAGGCTCACCGCCGCGAACAGCAGGTAGAAGCCCCCGGTGGCCGCGAGGCACGCCCGCCAGCCGAGGCCCCCGGGCGCCGCGCTCGCCCCGCCCCGGGCGGGGCGGATGCGGAAGGGCGCCGCGGCGAGCTCGCCCGCGGGGAGCCCGAGCTCCGAGACGCCCGAGAACTCGACCTCCACCAGCGCGGACATCGTGTAGTAGAGCACGCAGCCCCAGCGCACCCAGGCCACGCAGGGGGGCACGGCCTCGGGCACCTTCACCAGGACGTTGGCGAAGAGGATGCACGTCGTGATGCTGATGGGCCCGTTTTCCACCACCACCACCATAAGTTGGAGGGGGAGGGGGTCCCATTCCTGATCCTCCTCCTCCACCTCCTCCTCCTCCTCCTTGTCCTCCTCCAACTCCTCGTCGTCCTCCTCCTCGTCCTCCACCTCCTTCCCCCCTCCAACTTCTGGTGGTGATGGTGGTGGTGGTGGAAGACAGGCCCATCAGATGTAGCACGCGGTCAGGACGATGGCGACGTCCTGGTTGGGCGAGAGGCGCCCGCACATCTGCGCGAGGGCCGAGGAGCAGATGTGGTGCGACGCCAGCACCGCGAGCATCGCGGCGCGGTTACCGCTGAGGGGCATACCCACCAGCTGAGCGGCCACCGAGACCTCCAGCAGAGCGTTCAGGGTGCAGATGAGCAGCTCCGTCACGAGATTGGCGGCGTGGTACGGCACGGCGCCGTACAGCCCGGCACCCGCCTCGCGGCCGAAGAACTGCCTGTCCTCGATGAACACGGAGATGGCAGACATGGGCGTGAGCATCAGAGTCAGCGCAAGTAAGAACAGCACGCCGACGCGGTCTTGCGGCATACTTGACCGAGGCAGCAGCCCAGCCGGCAGCCACCGCCAAGGCCTCTCGCCAGCTCGCGCGTCGAAAAAGGATTCGTCCAGGTCAAAATACACAGCGCCGATCAGGAGCCCCAGCAGCACGTGCAGACCCATCCTCGAGGCGAACGTGGCGGGACTGCGAGCTGCGAGCCTCAGCTGCTGCCGCTGAAGTAAGCAATACTGCCGCCAGGGGCCTGGGCGGCCATCGCTGGAGATCGGCGGCCACCCGGCGGGGTTCACCAACTCCTCGAGAGTGCTCTGCTGATGGCTTGCGAGGTAGTCCAGCTCGCTCTCCTCCCTCACGGTGCATGTGCCATACTGCTCCTCGGGCTTGTCGAAGCCAGTGGTGATGCAATCCAGAACGACGTCGGTCAGCGACGCTGACGCAGCGCGCGCCGGGTCCCACAAGCCTGCACGGTCGAGCCACCTGCGAATGCCGCCCGGGTCCCCGAGGTAGACCAGGCGGCCAGCAGC
>CAUYUJ010002758.1:55000-95000 GCA_963575745.1 Prorocentrum cordatum
GCCTGCTCGGCGCTGAGGCGAGAACCACCGATTGAAAAGGGAGCCGCCCCCCATGCGCGCGGCGCCAAGGCGAAAGCCACGTGTTGAAAATAATAACAAAAAAAAACGCCCTCCGTCCGTGGAGCTGCTGCGAGAACGAACAACCCGTGCGCGCGGCGCCATAAAAAGAGCGGGTCGCGTTCTGCGAACGGCCCGCCCTCCGTGCGTGAGACTGCTGCAGAGCTCAGGCTGCAGGATCTTCAGTGACGAGGAGGAGACTCAGGATCTTCAGCCTGCTGCAGAGCTCAGGCTGCAGGAGCTCAGGCTGCAGCATCTTCAGAGACGCCTGGCCCGCCCTATCGACACGTCTGGGGGGGCGAAAGGCGGGAGTTATCCGTGAGGGAAGGGGATGGAAGACGACTGCGTCGACGACAGCCTCCGGGGTTCTTCTGAGGGGTCCGGAGGTCTCGAAGGGTCCGTCGAAGGTCCAACGGAATGCCAAAAGCGTTCTAGAGCGTGAGATCTCGATCCCCCCGACGCCATGATTCGTTCACAACGTGAACCCCTGGAGTTGAGTCGGGCCTGTCCCCCTACAGGGGAATTTTCGACGAAGAATAAAACATACCCCAAAAATAAGCAAAAAACAATCCAGAAATAGTCTGGGGACTATGTTTTGACTATTGTTTTACCTTTTGGGGGGTATTTGGGGGTATATTTTTAACTTTTCGTCCAGATTCCCCCTGTAGGGGGACACGCCCGACTTAACCTTCGTCGGGACTGGCCCTCCCGGCCTGCGCCGTCCTGTGGCCGCCGCAGGGGCATGGCCGGGGCCCCCCGGAAGCCGACGGCTGCCGGCACCGCCCTCCGCCGATGTGTTGTGCACGGCGCGCGGAGCTCTGTGTCGGGCCTGTCCCCCCACAGGGGGATTTTCGACGAAAAATAAAAATTATCCCGGCAAAGCAACCTGACAGCGATGTGTATGAGCATATCTGTCAGCCTCAGCCTGCCTCAGCCTCAGCCTGCCTCAGCCTCAGCCTGCATCAGCCTCAGCCTCAGCCTGCCTCAGCCGCAGCTTGCCTCAGCCTCAGCCACAGCCTCAGCCTCAGCCTCAGCCTGCGTGTCCCCCCACAGGGGGATTTTCGACGAAAGATTAAAAATACCCAAAAAATACTCGAAAAATAGCCCCTGGACTATGTTTGGACAATTTTTTTTGACTATTTTTGGGGGTATGTTTTTTTTTGTTCGTCGAAAATCCCCCTGTAAGGGGACAGGCCCGACATAAGCGGAGATCTGGGGGGGAGGGCGCGGAGGAGGGCCAGTTGAGACCACGGCGGCTCGACCGCCAGGCCCAGGTCCGCTCAAGATCGGAGCCCCTTCATCCTGACTGCTTTTCTTCGTGGCGAGGCGAGGCGAGGCGCAAGTCGGTCGTCCCGGAGGACGTAAAACAGGGCTAGGATCGGGATAAATCACTCCAGAGCGTTCTGGAGCGCTCTCAGAGCGTTCCGGAACGCTCTGGAGCGGCCGCGGCGCCCAATACATCCTCCAAACCCGCCGATTCTCAGAGATTTCGAGTTATCCCGATCCGATTTGTCCCGATCTTCGCGTCGTTTTAGGACGACCCTACAAGAGCCCGGCGGGGGGCGCCGGAGCGCCGAGAGCTCAGTACATGATGTACCTGTGATGCCTGATTCGCCCAAGCGCGCACGAGAGATCATACGCAAGACGTGCCAGCTCGAGAAGAGAGTCCGGCCTGGCGAGAAGCCGTGGCGACGAGAAGCCTCCAGGAGGGGCACAAGTCGACGGGCCCCCCTCCGAGAAACGAGGAGGAGCGGGAGTAGGAGGTGGCTGTCCCCCCTCCCTTTCCCCCCGGGGCCCGTCCTCCTCGTCGCCGCGGGCCGCAGGGAAGTAGGAGCCGACCTCGTCCTCTTTGGCGCACCCGGGGGAGCGGGGTGCGAGTGTACCAGGCCTCCCAAATTTTGAGCAGGGACCGGCCGTCCTGGCATTCCTGTATAGGCCTACCACGGGATGTTCTTAGAGCAAAAGCATGCTCGAATAACAACACAATGTTCTTAGAGCAGAATGCCGATGTATTGAAACAAGACAGCATCAGCCAGAAATGATATCAGAACACCGCGCGCAAACCACGGAGCATCTCAGGGACGCTCCGCCACTGCTCGAAGGCGGGCCCCGAGTAGATGGTGACGGAGAACCGTGCCGCGTCGTCGACGCATCGACGCATCGCCGACGCATCGACGCATCACCGAGGCGTCGGCGATGTGGAAAGAGCCTTCGACCCCATCTGCTCGGACCCCACCCGGGCTAACTAGCAGGGGGAGGAGGAGGAGGAGGAGGAGGAGGAGGAGGAGGAGGAGGAGGAGGAGGAGGAGGAGGAGGAGGGGCAGAGGAGGAGGGGGCAGAGGAGGAGGAGGAGGAGAGGAGGAGAGGAGGGAGGAGGAGGAGGAGGGAGGAGGAGGAGGAGGAGGAGGAGGGGAGGCCAGAGGCCTCGGGGGCGCGGGGAGGGGCTCCTCGCCAGGCCCTGGGCAGGCCCACGCCTGGACCCCACGTCCACGGAGCCCTGGACAGACATACGCTGCGTTTTTTTAGAGGAGGAGAGGAGGGGGAGGGGAGGAGGAGGAGGAGGAGGAGGAGGAGAGGAGGAGGAGGGAGGAGGGAGGAGAGGAGGAGGAGGAGGATGGGAGGAGGAGGAGGAGGAGGATGAGGAGGAGGAGGAGGAGGAGGGAGGAGGAGGAGGAGGAGGAGGAGGAGGAGAAGGGAGGAGGAGGAGGAGGAGGAGGAGGAGGAGGAGGAGGAGGAGGAGGAGGAGGAGGAGGAGGAGGAGGGAAGGCCCAGAGGCCTCCAGGGGGGCGGGGAAGGGCCCCTCGCCAGGCCCTGGGCAGGCCAACGCCTGGACCCCATGTCCACGGAGCCCTGAACAAAACTACGTTGCGTTTTTTTTTTTAGGAGGAGGAGGAGGAGGAGGAGGAGGAGAGGAGGAGGAGGAGGAGGGGATGAGGAGGAGGAGGAGGAGGAGGAGGAGAGGAGGAGGAGGTTGAGGAGGGAGAGGAGGAGGAGGAGAGGAGGAGGAGGAGGAGGAGGAGGAGGAGGCGGAGGAGGAGGGAGGCCCAGAGGCCTCCAGGGGGGCGGGGAAGGGCCCCTCGCCAGGCCCTGGGCAGGCCAACGCCTGGACCCACACGTCCACGGAGCCCTGAACAAAACTACGCTGCGTTTTTTTAGGAGGAGGAGGAGGAGGAGGAGGAGGAGGAGGAGGGAGGAGGGAGGAGGAGGAGGATGAGGGAGGAGGAGGAGGAGGAGGAGGAGGAGGAGGAGGAGGGAGGAGGGAGGAGGAGGGAGGAGGAGGAGGAGGAGAGGAGGAGAAGGAGGAAAAGGGGAGGAGAAGGGAGGAGGAGGAGGAGGAGGAGGAGGAGGAGGAGGAGGAGGAGGAGGAGGAGGAGAGGGGAGGAGAGGAGGAGGAGGAGGAGGAGGAGGAGGAGGAGGAGGAGGAGTCACGCCTCCATCGGGACGGGGGGCGGCCACCAGGCTCCTCGGCCGCGCAAACAAAACAAAAACAAAAAAAAAAAACAACACGCCCCAGGGCCGAAGAACGGACAGGTGCCCCAGGAAGGGGTGGAAGTCTCGGCGTGAGGTGCAAACTGAAAAACGCCACGGCATCGGGGCTCCCGGGGGGGGATCAATTTGCTGTGGCGATTTGGACCCGCTCTGCGCTTCCGGGGGCCTTCGGAGACATCCCGAAACATCGGAGAGGGGGAGCTGGAGGAGGAGACGAACGTAGGTGGCGGGCGAATCACCCAGAGGTGGATGAAAGGCACTCGAGACGCTGGACTCTGCGCTCGAGGGCAACGTGCAGCATGGCACTCGTGTGCTAGCCCCCCTGGCCGATCGCTCAGAGCGCCAGTGTCCACGAAAGCGGGGGGCTAATGTCACAGGCCTACCCCGCGCGCTCATGTCTGCTCAGAGGCAGACGTGAACTGCGAGTCCAGGAGGGGGGGGTCCCCTGCTCACAAACGTGGGGCGCATATGGGCGCATAAGAACGGGAGGGGGGCTAGCCTGGTCACTCCAGGGCGGGCCCCCCTCCCCCTCACCCACCACGGCTCACTCTTCGACGGGGAAAAGGAGGAGGAGAAGGAGGAGGTGGAAGGAAAGCACAGGGGGGGTCCCCAATCCCGTACCCTTGCATCCTCCCTCCCTCTCTCTCTCTCTCTCTCTGTCTCACTTTCCCCCCTTCCCGTCCCTCCCCTCCCTCTCCTCCGTCCCTCCCCTTATCCCTCGCTCCCTCCCTCCCTCCCGCCCTCCCTCAGTCTCATCCAGTCCCTCCCTTCCCCCTGCCCTCTCCTCCTGCTCTCTCCTAGATCCCCTCCCATCCTCCACCTCTTCCTCCTCCTCCTCCTCCTCCTCCTCCTCCTCCTCCTCCTCTGCCCCCTCCTCCTCCACCTCCTCCTCCTCCTCCTCCTCCTCATCCTCCTCCTCCTCCTCCTCCTCCTCCTCCTCCTCATCTCCTCATCATCCTCTCATCTCATCCTCATCCTCATCCTCATCCTCATCATCATCATCATCATCATCATCATCATCATCATCATCATCATCATCATCATCATCAGCATCATCATCATCAGCATCATCAACAGCAGCAGCATCATCATCATTATCATCATTATCATCATTATCATCATCATCATCATCATCAGCATCATCAGCATCATCATCATCAGTTTCATCATTATTATCAGCACATCATCATCAGCATCATCATCATCAGCAGCATCATCAGCAGCATCATCATCATCAGCAGCATCATCACCATCAGCATCACCATCATCATCCTCATCATCAGCATCATCCTCATCCTCATCATCATCATCATCATCATCATTATCATCATCATCCTCATCATCATCCCCATCATCATCATCATCATCATCATCATCATCATCATCATCATCATCCTCAGCATCATCGCCATCCTTATCCTCATCCTCATCCTCATCCTCATCCTCATCCTCATCCTCATCATCATCATCATTATCATCATCGTTATCATCATCATGATCATCATCATGACCATCATGATCGTCATCGTCATCATCGTCAACATCAGCATCATCATCCTCATCTTCATCCTCATCCTCACCCTCCTCCTTCAGTCAAAATTACCAGTCATCATATTCGAAGAAGTCTGCGACGACCTTCCTGCGACAGCCGATGGCTCAGAGGGAGGACACTTGTACTGGAATCATCTGTAATCGGTCTCATTCCTCCTCCTCCTCCGCCTCCTCCACAGCCGTGTCGCACTTGCGACGCGCAGCTCAAGGCCGGCACGCCTTTGCTGTTGAATGTGGCTTCGAAACCGCTGCAAACATCCCACATTAGCATAATGTATGTCCCAAATGTTCTAGACGAGTTGCATGGCAGATGCGGGATGGGCACCGTTATTGAACGGAGGTGCAGACGAACATCCGCGGAAGAAGTGCGGATCCAGCAGCGCAGGCGATGCGAAAAAGATCCGTGAACCTTTTGCCCGTCCTAGTGAAGCTGGGCCTCCAGACGAAGCCCCGGCAATGCCAAGGGGGTCATCACTGAAAGGGCCCCAACCTCCTCCAGGGAAGGAGCCACCCTGGACACCCCAAGCCCTCCTCGGACACCCAGAAACGACCAAAAGCGTGCCAGACCTCCTCGATCGTCGATTTTCAAGAGGAGATGGTTACCTCCCGATTGTGTCTGTACGTGTGTGTGTGTGTGTGTGTGTGCGTGTGTGCCTGTGCCTGTGCCTGTGTCTCTGCATGTGCATGTGCATGTGCATGTGTATGTGCATGTGCATGTGCAAGTGCATGTGCATGTGCATGTGCATGTATAGGTATGTGTATGTGTATGTGTATGTGTGTATGTGCATGTGTATGTGTATGTGTATGTGTACGTGTAATGTGTATGTGTATGTGTAATGGTATGTGTATGTGTATGTGTTTGTGTATGTGTTATGTGTGTGTGGATGTGAATGCGGATGTGGATGTGGATGTGGATGTGTATGTGTATGTGTATGTGCATGCGTATATGTACATATGTGTCTGCTTATGTGTATGTGTATGTGTTTGTATGTGTTTGTACGTGTGTGTGGTTGTGTGTGTTTTTGTGTGCGGGGGGGGGGGCTCAGGCGCCTAACCCACTTCAGGCCCGCAGGATCGGAGGTTGGGGGGTGAGATCGAAGTGGAACGGAGAGCCCCCCACCAGGAAGTCGCGTTCGGTTTCGTGTTCGTGCGTGCGGGCGAGGCGAAGCTGCGTGGGCGCGCGAGAGGACTGACCCCGCCGTCGCTAGGGCGATTCGGATGCAATTTCCCGCCGTAAAGTCCTGTGGTGTCCCGAGGTGTCCCGTTGGTGTCCCGTTGGTGTCCCGTTGTCGTTCCGTCGGCGGTGGGCGGGCGGTGGACGGGGGTGTCCCGCCTTGGTATTGGTAGTGAGGCCGACAGTGACATCGATAGTGAGATCTCTAGAATGGGATTGACAGTGAGATCAAAAGTGAGATCGACAGTGAGGTTGATTGTGAGATCGATCGTGAGATCGATCGTGAGATCGATTGGGAGAACGATGGAGGAATCGATAGTGAGATCGCAAGTGGGATCGACAGTGGGATCGATCGCTGAATCCATTAATACTAAGACTGGCCGCGAGGTCAATAGCGGAATCCAAAACGGGGAGGATAGTGACAGTACATCCCAGCGCAACATCGTCACCACGCGTCGTCGCTAATTCGAGGGCGCGCCACCAGCATCTTCATCATCACACCCATCGCAGTTGCCAGCAGTTGGTTCCCCCCCCACCCCTCACCCTCCGTATCACCCCAAGGGTCGTCTACACCGGCGCTACAACAATTTCCATCCGCTGCGTGTTTCCACCAAGGCAAGTCTCAGGCGGGATCGCCATTGCGAATTCGATCTGAAGACATGCCGACCTCGAGTTTCGATGATGTCCTGGGCGGGAGCGACATGTCGAAATCGAACCAGGAGGGGATCGAATTCCAGTGTTCAGGAAGTCCTGGGCGGGAGCGCCATGTCGAAATCGAACCCGAAAAGCTCCGAACTTTGTTTCGGAGGGAGTCCTGGAAGAGTGCGCCGTTGCGAAATCGAACCAGAAGGCTTCGAATTCGAGTTTGGAGGAAGTCTTGGGCGGGAGCGCCACTTCGAAATGTAACCCGAAAGCTGTGACACCGTTCGAAATTGGCGCTTGAGGAAATCTCAAGTGCAACAGTCGTTTCGACATGGCCACACCGTTTAGCGCATTGGAAATAACATGTCTGACAAGGGATTTCGAACATGTCGTTTTCGCTCGAGACTTCCTCCCAAAAACGATCTCGACTGGGTTTCGAGACCATCGGGTTCGAATTCGAAAGGGCGGTTCCGCCCGACACTTGGGTAATACAATGCTTGAACAGAACATTGTACTGGGGCCCGCGGCATAACGGGCCCCTTTGACGTCTCATCTCCTGGCGCGGGCGCAACGCCACTGACGACGTTGTGCAGGGGCCCCGTTGCCTAAGGGGAGGCGCTGCCTTCTGGCCGACCTTTCGTAGCGGCGAGGTACGACGACGAGGACTTCCTCCAGGCAGGGCCCCTCCTCAAACGCTTCGGTGACAGACCGCGCGGTGACCTCGGAACACCCGAAAACCTCACTCGTCGCACGGTCCGTCACCGCATGGTTCTGGGACCTGAAGGCCCGAATAACGACCCCAGTCCAGAAACCGAGCTCACCGCACGGTGCGGCCACGGCACCGTTTGGGTTCCCGCCACCCCTCGCGGCCTACGGGAGCCGTCGCGTGCTCGCGTCCGCCTCTCGGTGCCCGGCGGCAGCCAGCACGCGGCGGCGCAAGAGCGCCCAGAGGTGCCCTGCATCGCTTGAGGTCGGGGCATGTTCTCCTACCGGGGGATTTAGGACGAAACATTCAAAAGAGGTGCTCCAAACTTGTCAATCATGGTCGAACAATCGTCCCCAGACTATTTTCTGACTATTTTTGAATGTTCCCCCTGTAGGAGGACAGACCCGACTTAAGCATAGTTCTCCCCCCCACCCACTCGGCGGTGGACAAACCTCCCTTTAGTGAACCACCCTTTAGCGAAAACGGCCTAGGACCGAAACCGACGGACCTGGACCCGCAAAATGACGGCCGCGACGCCCTCTCGCGAACTGAAAACGGCCAACTCGCCAATCGACGTGTCGGGGTAGGAGGCCTATCAACCTCCGACCCGCCAACAATCGGACCGATGACAGCGCCAGTGACAGTCGATGCTGTCACAGCTCCCATCTACGAGCCGCTGCAGCCCCGCAGCACAGGAAGCAGCGTATGCACAGTATGATACCAGGGCTCTGCAGGGCACAAGAGGTGTCCTGCAGAGCCATGCCGGCGGCACCAAGGGCAAGACCACATCCGAAGGCCGACTGGTTTTTCCTCCTGGAAGCGATGCCGACGAGGAGGCCAACGACAACAAGAAAGAGAAGAAAGAGAAGGAAAAAGAAAAGACGAACGATTGGGCTACGGAATTGGGGACGACGTGACTGCGCCGTGAACGGGGGCTCTCACTCGGCAGTCGGCATCTGGGGCTCAAGAGAAACATTGCTCGACCTGCGTATGGAATCACGCGAAGGGCGGCCCAGAGCCGTGGACATGAACCCCCAGAGATCGAACCAGGAATGTCAGAGCACCTTGCCCTGGGAGATGTTGAGAAGGTCACCTATGTCCTCGCAGCCCACCCGCCACCGTCTGACTTGGCGGCGCGCACAAGGGGGTGGGGGGAGGGGGGAGGGCTTTTTAGAAGGAGGCTGCTTCTTAGAAGGCGCTGGCCTCACATCTATAGATAAGGCCCGCGCCTTCTAAGAAGCAGTGGTGCTTCCAAGAAGCCCTCCCCCTCCCCCCACCCCCCTCTGCGCGTGGCTGACATTGCCCTGGGAGATGTTGAGAAGATCGTCTGTGCCCTCGCAGCCCACCCGCCACCGTCTGATGCGGCATGCGGCCCTGGGGCCACGAGCCCCAAGAGGGCGCCCAGCGCTGCAAGCTGCAGAGCATCCAAAAAATTCAAGCCAGATGGAGTTACTTGTTCGATCAGGAGGAGGAGGAGGAGGAGGAGGAGGAGGAGGAGGAGGAGGAGGAGGAGGAGGAGAAGGAAGGTCTGCTTCTTGTTCTGGCCATCTCGCTTGCGCCGCTCTTCGCTGCTGGGCTGCTGCCTGACGCGAGCGTGTGCTCCTGCGCAGAGTGCGCACGTGGGCGCTGGACGCATCGGGCATGCCAGACAAAAAGTGCATCCGAAGCACGCTGGTTCTGAACAAGCTACCCGTCGAGCACCTCGAAGGCCTGACGTGCAGGCAGCACTTCGGCCAGGACCCCGCGGAGCCCAAGAGCCGAGGATCCAGGACGTTTCCAGGGGCCCGAACCTCGGGGGAAGAGGATTCGGCATAATGCACGCCGAGTGTTGCGGCTGAGCTCGCCGCTCCCCTGGGCTCGCTTGGCTGGGCACGCCTGGTCGGAACACCGCCTCCTCGGGCCCGGAGCCACTGGAGGCTCAGACGACGACCTGACTGCTCTGCCTGACTCCGAGCTCCCTGGAGTCCATGCGCGATTCCGCCGCCGCGGCCGCCTCCTCCCCCTCCTTCCCGCTCCGCTGCTCGGACCCTTACGGCAGGGTTCGTGTCATGACGACCTGGACGCTGGTTTCTGACACCGCGTGGGCCGTTCCCCGAACGATCGTCGGCAGTTCGATCGCTAACCCTCTCCAGCCGCCACCGTGCTTGCACGCAGCGGGCGTGTTTTGGGCCTCCCCCCTCGGCCCACGCGTCGCCCTGACATCGCCACTCGGAAATTGCGGTCCGACGCTCGGTTCCGCCTCCGAGCGGCCAAGACGGCCCCCAGGACGGCTTCTCAGACAGCCAAGACGACACCAAAACGGCTCCACATGGCGCAAGACGGAGGCTCTCAAGACAGCCTCAAGACGACTTCAGGGCCCACCAAGACGGCCCACGAGGGAAGGATGTCGAGGTTCTCGCCCATTCGGGTTTCCGACCGCTCAAGACGGCCCAAGGGGATTCCGCGATAGATGCGAGACAGCCCATGGGGCCCCCATGTGGGCCCCGAGTCGGCCCAAGAGGACCACAAGACCGTCCCAGAGACTCCCAAGAGGGCCTGAAGACGGCCTTAGAGCGCCCCAAGCGGGCACAGAGACGGCCCAGAGAGGCCCCCAAGACGGCATCCGCAGGCGTCAGATGGGCCAATCGCCTCCGTAAGATGGCCCAAGAGGCCCTGAGAGGCAGTCAAGAGGCCATAGAAGCCCCCCTGAGAGGCAGTCAAGAGACCTCCTCCTCCTCCTCCTCCGCCTCCTCCTCCTCCGCCAACTCCTCCTCCTCCTCCTCCTCCTCCTCCTCCTCTTCCTCCTCCCTACCGCGCGAACGAAGACGAAGTCGGGATCACGACCCTCCCCAATTCAGACCACTCGCTGAGCTGACACGGGGTGCGAGCTCAACCTCCGGAGTTCCTCCTTTCTACCGCACTGACGACGACGAGGACGAGATCACGACCCGTCCTTGTCAAACCCCTTGTCGACATTGCGCTGTTTCTACACTCGGCCTTCTTCCTGCAGCGCTGCTGCACAGGCACGGTGGCGGGGCTTGCCGCAGGCAGCTTGATGTTGGCCAATTCAGGGCCGCTGGCGGCGTGCAACCTGGAACGCCCGCGGAGGTGCCGCAGCCGCGTCGGTGAGACACGAACCTGCAGTGCTCGTTCCCCGATTTCCCCCCCCCCTCGCTTCCCTGCCCCTCCCCTCTCCCTCCCTGTCCTCCCACTGCTGCCCCTCCGGCCTGTTTTCCTCCCATCCCAACCTGCCTGGCAAGCTCTTTTCCTCACCACACCCTTACCCCCTCTTCTCCTTCCCTGCCTTCCTTCCCGCTCCTCTCCCCTACCTACACGTTCCTCCTCATTATCCTCCTCCTCCTCCTTCTCATGCTTCTCCCCTTCCTCTCCCCTCCACTACCATCTGTCTTGCTCCTCCCTGCGCCTCCGACCAGGTGAGTTCTGACCAGGATCGCGATGCGAATCCAGCCGTGGCGACGAGAGACGGGCCGCGGAAGTGCATCGGCATCGTCTTCCCCCTTATGGCCCCCTAAGCTCATCCCCTCCCTCGCTGATCCCCCGCCCTCTGGCTGTCCCCACTCCGCCACCGAGGGGCCGGCGGCCAGGCAGGAGGAAGGGGCCCCCCCGGGCGGCGTCCTGCACGAAGAAGCCGGGGTCTCCAGGCAGCGAGCCTCTCTGCCGATAGAGAGAGAGAGAGAGAGAAAAACAAAAAAAAAAAAACGAGAGAGAGAGAGAGAGAGTTCACGGGCGCTCGGGTGCGATACATGTCCCCCCCTCCCCCTGTCGCCCCGCCCGAGCATCCCAACACACACGGCGAACAGGACCCCCCCTTCTTCCACACCGAGCAACCCCCTCCCGACTAGCCGCCCCCCACCACCATCGCGCAAAAGGGGTGGGACTCAAACCGCCCTCCCTCCTGACGGCTATCGCCGTCGTCGTCGCTTGCCAGAACCGAGCGGGGGTCGGAAACGCAAACCATCACCTGCTGGCTCGGGTCGTCGTCGTCGTCCTCCTCCTCCTCCTCCTCCTCCTCCTCCTCCTCCTCCTCCTCCTCCCCCTCCTCCTCGTCGTCGTCATCGTCGTCGTCGTTGTCCTCGTCGTCGTCGTCGTCGTCGTCGTCGTCGTCGTCGTCGTCGTCGTAGTCATAGTTTCGGCTCTGGCCTGGGGGCCGCGGGCTGGGACTAGCGCGACGGCCGCGCGCGAGGCGGCCGCCCATCATCGCGGGCGCCGCCAGCGGCAACTGGCGCGCCCGCTGCTGTCCGCCTGGGTGGGGCGGCCGCGCCGAGGGCCTCGGAAGAGGCTGGCCGAGGGGGCCCGCCCGCTGGACGCCCACCACGGCTGAGCGGCGCCGCGGGCAGCGGCCATGGGGTCCGAGGAGGAGCAGGCGACGGCGGCAAAGGGCAAGGGCAGGGCCAAGCCAGGCGCCCACTCGATCTGCCCAGGCCGCCAGGAGTGGACGTGGGACGGCATCCTCGAGCGCTGCCAGGGCTGCTGCGCCTGCGGCACCTGCGTGGGGACTCCGGCCCCGCGGGCGCGCAGAGGAAAAGGAGGAGGCGGCGGCGCGGGCAGGCGCAGCGGCGACAAAAGGCGGCGGCTGGAGGCCGCGGAGGCAGTGGGCGCCCCCAGCCCTGTCGCTCAAGGCGGTGGTGGCAGCGCTGGATGCGGTCGAGAGGAGTGGCCGGACCAGGGCGCTGGAGTCGCTGCGGGAGCTGGCAGGCGCCAAGCCTCGGGCAGCACCCAAGGCGGCGGCGCAAGCAGACGCCGTCGCGAGGCTCAAAGAGGTCAGAGGCAAGCCCACGCAGCAGTACCAGGTGCTCGAGGCAAAGGATAACAAGGTGCAGGCGGCTTGCCAGCACCTGGAGCAGGTGGAGAGCGAGCTGGACGCGGCGGCGGACGCCTACGCAGCCACGAAGGAGGAGCTCAGGAGGGCCAACGAGGCGTATGTGCGGGAGTCCAACGCGGCCATAGGAGGCACTGGCAGAGCAGAGGGGGAGGCAAAAGCGGTGGCGGCGGAGAAGTTCCTGGGCTTCGAGGTGCCAGAGGACCTGTTACGGGAGCTCTACGACGTTGACGACGTGGAGGCCAACGAGGATTGCAGGCGTTTCAGGCAGGAGCTGGAGCAGCACCAGGCGGAGGGCAAGAGCGCAATGGAGCGGGTTAAGCAACGGACGGAGGAGGCGGAGAAGGCCTGTGCGCAGCTGCTCCAGCAAGAAGAGCAGAAGGCAGAGGAGCTCAAGCAGAAAGTCGGGCAAGCCAGAGCCAGGGCCAGGGGAGGCCTCTAAAAACCGGAAGGTGCACGCCAGCGGGGAAGGCGGCGATGGAGTGGCAGCGGCGGCGGCCGAACCCGAAGGCCCAGCCGAAAGTGCAGGAGACCCCAAGGAGGAGCCCGCAGGGGAGCAGCCCGATGAGGAGACCCGTGGCAGGAGGAGACGACAAGTCAAAGCTGAGATCCGCAAAAACGTTGACAAGAAGACCGGGGTCAAGCTCGATGGCGACAAGGACGTGCAGGGCGGCAAGGGCGCAAGCAAGGCTACTGGGCCTGGCGGGTCTGGTGTTTAGCATCCTGTCCCGGCCCCACGAGTCATCGGAGTACGTCGGGACCTACTGCGCGCAGTACACTTCGAATTGACGGCGACAAAGGTGACTGACATGGGCGAGCTGCATGGCAGGCAGCTGGAGAAGCAGGATTCACTCGACGAGCCGAACCAGCTCGGCATGAAGGTGGAGCGCAGCGCCTCAAAGTTTTCGCAGCACAGCCTCAGAGGACGCCGGCCCCCGGGCTTCGACGCGCGGCTCGTTCGACCTGACAGGCAGATCGACGACGCGCGGCTCGACCCCAGGTACCCGGCCCCGCCGGGCGGCAAGGGCTGCGAGCTCGGGAAGAGAGCGCGAAGGTCGGCCTCGGCAGGCCCCCGACACGGCTCGGGGGCGAAAAGGCGCAGCGGGGAGGCAGAGGGACCAGTCGTCGCGGCGTGTTCGGCAAGGGCGACGCGGAGCTAGAGGAGGGGATGACATAAACATAGGAACGCGGACGTCCGCGCGGATTTCTCGGATCCGCGCTGGACCCCCCTGGCGGCGCCTGCGCCAGGGAGGGGGGGTCCAGCGCCGATCCGAAAAATCCGCGCGGACCTCCGAGTGTTGATGTTCATGTGGTTTTTCGTTCCCCTATAGGGGGGCCCAGTCGACGCCAGTGGGTTCGGTGGATTCTACAACGGGAAAATACGCGGAAGTAGAATTATTAGGTGCCATCGGGCTGAGAGTTGTTTCAATCATGTCGTGTGCCTAGTAGCTTCGATTTGCTTCTATTGGCTTCTACTAAGTCCTGCAAACCCTGCCGATTGGCCCGCTAAATCTTTGACCAGGGAGCGATGCGCCGGCGCCGCCAGCCCTCGGGCCGCCCTGCGGGGCGCTCTGGGGCGCCCCCAGAAACCGCGAAGCAGGAGCGCGTTCACCGCGCTCGGGCGGGCTGCTCGCAGAAAGCTGAGGGCGCAGGCTGCGCTGACGACCGCGCGGCCGCGAGGAAGGAGGGAGAGGAAGGCGAGGGGGGTCGCTGTGGCGCTGTGGCGGAAGCGCGGCGCCCGAGTGCTCGCTCGGCCGCCCCAGCCACGCCGCGCGCGAGGGAACTGCGCCCCCGACTTCGGCGGGCGAGCTGGGGTGCCGCGCCCAGCCTCCGAACTGCCGCGCTGAGCTGGGGCGCCCCTGGGCCGCGAGGAGTTGCCGCCCTGAGCTGGGTTGCCTTTCGACCCCGACCGAGGCGCGATTGCCAAGAGGAGGAAAAGGCCAGGGACCAGGAGGGAGAAGAGGCGGGGAAAGAGGAGGGCGAGGAGGAAGGGGCGGGGGGGGAGGAAAGGGTTAAGAGGAGCACGGAAACGAGGCCGAGGAGGCAAGCTAGAAGAAGAACGGTCAGCATAAACGTACATTTTCAGAGGTCCGCGCGGATTTCTGAAATCGCCGCCGGGCCCCTGCCGGAGGCAGCGCCGGAGTCGCCGCCAAGGGGGCCCGCCGCCGACCCGAGAAATCCGCGCAGTCTTCCGAAAGCTCCTGCTCAAGATAGGTGTCGCCCCAGTTTCTGTTAGCGGCTGCGTGTGCATATTGTTTGGGATGCCTGGCCCATGCGGCCCTTGCTGTCGACGTCTTGCCTGCCCCGTCGTCGGAGGAGAACGAATCCACCGCCTGGGGCTCGCGGCCTGGTGGCCCCTCGGCGGGCGCAAGGACGCCATCGCAGCGGCGCTTCGCATGGTCCTTGACCACGCGACGGCCTGCGCTGAGAGCGGGCCCCTGCGGGTGGCCCACCTCGCCACGGGCGACCAGCGGCGGCCAACTTGGCGGCGGCCAAGCGCCTCCTGTCGTCTTTCTCGGGCGCCGAGAACATCCAATACCTCGTGTGTCTGTGGAAGTGCGCTTCCTACAAATCAACCTGGCGGTGCAAGTCGCGACAGCGGGGAAGGTGCTCAAAAGGCCCTGTTGAGGGAGACGCAATCTGCGGCGCCTGCGCGCGCATCTTCAAATACTTGAACCCTGCTTACTACGAAGAATGCAGAGTCTCCCATTAGACACCACGTGACCGCGAGGTTCCGCATCGAACCTTTGGACCGCGAGCAGGTGAGATCACATGCTGAACAAGCGCGGACCCACGTGAACTTGCACGGGCCGGGCGCGATCCCAGATGCCGTGCTCGGCATCCTGAACGCGACCTTCGGCGATCTAGTCCACCAGGCCCTGCGGCCCGACGACGTGGGCACGGGGGCCTCGTGCGCTACCCTTTGCGACGAACTCGAGAAGCGGATTCTGCGCTGCGAAGAGCGGCCTGTGACTACCAGGTTTTGGACGTTCGCTTTGCGCGCGCGGACGCTGCCCTTGGCCCGCGTCTATCAGCTGGACCCGGGGTCGATCTGGAAGCTGACGCGCGCGCGCGCCCGCAAAAGGAGCAGTTGCAGAGGCTGAAGCGCGCTCTCAAATTCTGGGCCTCGCCGAGCACGGGCGCGGAGCGGAGGGCGGCGGCCTTTTGCTTGCAATTGACGTTGCATTGCCAAAACGCGGTCTCCAAGACTTCTCGGGGGCACCCCATCCTCGCGCATCTCGGACAAGGGGCCGTCCAGAAAGAAGCCGCCTGCACCCTCGAGTCTCTCCTCGCCCACGTCTGCGATGACGCGCAGCTGCCTGCGGGCGCAGCGATCGCCGCATTGCTGGCCACCGCGGCCCACCTGGTCGCCAGGATGGACGCGTTCAAACGGGCGCCCCACCGCCCTGTGGAGGTGCGCCGAGAGGTGGAATCCAGACAACTGGATAACGGAATGCTCACTTTTCTTGCAGGCTCAAGGTCGAAAGGCATCTTATGTTTTTCTTCGTATTCTATGTCGTCGACAGCAGGCTGTTTCTGTTTGTTGTGTTTCCCTTTTGTTGCCCTGCCCGATTTGCAGCTTTCTTTCTGGGTCGTTCAGATTGCGCCTCTGTTCGTTGAGGCGCCTGTCGCCGTGCCAGGTAGGTCAACGAGGGCGACTTGGACGAGGGTTACTCCTTGCCCTTGGAGCAGAGGGCCCTCCAGGAGCCGTCCGAAACAGCAGCCTCGACGCACTTGCTATCCTACGAGGTCCAGCAGGAAGTTGATGAAATGCTGCTGAACGGCGCCGCCACCACGCTGGGCGCGGAGAGGCTCCGCTTTTCCTTGCTTGCCTGCGACATCGCCCGCCCCGCCGCGCGTCGAGTTTTTACTGATACACAAAAAACTCCTCTCCTCCACTTCCGCCTCGTTGTCCTCGGAGGCAGCGCGCGCCGGTCAAGCGCTCCGAGAGACGCCGGCTGCGTTCTCTGTTTGCAGCTTCGAGGCGCCCGGGCCCCCCTCCGTCGCCCTTGGGGTCTCCGGGGGGGGGCGGGGCATCCAGGGGCGTCCCCGGGCCTGCCCTTCGTTCTCGCTCCCTGCCCCCCATCCTTGCACTCCTCGTCGTCCACTTCCGCCCCCCCCGCCCCCGCCCCTGGTCTTGCGACCCCCCGCAAGGGATGATGTACTTCGACGCCGCCGAGCCACGAGGGCGACGTCCAGGTCTGATATGGCGGCGACAAGTGGAAGCCAGACAGCAACGCAATTCCCATCGGACTTCGACGTTGCGCGAGAACCCGCATTGCGTGGTCGTCGGGCCTGGGCGGCCACCAACTCCGTCCTTCGACGAGCCTGCCATCCAGGATTACATCGATGCTAATTACGCCGCTCTGACAGAGGAGTTGGACAGGATGAAATCGAACGCTTCTAATAGCAAGGCCCGTGGCAAGCCTCTGGTTCCCGTCGCGAACAGAGAGCGGCTCGAGTGGATGGACGAACGCGCAGAACATTTGGACATTGCGTTCAGAACAGCAACGCAGGAGAGACGGAAGCTGTCTCAGATATTGGCCCTGGACCGCGCGGTGCCAACAGCGCTGCTTGCCCTCCACCTCGCCCTCTTCTTTATCCTATCCACCTCGTCCTGATATATCTTCCTATGCCCTTCCCCCCAGTCGCCCTCTGCCTCCTCCCCCTCCTCCTCCTCCTCCTCCTGCTCCTCTCGTCGTCGTCGTCGTCGTCGTCGTCGTCGTCGTCGTCGTCGTCGTCGTCGTCGTCGTCGTCGTCGTCGTCGTCTTCTTTCTCTCCACCTCTTCCCCCTCGCCGGCCCGAGTTCCCCCGTGCCCGGCGGCCAGGGCAGGGCGCGCGAGCCCAGCAGGCGTTTGGTTCCCTGCCCCGTGCCGGAGAGCGATGCGTCGCATCGGCAGGACAAGGCTCGGTCGCAGCCTCCAGGTTCTTTCGGCGTGGCCATGCCGCAGACGAGGGAGGGGCAGGATGCGGAACGTCGGCCGAGGTTCTGCCACGCTGCCACAGGCAGTGCGCCCTCGCCTTTTACCCCCCACGCCTCCTTTGACACCCTGACGCTTTTACATCCTGACAGACCTAACACTTGAACACTCCCCCGCCGTCCTCCTCAGGCAAGGCGAGTTGGGCGGCCGGCCTCAGCGGCGAGCGCCGCCGCCGCCATCTGCCCGCAGCTTGTCGTTTTGAGCGTCTCCGTACTTACTGCTCGCGGGTTGGATTGCCTGTTGAATCGGAGCACCGGGCTTTGCGCCGACACTTCCGCGACCCCTGGATGGACGCAACGCAGATCCAAAGTTCGGATGGGCATTTCCCAGGGGTACCCGTGCATCCTTATCGTGCACCGTCATGTTTTCGGGTGCGGACCCTTCGAAACGCGCCAACACGGCATTGCAATGCACTTGCATCCTGATGGGGGTGGGGTGGGGGTGGAGAGAGGCCGATGACTGGCGCGAATCAGCGGCGCCCTTGGATGCGCCCATGCCCGGCGAATCGGCTCTGGAAGTTGGCGCTTTGAGTACGCAGGTGATGCCGACCACTCCTCAGGCAGTTCTCCTGAAAGCCGAAGAGGCGAAGCCCGCCCCCGCGCCCGCGCGCCCGCCTCGGGAGCGCGAAGCCAGAGAGTCCGATGGAGAGGAACGTGTTTCCGACGGCCTTCGCCGCGCCCAAGGTGCTCGCAGTCGCGCGGATCTTGGGGAGAGCCCCTCAGAGTCGGATGTTGATTCCGTGGTGTCCGCGGTGGACACTGGGCCGGACGGCGGCGGGGGGGGGGCCGACGGCGCCGAGGGCGCCCCCGACCCCCTCGACGGCGGAGACCAGGCTCCCGGCGAGGAGGCAGCCCCTGAGCGCGACGATGCCCTTGCGCGTGCACCGCGCGGGAAACGCGCTGTCTGGCACGCGCAGCACTTCGCGCTCAGGGGCGACAAGACGCGGCCCGACAGCAAGAGAACCTTGCATGGCGCCGCGCCCAGCCTTGTGATCGCGAGCCTACATCGAGAAATTAGTTCGAGTAGCTGAGCCTACTTAGCGCGACCAGGGCAGCTGCCCTCCTCGCCGCGAGCGTTCCGGGGGCCGCCCTAGGCTGCCCCGCTGGGGGGGGGGGGGGGGGGGGGGCAGGATTCGCCCCCCGAGTATCGGCCGCGCGCGCAGGGCAGCCTGCGAGAAGTCCCCGGAGTTTTGGCCGCGTTTCGGCCCTTCTGCCTATGCCCCAGGCCCGCGTGCTGCTCAATATGCTTCGAGCCAATGCGAGCCAATAGGAAGTAATAAGAGCGAATAGAAGATAACAAAAGCTCATTCAGCGAGTTTCGCTAATTAGCTGAGAATATTAGCTCATATTAGCTTCTATCAGCTCGAATTAGCTCGAAGCTAATTTAGCTAATTAGCTAATTAGCTCGAAGCTAATTTGGCGAATTACCTCACTAGCTAGAAGCTACTTCAGGGCAAGAGGGCCCCGAGTCGGTTCCAAGAGGGCCCCAAGAGGGCCCCGGGAGGGCACGGGAAAGGGCCCCCGAGGTCCCCAAGACGGCTCCAAGAAGCCAGTCTTCTCTGTTTGGATGACTTTAGGCATGCAAGTTTTCCTCCGACTTCGGACCGGAGGATTTGTTTCGCCTTGGGGGGAGGGCCCTGGAGGGCCCGCGCGGGCCCTCCAGCAGCCTGACGGGATTGCCCCCGCCAGGCTCCCGGAGGGCCCGCGCGTTCCCTCCGAGAAGCCTGTCTCGCGCGGCGGGTCATTTCCCGCGGCCATTTCGGCGCCAGGCCCTTTGCCGCAGAGTCGCTGGGCCCCCGCCCTCTGGGAGGCCCGAGCAGTTCCGGCGACCAGGCGCCGTCGGTGGAGATGCTGGGGCACGCCAAGTCGCCGGTGAAGCTCAATACGGAGTCGCTCGCGCGGCTCGGAGAGCTGAGGCGCCCGCGCAGGACGACGCCGATTCCCCCCTGCCCGCGCGCCCTCGCCCCCGAAGCGGGCGGGGGGAACTGGAGGACGGGGGGGGGAGGGGGAATTGAATGGTGATGGCCATGGCGAAGAGCGGGATGGGGGAGGAGGACGAGTGGGAGGGGGGGGGGGGCGGGCGGGGGGTTATCAAACGGGACCTGGGACCTCAGTGCGTCTCCAAGGAGAACCTCGACAAGGTTGCCCGGCTTCGCGCGGAACAAGCTTTCGAGCTCGGCAAGCATGCTGCCGATGCGAGGCTCGGCAAAAAACGATGGCATTCGGGGGCATGTCGGAAAACTCTGGGCTCTGGGGAGTCCGCCTGCCCCGCCTTCCTCGAAGCCTCTGAAATCCCCGGCCTGTCTCAGAAGCCCGCCTGCCTTCGCGGTTTCTCATCGGCGGAACCCGGGCATCCCAAGGCGCCGACCATTGCGCCCGCGCGCAGGTCGACTGCGAAGACGACGCACACGTTCGCATCAGAGGAGATCCAGCCGTACCTGGAGGTATTCTTCTGCGCGTTGCATTGCCCTGCCATCACAGTGCGGGCGCAAATCTGGGCCAGCAATCGATTGCACCAAATGGGGTCAGTTGGACCACTTGGGTGTGAGCGTCCAGCTGGTAGGGTTGGGACGATGTAGAATGACTCATGGCGAGGGATAAAACGCCTCTCAAACGCAACCGATTTTTCAGCCAGGTACAAATCGAGAAGCACATGCATCTCCTAAGCGCTGGCGGAAAAAACGGTTGCATTTGAGAGGCGTTGTATTCCTCACTTATAGCCACTATGAATTATTACATCACCCCAGCCCTACCAGCTGGACACTTACACCCTGGCAATGTTAGCAAAACAAAACACTCCTGGGGCTCTTTTGGCCCGCTCCTGGGCTGTCTGGGGCATTCCTGGCGCCCCAGCGAAGGCTCGGAGAGAGCCCCAAGCGGGCCCAAAAAGGACTCCAAGAAGGCCCCGCGGGCGGCCCCACGCGGACCCTCGCACCCGCATTTTGACAGCTGCTCAAAATGCCGGGTGCCAAGTCTTTTTCGGAGCCTTCCCGGGGCTCTTCCGGGCCGCTCCTGGGCTCTCTTGAGCCCTCGAAGCGCCCCGACGAAGGCTCGGAGAGGGCCCCGAGCGCCTCGCCCCACCTCCTGCGCTTGCCGAGGCCCCCCGAGGTACCTCGGGCAGCGGGCGCTCGCAACCGTCCAGATGTGACTCCCTACCACGTGACGGACAGCGATCTGGAGCGGCTGGAGCTGCCGCCAACCTTCCGGGCGTCCGATCTCGCGCTCGTCAAGGCCACCGTTCTCGACCAGTTCTCTAGGACGCAGCTCGAGATGGCCTTGGGCGCGGATTGCACCAGGGTCCAATTGCGGGGCTCGGCGGAGGCGAAGCGCAAGCTCGCGCCGGTGTCGGGCGCGCCTGGCCAGGCCGCTCTCTCGCCCAGCTCGGGCGCTGCCCCGGCGTTGGGAGACCAGCCAGTCGCCGAGAAACCGCGGGCCGAGGCGACCCCGCCGCGCACCGCCGCGGCGACGGCACAGCCCACAGAAGAGCAGAGGCCGGCCAAGAAGGCAAAACTCCAGGTGCAGAGCTCGGACGAGGGTTCCTTAGAGGTCGGATTGATCAGTCGGCGCGGCCCTCGTGGCCTGCTCCATATGGACGCTGTCAGGCCACGTGGAGTTGGGGGCCTCCTGTGGGCTCGGATTCACTCCCGCAGCGCCACTGCGATGACTGCGCCAATCAACTAGACCTCGCCACCCCTGCCCGAAGGGGATATCTAGACGCCATGATCAAGGGGATCACGGACGCGCGCAGGGGGGGGCCTCGAGTGGGTGGACGACCCGATGGAGAAAAAATCGATCGAGAACTGCTTGCGGCGGTTCGCGGGACACGCGGCGTCGCGGGACTAGAAGAAGAAGAAGGAGAACGCTCCGGCCGCCGCGCGCGCTTTCGTAAGGCACGCGGCCAACGCTCTTCTGGGCGCCCCTTGCTTCTCGGCGCTGCACGATTTGGCGCCGCACTTCGAGGAGATTTCGTCGAGCGCCCCAGGGGCTTCCACGAGCAGGATGGGCTTGCTCCCCAATGTCTGCAAGGATTCTGCGAGCTTGGACACGCGCCTGCCTCGAGTTGCCGAGGACAGGGGAGGAGGAGGGTTACGCCGGGGATGACAATGACCAAGGCGGGGAAGGAGGAGGAAGAGGAAGAGGAGGATACACGAACACGGGGACGACGATTGGGGCGAAAATTGAAGTGCAGCGACGACGCGGACTTCGTCTGCGGCCTTGATGTGACGTTCGATTCGAGCGCCCTGCACGAGGATCTCTTGAACGCGAGATTCGCCGCCAAGCTCGAGCGGGTGAAATCTCGCGCCACCTTCGCGACGTCGGACCCTAGGTGATCGGACAGGCGCGCCCGTGGCATGTTGACCGCTCTCAACTCGAGCTTCAACGAGAGAGTCGCCTCCAAGGTGCCCTCGGCCGCGGCCGTGCAGGAGCCGCACAAATTTGCGGCGCGCTGATTCAACCACGACCTGAGCATGGACAACAAAGTGCGCTTCCTGACGGCGAAGGACAGAAAACCCGAGGCCCCCAGACGTCAAGGACAAGGGGAAGGACAAGGACAAAGGCAAGGGAACGGACGCGCCGGCCAGCACAAGCAGGCCAGCACAAGCAGGCGGCCGTCTCTTCTCGAGTGGCCCCCTGGCTACCCGCTGCTCAAGTGAGGGGATTGCTCGTGGGGCGTGTGGAAGACGCCGGACCCAGTTCAGTTCGCGAAGCTGCTGAGGGACACGCCGGCGGACTTGGTGAAGCACCAAGATGATGCCATCCACCCGGTTGCCCAGTCTCTCGCATCCTTGTGCGCCAAGTTGAGGACCATCTCCAGCGTGCACGAGACGTGCGCCATGGCTCTCTCGCACGAGACTCGCGCCATGAAGATCTTGGGCGTCGACTACGACGCGACGGCGACAGCGGCGACGGAGACCTTCGGGGCGCCCGCGGGGGCGACGACGGCGACGGCGACGATGGTGCTCGAAGGGCGTTCGTTCTCTGCTTTCTTGGGGGGGGGTCCAGGGGCTTCCAGCAGGGGGCGCGGGGCTCGACGAGGGCCCCTGCGGCCCGCGCTTCGAAAACAAAAGAATCCGCGCCCGCGCGCGCCCTTTCACTTCGCCGGCCCAACGGGCCAGAGGCGTGCTAAGATCTCCGGCGCCAGGTTAACAATATTTTAGTTCGCGCGCGCGGAGCGGCGACTCGGGGCCCCCGGACGAAAAGCACCTGGGCAACTAGCCGGGAGAAGCCCCCAGAGCACTCCAGGGGAAGGCCATTTTCGACACCCCTCACGAGGATCGCGGCCTCCGAGCCCCCCCCCCCGCCCCAAGATGCGAGGCCAACTTGTATGCGCCACCACCGCCCGCAACAATAATTCCCGCCAAAATGGTTCGGGGCAGGGTCATGCCAGACGACGCTGCAACGCCGCGGCGAAAAGGAGCGCGGCGCAGCTCGCAGGCGCCGTGGCATGGGGAGTTCCTGAAGCAGAAACAATACTTCTTGGTGGTGAATAAAAATCGCCCCCCTTGGTGACCAAAATTATATACACCACCGCCGCGCGTGCCTTGATGAATTCTGTTTCGGCCCTTAAGAGAGGGGGGGCAGCCCGGTTGCCGCTGGCGGCGGGGGGGGGGGGGGAGGGGGGGCGCGGGCTTTTCGCCAGAGCAGAAATGCACCAAATCGAATCGTATATTATTCTCGATCTTGGTGGTGGTAGTCAGATACTGTGCTCGGACAAGAGGCCCCGAGCCCCCCAAGAGGCCCTGGGGCCCCCCAAGACGCCGCCAAGGGGCCCCAAGAGACTCCCAAGAGGCCCCCAAGAGGCCCCAAGAGGCCCTAAAGAGGGCCCCAGGGCCAGCGGAATGAGCGAAGCGATTAAATAAAGCCCAAAGCCCGGCTCGATGCCGCAACATATTCAAATCAAGTGCCTTGGCCTCCCGTGCACGTGTAGTCCGCGCTGTCAGACGCGAGAATACTGCGTCGGGCAAAATAAAACTGCCCAGGGCAAAATCGAAACACTTCAAGCGACAATTTCCCATCACGCAAGACCACCCAAGGAGCCGATAGCGCGGATACCAATGGCGACATGCGCCTGAGCTTCTCAACGCTGGCACCCGCGACTGATAGACCCTTGCGCAAGTAGCCTGCAATGATCGCGATACGCGCGCCCTTCAATGACACCTGCAGGCCCGCCAAATACTCAAAGCGAGCCCCAGTCACCCAGGATTCACGCCAGTTCCACGACGCGCTTGCCAGCTCGCCCCCCCCCCCCCCCCCCCGGCAAATCATCTCTGCTTGGAGCGAGGTGCCCCAGAGACCGGAGATCACACACTTCCTAGAAATGCCGATAACCACGCCGTCGGACTTGCTGGCGAACTGGGCGGACTCTGACGCACCAGGGCAAGTCGTACCCCCGCGTCCTGACACGTCGAATTCCGCGAGCACGTCGCTCGCGCCATCCACGCCCATGTGGGTCGCGAGAACATGCGCAGCACCGTGCGATCTTTCTGAGCAGCAACTTGGCCGCTGGCCCCCGCGTAGACGCGTTCTTCGCGTACACCTTGAATGCGACTGGTTCCTGCCTCTCCGCCCCCATCTCGTCCATCTCCGCGGCGCCTGACACGCCCGCGGCGCCCCCGGCGCCCCGGGCGCCCAAGTGGCTCTTCTCGCGAGGCTGGGATCGCGCATTGGTGGCTGTCGAGACCAGATCCCAGAGTAAACAAACCCGCTCCTGAACTCGGCCCTCGCCAACAGCGCCAGGCAACTGGCGATCAGGGGGGCGCTCGAATCCCGAGCGATCTCCTGAAGAAGCTGCATATCTGACGCAGCTCGTCCCAACGCCAACGGATCAGCTGTTAGCGCTGGTCGGCGTCGCCGCTCTCCTTCAGGTCTTCCACGGCACGGATAGATATAGCACTATGCGGCCCAGCCCCCCCCCCGAGCCTCGGCGCAGAGCAACTCCGCAAACATCTCGCGGGCGTCGCCGCAATGGGGCCCCGATGCGCGCCCCGAAACGCTCCGCGGAACCTGCGAGAGAGGGGCTCCACGAGGCAGTGCGCCCACCATTCCAGTGAATGCTGCAGACTGTTGCGCCATTCCCCGCGTTGTGGATCCATTTGGCCGCAGTTGATGCCATCGCATCGCGTGGTCTCAACCTCTCCCTGTCCGAGGTATCACTGCTGGGTGGCGGCGTGCGAGGCGGCCATGCCCATCCAACCGTGAGCTCCATCTATGAAACAAGAGGCACGCGCGCCAATAATCGTGCAATCACGGACGCGGGACATTGGGGGGTGGAGACGGTGCCGGCCCGCGGCAGTTTCGGAGATGCGCGCGACCGCTTCGACGCGCAGGCAAGCGACCATAACTGGGGAGCGGCGAATAGCAGCATGGCTGCGTGGACGCAGCGCCAGGTTCGATCCGAAGGCGGTCTTATGACATGCAGGAGAGGTTTCCGCGGCGCCAACGGCGCGCTTCATCGCGGAGGCCCCCCGCATGGAGCGAAACGCTCGGTCCCAACAGGAGGGCGCGCGATGGCGCGCGCAGACGAGATCAGCCACCGCGCCCTCGGCGCGTTGCGGAACGCCCCAAGGCCCGCGCAGCCCAGAGAGACAAGGGGATTGCAAGATTCTTGAGGGCCCGGACCCTTGGTTCCCCAAGCGTTCCCACGCGCTCGCGCGCAGGCCCGGGGCGCGTCGCGCGGGCCCCCGCGACGCCGCGAAGGCCTGGGGGCGGGCCAAGAGGGCTTTCAGAGACGCCCAAGACGGTGGAAAAGGGCCCCGAGTCGTCGAATGATCAATCCGAGACGCCCAAGATGGCCTCCAGACGGCCCCAGGTGCCCCCAAGACGCCCCAAGAGGCCTTCAAGAAACCTTCCGAGAGGGCCCTGGAGGCGAAAAATTACGCGACCGAGGAGCCCCACATACTCATTATATGTCTGGAGTGATGATACTCGACGTGAAACTTGCGAGAAAGATGCCGGTGCCCGTTGCTTCGCCGATCCTGTTGGTGGCGCCTGTCAAGACATGGGAGCCTGAGTGCCCTGAGGGGGCCCACGCTCCCTGGGTGACCGACCCCCCCGCGCGCCCTCTATGTCGTCGAGAACATGCCACGCCTGCTGCGCCTTGGACGACCGGCGCGCATAGCGGCCGCGGTGGGAGACCACCCCCTGCACACCCCCTTATGGTGTCGAGAATATGCCACGCCTGCTATGCCCTGGACGACCGGCGCGCACAGCGGACGGCGTCGAAAAATGTCACGCCTGCTGCGCCAGGACGGCCGTCCAGCATAGAGGCCGCGGTAAAAGACCACTCCCTACGCGCTCCCTATGGTGTCGAGAATATGCCACGCCTGCTATGCCCTGGACGACCGTAACGGATAGCGGCCGCGCTGAGGGACCACCCCCTGCGCACCCCCTATGGCGCGCCTGCTATACCCTGGACGACCGTGACGGATAGCGGCCGCGCTGGGGGACCACCCCGTGCGCACCCCCTTATGGTGTCGAGAATATGCCACGCCTGCTATGCCCGCCCTAGACGACCGTGACAGATACCGGCCGCGCTGACGGACCACCCCCTCCGCACCCCCTACGGTGTCGAGAATATGCCACGCCTGCTGTGCCCTGGGCGACCGTGACGGATAGCGGCCGCGCTGGGGGACCACCCCTTGCGCACCCCCTATGCCGTCGAGAATACGCCACGCCTGCTATGCCCGCCCTAGACGACCGTGACGGATACCGGCCGCGCTGACGGACCACCCCCTCCGCACCCCCTACGGTGTCGAGAATATGCCACGCCTGCTGTGCCCTGGACGCCCGTGACGGATAGCGGCCGCGCTGACGGACCACCCCTATGCGCACCCCCTATGGCGTCGAGAATATGTCACGCTTGCTGCCCTGGACGACCGTGGCGGATAGCGGCCGCGCTGACGGACCAACCCCTCTGCGCACCCCCTATGGTGTCAAGACTATGCTACGCCTGCTGTGCCCTGGACGACCGTGGCGGATAGCGGCCGCGCTGAGCGACCACCCCTTGCGCACCCTGTATAGTGTCGAGACTATGCCACGCCTGCTATGCCCTGGACGACCGTGACGGATAGCGGCCGCGTGAGGGACCACCCCCTGCGCACCCCCTATGGCGTCGAGAATATGCCATGCCTGCCGGACGAGAAGCGCGCGCGGCAGCCGCGCGGTATCCAGATGTGTTTATCATGTGATTGCCCTGTATGTGGCGCATACGTCGCGGGCGCATGGCGCAGGGAACGCGCCGCGCGTGCACTGGCGAGCGAGACGAAGAAGCAAAAGGGTGGGGCGCAGGAGAAGAGAAGAAAAAGGAACGCGGGCGCGACGCGGCAGAGAAGAAAACCATAACCGCACTAAGGATGTGGGGGGAGCAAAAGTTCGGCGGTAAGCGTTTGAAGCATTGCCCGTTCTTGGGAGACTTGGCGCGAAGAACTTGCTGCGTCACTTTGGTCGACCTCGTCGGAACCACGGTGTAATTTGGCGCCGCGGTCGGTCGGTCGGAATAAACGTGGAGGAGCGGGGCGCGGGGGGGCACGGTCGGGCAGGGGGGGCGGGAGGGGGCGCGGCCGGAATGAACAAAAGGGGGGGCACGAGGGAAAGCATGGTCGGCCGGTCGGAATAGGCAAGGGGGGGGAGGGGGCACAGAGAACATAAAGGGGGGGCGGTGCACGGTCGGTCGGTCGGAACAAGCAGAAGGAAGGGGCACGGGGGAGAGGGGGGGGGGCACGGAGGGCCCCTGCAAGCAGGGGAGGACGGGGGGGCACGGTCGGTCGGTCGAAAGAAGCACAGGGGGGGGCACTGAGGGAATGGGGGGGGCACAGGGGGCAGCGGGCGGGCTGGGGCGGCGCGCGGTTGGCCGGTCGGTCGACATGGGGAAAGCGAGGGTGGCCACGGGCGGGCAGAGGGGGGCGCGGTCGATCGGTCGGAATGAACCAGAGGGGGGGGGAGGCGGGGGGGCACGGTCGGGCAGATGGGGGGGCGCGACGGGCCACGGTCGAGCAGGGGGGGGGGGGCACGGTCCGTCGGTCGGAATGAGCAAGAGAGGGGCCACGGGGGGAAGGGGAAGGGGCGCGGGAGGCCACGGTCGAACGGGGAGGGGCGCGGTCGGTCGGTTGGAAAGAGCAGAAGGAAGGGGCACGGAGAGAAGGGCAGGGCGGGGGGGGCACCACGGTCGGGCAGCGCGGGGGGGGGGGGCACGGTCGGTCGGTTGGCATAAACAGAGAGGGGTGCCTACGGAGAAGGGTGGAAGGCATGGGGTGCCACGGTCCGGCGGGGGGGGCGGGGCGCGGTCGGCCGGCTGGATGAGCAGGGAGCAGGGGCCGCGGGGGGAAGGGCAGGGGCGCGAGGGGCCGCAGTCAAGCAGGGAGAGAGGGCACGGTCGGTCTGTCGGAGTAAGCACAGGGGGGCACAGAGGGGGATGGGGGGGGCACGGGGGGCCCCGGTCGGGCAGAGAGCGCGGGGGAATGGTCGGCCGGTCGGAATAAGCAGGAGGGGTGGCGCGGGGTGAGGGGGGAAACGCGGGGGGCCACGGTCGGGCAGGAGTGGGCGGGCGGGCGGGGGGAAGGTCGGTCGGTCGGAATGAGCGGAGGGGGGGGGGGGGGGGGAGCACGTCGAAAAAAGGGCGGGGGCACGGGCGGTCACGGTCGAGCAGGGAAGGGCAGCGCGGTCGGTCGGTCGGAATGAGCAGAGGGGGCGTGGAGGGAGGAGGGGAGGGGGGGGGGCACGGGCGGCCACGAGCTGGCCGTAGGGGGGGCGGGAGGGCGCGGCCGGTTGGTCGGAATAAGCATAATGGGGGGCACAGGGGGAGGGGGGGAAGGGCGCGGGGGCTGCGGTCGGGCAGGGGGGTGGGGAGCACGGTCGGTCGGTCGGCAAAAACAAACCGGGGGGGGAATGGGGAGGGGCGCACGGGGAGCCATTGTCGGGCGGGTGGGGAAGGGGGGACGGTCGGCCGGTCGGAATAAACATAATAAGGGGGTCACGGGGGACAGGGGGGAGCCCAGCATCCATCTTGGCACGCCTCCACACGTCCCAACACCCCCAGCGCACATCCGAGTACGTCCACACATCTTAGCACACCGATCCCAGCGCACCGAAGCAGCACACAAACACAACCCAGCACCGAGAACACCGAGGCATAATCCCAGCACCGAACACACCGAGGAAATGCACAGACACATCCCAGCACGCAGCCTGGCCTAGCACACCGCGGCAGTCACGAATCCCAGCACGCGGAGTCCAGCACGTATCCCAGGCACGGTCTGTCGGTGGGAAAAATGCAAGGCGGAATCACACCGGCAGGCAGGCAGACATGATCATAACTCAACCTTCCAATCGCCATTGGGCAATAATCCTTCCAGGAGTAGGTAACGATCACCACCCAAAACGCCCCCGTACTTTTCAGCGAGAATAGCGCTAAGGGGCCCAAGAGGGGACACGACAAAGTCAGGGGTCCCCCGATCGGGAGCCACATCCTGGAAAAACCTTTCCCGAAATAGAAACAGCCGCCGCACTCGAAGTAGATCTGCCCGACGGTCCCTCTCACTGCCCCCCTCCTGCGCTGCGACCAGACCTTCGAGTGAGGTAGGGAGCCAGGGTTCTACCGAGGGTAGGCTTCCATCGAATCAGAATCATGCGAACTCCGCTCGGCGGCAGGGGTCGCCTCCATGACGTCACGCGACTCCTTCTGCTCGTCCTGAGAAAACTGACGGTGAGGGCATTGGATAAAGAACCTTTGGGTGAGGAATCGATGGTCTGGAAGCCGGTGGAACTCCAAACGTGGATTGGCCGTGGATCCTCACTGCCGCTGCAATTAGATAAGGAATCCCCAAGGATCTGAAGCCTCCTAGGCACAGTCCTTCACAAACGCCCCCACCGTATTGGCCTGATCCCAAGCAGCCGTGGCCGCGGCCCCTGACGACGATGCGGAAGCTGCCGATGGCAACGAAGCCCCAGACGAGGCTGGCAACGCCGATGGAGGTGGAGACAGAGCTGTTGCCGCCGCAGCGCCTTCTCCAGCCACCTTAGCAGCGCCCGCGTCAGCCGCAGGCTCCCCCTATCGCTTCTTGGAGAGCTGCCAACTGCCCAGCTCCTCGACCTTCTTCAACTTCGCCACCTTCGCCACCATCTCGCTGAATTGTGACCCACGAGCGGTTGACTTTCGCTTCTCAAGCTCCAGCCTGTCCGCTTCAGCAAGCTCCACGTCCTCAAACAACCCGCCGAAGCTGAGGTTGAGTCCCGTCTTGTTGCCCAGGAATCCACGAACATCCTGGGTCTTCACCACTGGCCGCTGTGCAGGATCAGGAAACAACTCTTTCTCGACCGACTCCTGGGCCACGACAGCGTCGGCCAACTGTTTCGCGTCGCCCTGGTACGAGGCCATGGCTTCACTGGTCTCAGCCTGGAAACGTCGAGCTCGCCTGGCCACCTGATCCAATGCCGCCTCTCCACACTTTCCACTTTCTGCGCAGCCTCCGACAGCCGTACAGACGCTGGCCTGGGAGGTGGAGCTGGAGGAGCTTGCTTGGCCAAGATGTCCTGCAACAACTTAGCTTACTCCGCCGCCGCTCCCCCCTTGGCGATGATGAGTCCCGGCGAAGCCCCATATCGGTACTGTTATCTTCACCACCCTTGTCAAGATCCCCTCCTTGACGCGGATTCGACCATTGGCCGTTGGACCGACCCTTGAGGAAGTTGCCGCAAAACTGGCAGGTGTAGTCGCACTTCTCCAGCGGTTCATTGTAGCAGAACTTCCCGCATATTTTGCACCAGGCGGCATCTCTGCCCGATTGTGGCACAGCAAAGCGTAACTGTTCAGCACCAGGTTTCCATTGGGCGCTGTCGCATCCTCCACACAATTTGGCACTGCTGCTCCCTAGGGCGGCCAGTCGGCGCCCAGCGCGATAGAGGAGGACGGTGGCTTGGCCCAGCTCGAGATAGAGCTCGCCGATTGCCACCGAGCACGCCACTGCCAGAGAGCCTTGTACTGTTGGCGCCCGCCCTTCCCCATGGCTGCGGCACGCAATGGAGCAAGTCGGGAACGAAGCCTGTGGTGATCAGGCAATATGGAAAACACACTGGGCTTGAGCCCCGGAGCAAAAGTGCCCGTTCTCTGCCCCGAGGGAAACACCATCTTGAGCCAAGACGGCTACGGAGGATAAGGAGGAGGTGGAAGGCGAGGAGGAGGAGGAGCAGGATAAAAAGAAGCGGCAGGAGGAGGAGAAGAGGAAGAGGAGGAGGAGGAGGAGGAGGAGGAGGAGGAGGAAGAGGCGGCAGAGGAGGAATAGAGAGAGAGAGAGAGGGAGAGAGAGCGCTACAAGCGGAAGGAGGAGGCTGATGATGAGGGGAGAAACCTTGCGAAGTGGAGCGAGGAGGAACCGGAGGAGGAGGAGGACCAGTAGGAGCGAGGAGGATCCCACCCCTCTGGGAACCGAACAGGCCGAAGACGCCCCCAGGGTCCGCCCCAGTCGGAGGCCCATGCAGTCCAGTACAGTGGGGGCCGTCGATGCTGCCACAGGTGCCGTTGTCGCTCTCCTGGAGAGGGGGCCGGAGTGGCAGGAGGGGTACGAGGGGGGAAGAGGGGGAGGAGGGAAGGAGGGGGAGGAGGAGGGGAGAACGGGGAGGAGGGAGAGGAGAAGGGAAGGGAGCTCATTGTTCTGCAGTCGGAACCTGCCAGATGGGCTGGAGTCCAAAAACGCCAACCGCGTTGCGGCGCTCAAGATAAGCCGTCGCAACGACAGATTCGGCACTGAGCTGTATGCGTCCAAAGTCAGTGTGAGAGTGCCAGTCTTCCTCGACACAGTCCAGCTGCAGGGGCAGCCCGGCCTGGAAGCCTTGGATGAGCCACCGCTCTTGACAAGCCTCCGGGGGCACACCCTTGTCGGTGGGGGGGGAGGACTGGTGGGACTGGTTGGGCTGTGAGTTGGTTCGAATGCGGAAGGCACGCCTGGAAAGGCGTCCTATCCCTCCCCGCCGAATGCTCTGGTCACCCTCCCCCGAAGGGCCTCAGACGGCACAGAGTGTGAGGTGCCTGAAAGGATGCTTCCCCAGCTGGGCACGACAAAACAAGGGCTGGACTTTGTCTGGCAAGCGCTCGCCCTCCCCGTCGGACTTGGTCTCTCTCGAGCGGGATGCGCGCAAAGGGGTCCAGGTCTCGAGGGATGAGCCCTATTTTTCCCGATGTGGATCGCCTGTGGGAAGAGCGATGGGCCCCTGCCCGGCCTCTTGCGCGATGTGGTCTGGAAATGCCTGCTCAGAAGGGTAGATTGACAGCGGGCGGCCCAAGGCGATTCGCACTTTTTGGGTATCCTTAATCGTGCTTTGACGAACTCTTCCGCGGAGGAGGGGAACGGGCTAGTTTTGCCCTCCGCCCTGGAGGATGTGGACGTTTTCTGGCCTCCAGAGGCCTCCAGCGCCTGCAACACCGCCAGGTACCTCTGGGGACCTCAAAGAGAGTCTGCGGTGCTGGTCAGGATCCTGGGCAGAAGAAAGACTCATTAGGGGAAGGGGAAGGGCGTAGAAGAAGGCAGCAGGGAGGAGGGAGGGCTCCTCCTCGTGTTCATATTCCTGGTCTTTCCTCCTCACTCCTCCACTTTCCCCCTTCTCAATCTCCATCTGCTCTTCTTTTTCCTCATCCTCCTCCTTGTCCTCCTCCTCCTCCTCCTCCTCCTCCTCCTCCTCCTCCTCCTCCTTAACATCACCATCACCATCAGCATCATCAGGGACACCTTCAGCATCCTCATCCCCCTCCGCCTCCTACTCCTCATCTTTCTCCTTTTCCCTCCTCCTCCCCACAATCACAATCAGCGTCATCGCACTCAAAATTACAGCCACTATCACATTCACCATGACCGTCATAAGGCACTGCATGACAATCATCAACCTCATCATCCTCATCAACACCATCCTTAGCATCACCATTGTCAGAACCGTCATCATCACCGCCAACATCACGATCATCACCAGCAGCAACAGCACCGTCCTCACCATCATCGTCAACGTCATCAAACAACCGCATCATCACCACAAGACAAGTCATCGCCCTCGTCATCAGCATCATCATCATCAGCATCATCATCAGTATTTTCATCATCATCATCATCATCATCATCATCATCATCATCATCATCATCATCAGCATCATGAGCATCATCATTATCATCATCATCATCGTCACCATCATCATCCGTACAACCAGCATGACAATCCACATCGGCATCGTCACCATAGCCATAGCATCATCAGCATCAGCAGCATCATCATCATCATCATCATCATCATCCTCATCGTCCTCATCCTCATCCTCATCCTCATCCTCATCATCATCATCATCATCATCATCATCATCATCATCATCATCATCATCATCATCATCATCATCACCAGCACCCTCACTATCTTGCACGGCTTGATCTGCGGGATGGGCCCGACCATAGGTGGGCCATCCCCCGCTGCGGAGACGTCGGGCGGGGCGGGGGCAGAGCTGATGCGCGATATGGGCCGCCTCCGAGGCCTTTTGCCCCCCCATGGCAGGCGCAGCAATGGCCAGCGCGACCCTATCGCGGCCTCGTCGGCAGAGGTAATCCACCTCGCAGGAAGCCGCGTGCCCCAGCAACTCGTCGGCCCTGAAGTCGAAGCCAAGAATGGCCTCCTCGACCCGGGCGCCCAGCCACAGCAGGATGTAGAAAATTCTTGGCATCGTCCGAGGAGATTGATCACCGCCCGCCCCTCGGGAGAAACAGCTCCGCGAACTGCGATGCGCCGGGGGGGGCGGGCCGAGGCGCCCGAAGCAGGCGAATCGGCCGCAATGGATGTCCGCGGCGAACGCATACTCGCGGAGGACCTCTCTCAGGGACGAAGTTGCGCCGCCGCCCGTCGATGATCACCCTCGACCCAGGGTCGCCCTTGTCCTCCGCGCCGAAGAACCCTGCGCGGACAGGGGGGCCCGCGTGCCATTGCGAGCTCTCCGGTCGCGCGAGCCGCTGCTACGGCGCATCCCAGACGCACGCCGCCACCGCGGCCCAGTGGTCCACGCGCGCGCACGCGGGGGGCAGCTGGCCCGAAAGGCGGCTCGGGTCGAGGTCGATGGCGCGCGGCGCGCGAAGATGAAGCCGTGCTCGGGCGGCGCGACCAGCTCCTGGAGCATGATCGTCACCCTTTGGACGGGATGCTGAGATTGCGTGCGGTGAGAGTGAAAGGTTCTTCCAAGTGCGCGCTGCCCCCCACGTGCGAATCGCCCATGAGCCCTGCCACTGCCAGCGATGGCGCCAGTCAGGAGTGGCATTGGCTCCTGGGCGCGGCAACAGCCAGAAAGCTGGCGCGCCAGCTGCCACTGCTCCCCGGTTGAAGCTGCGGCGAGGCAGGACGACGTCGCCCCGCCCGGCAGGCGCCCGGACGAGAGCCAGGAGAGATCTGCGACAGATGATTTGACCCAGCGCCGCCGGCGTCTCTCCCGAATCCACCGCGCGCGTCTTTGCGGCGGCCGCGGCGCAGCTCCACTCCCAAGCGAATCGTACATTTGCCCACAAGGCATGAGAAGCGTTGGGGAAGACTGGGGGACACACACAACGCCCCGTCCGGGTGAAGTCGAAGACCCCTGCCTCGAGGAAGGCGCAGGACAAGGCCGGCAGACCAGATGCATAATGAGCGCGGATCACCGAACCAACGGTGGCTCGCGAAGTCGGGGTCGCATTTAAAAGCGAATACGGCCCGACTTCTGAGCTGCCCAGCTGTCGGACCCATCTGAACACGATCGCTCGCCCCCCCCCCCGCCGCCGCCGCCGTCCTGCTCCCTCTTTTTGATCCACCTATTGGGCTCCTTGGCCCAGGCGCGGCCCTTGCTGCCGAGGCCCTCGGTAGCGTCTCCGCCCCCCTCCCTCGAGAGCGTTCTAGAAAGCCTCTGCTTCGCGCAAGTAGGCGACTGAGGCAGCGAACCCTGCGGGGCGCGCCAGGATTCTCGCCGCCCGACCCGATCTGGGCCGCGGACCTGGGAAGCCCGTGATCAGCCAGGCCAGCCTCCTGGAGCCATTCGAATTCACTGGCCGCCGCGTGGCCTTCATGAACTGGCCGATCTGGGCGCCGAGGAGGCGTGCTGCCGGGACATGTGGAGCGCATGCAGAGACGCCAGCACCTCTCAGAAGCGCTCGTGGTCCTCGAAACGCCCGAATCTGATCGTCTGCCCGCTATCATATCACGCTCCATGGCATGCCCGTGGTCAGCCGAGCTCGGCGAAGGCCGCGGCGTCAACGCGGGCGGGCCTCTTCTGCGGCTCCCGCTCGACGGCCCTGCTTGGCGCCAGGAAACCTGCGTCGCCCATCGCCCTACTGGTCCAGGCCGCCCGGTCCGCCTCCCCGGAGCTCGAGGCTGCGCCCCCAGGATGGAGGTCGCCCAGGGTGGGCTCGCCCTCCCTCGCCTTCTCGGGTCAGCCGAACCTCTCCAGCGCCTGCGGCGTCCCAAACTGGCGGCCTCGTCTGCGTCGCCGCCGCCTGCCTCGACGAGGGTCCCGAGGTCGAGGTCGGCCTTCCTCTCTGGGGCCGCGCAAGCGACCTGCTCGCGCGGGTTTGTCGGCCCGCCGGAGCAGCCAGCGCGCCGTCGCCGGGACCTCTTCTGCGGGGCAGGCCGAGGCCCCGGCGCGCGCGCCGCCGGGCCTGAGCGGGGCAGCGGGCGAGCCCTGGGAAGGGGGACCGACTTGGGGCCAGGGGGGCAGGTGCCAGCGCGCCCAGGGCGGCCCCCGCCCGAAGAAGCGACCCCGACCTGGCAGAGGGGAGCTGCCGCAGAAGCGAGGCCACGGGCTTCCATGCTTCTCTACTATACCTGGTCGATTCGACTCAACAAGTCCCTCAGCTGGTCCCCGATGGCATCGAGCAGCTCGCCCTTGAAATTCCCGAGAGCGTTAAGGTTGTTGCGCGTCGCGTTGGCCCGCCGAAGGGTTGCCGCTCCCTTGGCGCTGCTCGCCGCTGGCCCCTGCCTCCCTGCGCGGCCCGCGCGCCCCCCTGCCGCGGGCGGGCGCGGGCCTTCCTGCGGGCGCGGCCTCGCAGGCTGCGTCGACTTCGTCGCCCCCTGCGCCCTCGCCATCGCGCTCGTCGGCCGCGAGGTGCCTTCCCCCATCGACCTAACCGTCGACGGAGAAGTCGAAGTCGACGCGCCTCGGGCAACCCTGCACCGCGGGAGCGGGGAACGCGACGGGCCGAAGCAGGACCCCGGCGGCCCAGTTAGGGCCGCGGGGTGAGCTCGGCCAGCTCGAGCAGGTCTGGCTGGACGGCGCCGCCCGCCGACTCGAAGAATTCGATCACCTCGCCCCCGGCGCAGCTCTCGGTCAGCCTCGCCAGGTGCGCGGGGGAGACCTTCACGCGGGCCACATCTGCTGGCGTTTCTTCGCCGAGGGCTGACCGCAGCGCCACCGAAACGTAATTAACGGAGGCGGGCGAGCCAGCGTCGCGCGGAAGACAGACGGCGGGCGCCACGACCAGGAGCTCCTCGAACTCGGCGTCGCGGAGGTCGTCCTCGGCGAGGCCATCGACTGCGACAGGGCCGTCGAACTTGACGAATTTGGCTCCAATGGCGCGAGCTTCGCACCGCTCTGCCGTAGCGGCAGCGCGGGGTCCTGCTATTGGCAGCTCGAGGAGCTATGGGCCCAGCATGACGTCCCCAGTCTGTTGTAGCGCACATGCAGGCAGCATCGTCATTGCGCCCTCATCCAGTCGAACACCTTGACGGTGTATGTGAAATCCCGCTGCTCGTCGAAAAACATGCCGGTTGCCTCGCCCGCCGACGGGAACCGACGCAGGCGATCCCGCCAGCTAGTGTACTTGCCATCTCCGAACCTGGCCAAGATGGCCTGCCACGCGGTCGCACCGCCTCTGTTCACACCGACAGGGTCCTCGCTGGAACCGAGGGCGGCCCAGACTGCGCAGCAGCGGCTGCCAGCGGCAGCGGCGGCCCAGACCACAGATCCGGCACCTGCCGCCCCGCTGGGCGGCGTAGGTTTGGGTCCTCTCAAGGATGACGACCCAAAGCACGGCCTCCCAGTCCTCCGCCGCCTCGGATGCGGCCTCCTCGCCGTTGGGATGGGCCTGGACTAGGCCTCGAATTCAGGTGCAAGCTCGTGGTGCCCGCGCCCTGGCCGCGGGTCCCCCACGCATCAACCGCGGGCACGCCCGGCGCGCAGCGCGGGGCGGGTTTGGTGCGAGAAAGCTGCAGGCCACTTCTTCTACTTTCATAACCGCTGCGCTCACATCATCATCACTATCATCACCGTCCTCAAATCATCATCAGCAGCATCATCAACAACAACATCATCCTCATCATCACCAGCAGTATCATCACCATCATCATCATCATCATCATCATCATCATCATCATCAGCATCATCATCATCAGCATCAGCATCAGCATCAGCATCAGCATCAGCATCAGCATCATCATCATCATCAGCATCATCATCATCATCATCATCATCATCATCAATCATCATCAACCATCATCATCATCAATCATCATCATCATCATCATCATCATCATCAGCATCATCATCATCATCATCATCATCATCATCATCATCATCGTTATCATCAGCATCGTCCTCATCACCAGTTTCATCATCACCATCAGCAGCATCATGAGCATCATCAGTATTAGCATCATCGTCATCAGCATCAGCATCATCAACAGCATCATCAGCAGCATCATCACCATCATGGTCCACATCACCATCATCATCATCAGCATCAGCATCATCATCATCACCGGCATCAGCATCGGCATCATCAGCATCATCTTAATATTCATCATCACCGTCGTTATCATCAGTATCACCATCATTACCCCAATCAGAATCATCATCATCGACATCCGAAGCATAAGCATCATCATCAGCAGCATCATCATCATCAGCATCAGCAGCATCATCATCAGAATCGTCGTCGCTAGCAGCAGCAGCAGCAGCAGCTGCTACAGCTGCAACATCACCTTAAGCATCCTCATCAACACCAGCATCCTCCTTATCCTCGTCGTCGTCCTGTCTGCCTTGAGCTAATCTACAGAGCGGGGGACGAGGGCAACAATATGTTTAAGGCGGAATCTCAGAGCACTGGGGCCGGGATAGATGCAGGTCGCACCACTGAGTGGGAACACGTTACACACACGACGGCAAACGAACTGGCGAAGCGTGGCGCCGCCATGCACGCTGTCGGTGGCAGTGTTTATGCGCTCTGGAGAGCGTTGCAGCTCTGTGCGCGACAGGTGGCCGAGTGGGCCACAGAGGCCAACATCCGCTGCGACGGCCAGCACCATGATGACCTCGAGGAGGCCTTCCTGGCGGGCCGCTCGGCGTCCCAAGGGCGGCTGCCGATGCGGATGCGGCTGGCCCCGACCAGGAGCCCCCAACAGCCGCTGCCAATGCGGGTGCGGCTGGCCCCGACCAGGAGCCCCCAACGGAACCTGGGGAGGACGGGGGAGAGTCGGGCGGTGGGGCTGGGCCTGGTCGGGGGGATTTGTCGCACCTGCAGTCGGGGCGTTGACCTAAGGAACCCTAAATAAGGAACGAGGCCCCTTTGTCCCATAACTTCAACCTCGATTTCTCCTGGAAGCCTCAGGACAACCTAAGGCAAGCTGCGAAACAATTGAGGAACACCGAGCCACTCCCCAACGAAAAGGGTTCCTTCTTCAGGGCCCCGACTGTATCCTTCTGGCGGCGCAGGCACTCACTCCTGCAAGCGGATGTCGACACTGCGCGCCCTCGGCTCCGCTCCGTCCTCTGCTGCTCGTGCTGCGGAGCTGCCAGCTCCGACGGGGGAACACTGCAGGGCCTCGCGGGTTCTGCAGAGGGCGTCTGGGGAAATGTTTTTGTTAAGGGGAATGCTTCCAGATATGCTCCTACACATCGCTATTAGGTTGCTTTGCCGGGATATTTTTCTCCAAAAAACAACGAGCCCTGAACGATTAGCACCACGCCGTGAGACGGAGCACCTCTGGACAAGCCAAGAACGCCACGCGCGATGTCAAGCACAGCGAACCGCCAGCCGAGGGGAGAGAGGGGCGGAAAGAGGGGAGGAACGCGAAACGTAGCCTGGCCGGCCCCCCAGACATCGCTGGAGACACCCGCAGCATTGTCCCGCACGAGCGTGAGGAAACGAGGGCGAGGAGGGAGAGGCGAGGGCGTCTGGGGAAATGGGCGCACTGAGCGGCTCAGGCGCATACTGCCGGGCCACTTCTCCCGCTGCAGGACTGGGGGGGCGAAGGCACCGCGCCTCGGTCGTGCCCATGGTGCGTGCTGCCTGTCGCCAGCCCGGCGCTGCAGGAGGAGACCGCCGCCCAGCCGGCCCACCACCGCCGTGCCTGTCTCAGTCGACGCGCGGGCAAGGGGACTAAGGGGGAGGAGGGGAAGTCGTGCTCCGAGCGTTCGGCGTGACGGCCGACGATCGCCCACGAGCTCATGGGTTGGGTCGAGAAGCGAGGTCGGACTCGTAGTTCGAAGGTGAGTCTGACCACGAGGGCTTCGTGCAAGCCTCGTTGATCACCTTTACGGCCAAGCGAAGCCAAGCTAAGCCAAGAGTCGTCGTCGTCCTCCTCCTCCTCCTCGTCATCCTCAAAATCATCCTCGTCATCAGCATCAGCATCATCATCATCAGCATCAGCATCACCACCATCATCATCATCATCATCATCATCATCATCATCATCATCATCATCATCATCATAATCATCAGCATCAGCATCAGCATCAGCATCATCATCGTCATCGTCGTCATCGTCATCGTCATCGTCATCGCCATCATCATCAGCATGGTCAGCATCATCATCACCATTATCATCATGCTCATCATCCTCATAGCCCTCACTACACCAGCATCATGATCATCATGCTGGCCAGCATCGTCACCATCACCATCATCATCATCATCATCATCATCATCATCATCATCATCATTATCAGCGTCATCGGCACCACCACCATCAGCTTTACCACCACTACAAGCATCAATCAAATTCGTCATAATCGGACTCGTCACCATCATCATCATAACCATCATCATTATCATCGTGATCAGCAGCAGCAGCAGTAGCGGCATCAGCATCAACAGCATCAACAGCATAATCATGAGCATCATAATCATCATCATCATCATCATCCTCATCATCATCATCATCATCATCATCATCATCATCATCGGGCAGAATCATCATCATCATCAACAGCATCCTGACATCAACCTCATCAAAAGATAACAAACATCGCCAGCATCACCAACATCATTACAATCATCAACATTGTTGTCGTCATCATCAACATCATCATGAGCATCATCATCATCCTCATCATATCAACAGCATCAACAACATCATCATACAATCAGCATCGTAATCACCATCATCAGTATACTTACAATCGTCATCATCAGCAGCATCATCAACACCATTATAAGCAACATTATTATCTTCACCAGGAACAGCAACCTCCACATCATCATCATCAGCATCAGCATCAGCATCATCATCATCATCATCATCATCATCATCATCGCCTGCATCATCATCATCAGCATCATCATCATCATCAGCAGCAGCAGCATCATCATCCTTGTCGCCGTCATC
>CAUYUJ010002758.1:102500-107500 GCA_963575745.1 Prorocentrum cordatum
TGGGAATACATGTTTCGCGCATGTGTTGCGTATGTGCTACATGTGGGGTGTGTGCGTTTTGTTGTTTGTCTGTTGCATACGTTCCGGCAATGCGTTGCCCATGGTTTGCGCATGTCTTGTATATGTTTTGTATGTGTTTTGTGGTATGGTGTGTATCTGTCTTGTATACGGCTCGCATCTGTGATGCGCACGTGTGGCTCATGGTTTGTGTAGGCTTCGCACATGGAAGCTGTAAGGTTGCAAATGTGTTTCACATGTGTTACACACGGCTTGCATATGTTGACTGCGTGCTGCGTGTACGTGATGTATGGTATTTACGTGTGTTGCATATGTGCTGCATACGTGTTGCAATCGTGTTGTCTGTGGCCTGGCTAGGTTTTGTATAGGAGTTGTATATGTGCTGGAAATGTTGCACCGATGCTCTGCATTTGATTGGCACATGCGTTGCTTTTGTGTTGTATACGTTGCGCACGTGGTTTGTACGTGTTTGGATACCTCTTGTATACGGTTTGTAAAAGGCGCGTATGTGTTTTGCATATCCTTTGTACACGTGTGATATATGCTGCGTGTGTTTGGTATACGCATTGTATACGTTGTGCATCTGTGTGCTTGGATATGTGTTGTATACGGGTGTGTAATGGGCTGCACCTGTTCTGCTTATGTGCGGTATGTGGTTTGCATGCGTTGTGTGTATGGCGTGTGTTCGGTTCGTATATGTAATGTGTGTGTTGTATACATGTTTCCTGTAGGCTTTGTATATGTGCTGCGCGTGTGGTCGAAAATGCTTTGCCCATCGGTTGTACACAGCTTGCACACGGTGTGCAAATGGTCTCTGCATGCTGTTCCATACGTGCGGTATGTGATGTGTGCGTGTGTTGTACATGGTCTGTATATGTGTGTTTACGTGTTGTGGGTGGTTGGTGTATGTTGCCCGTACGCGTTGTATATGTGCTGGATGTGGCTTGCACATGTGTAGATGTGCGGTGCATGTTTGGTGCATGGTTTGTCTACGGTGTGTACGCGTGGTGTATGTATGCTGTGAAAGTGATGTATATATTCTGCAGATGGTGTGCAAGAACTTTGAGTGTGCGTTGTATATGTTTCGCATAGATGTTCTATCGTTTTGTATACTTTGCACATGGTTTGAACAGACTTTGGGAAGTTTGTGGGTAGGTGCCGTGTGTGGCTTGTATTTGTTCTGTATATGTATTGTATGTGTGTTGCATATGGTTTGCTTCTGGTGTGCCTGTGCTGTATACGTTTTGTATTTGATCTGGATATGTGTCGTATCGTTTTTTGCGTATGGCTTGCATATGTAATGTTATGTGGCGTATGTGTTTGTATATGTGGTGTGCCTGTGTTGTTAATGTGCTGTGTGCTGTGGACGTGTTCAGTAAATTTTTGTCTGCACATGTGCTGCACATGTCGTGTATATGGTCGGTATACGTGCTGTGCATGTGCCGTACATGTGCTGCATGCGTGGAGTATGTGTTGTGTGTGTCTGTATGTCCTGTACACGACTGCACATGCCCTGTATTTGCTTTGCATCGACGTTCTATAAATGTTGTACGTGTTTTGTATTTTGTGTTGCGTGTGGATTGCATATTTTCGGGGGTGGTATGATGTGCATGTGATTCGCACATGTCTTCTACATGTGTTGCACTTGTCTTGCAAATAGATTGCCTGTGTGTTGTATATGTGTTGCATGTGGTTTGTCTTTGCTTGCTTGTATGAGCTGTGTACATCCGTTGTGTACGTGTTGCATATGTTTCGTATATGGCGTGTACATAGTTTCTTTCGTGTGGCAGGTGTCCTTCAGCTGCGTGTTATATCTATTTACAGATTGGACCTGTGCAGTCTACATGGGTTGAATGAATTTTCTATATGTGTGTATTCGCTGTTATCCATATATGTGCATGCGGTGTGCCTACGTTTTGCAAATATGGTGTGTGTGCTTTATGTGGTTTCTACATTGTTCTATATGAGCTTCTGGACGTTGTGAACATATTTCCGGTATGCTTTCACGATGAGTTACGTATGCCTTCTCATTGTGTTCTAAAGGCTTGAATCGCGGTATTCAGGTTATGCTTTATTCATAGTACGTGTATGTTTGCTACAGGGCTTCCGTTCGTGTTCTATATGTGTTGTACATGTTTTATTGTTATATGTAGGTGTTCTAACAGTGCCCTTTATGTGTGGAACATGGCTTCTGTATGGTAGTATATGTTTTCAAATGTACCTACCCATGCTGTTTTAGGTGTTGTCTATGTGTTTGGCATGTGTCGATGTGCGTTACCCACGTTTTCTGTGCATGTTATACATGCTTACATGTGTTGTGTACGTATTTCCTTCGTGTGTTCTGAAGTGTTGTGTGAATGGTTTTTGTGTGTTATACATGTTGCATATACGCTTTCGTTACACTGAACGTGTTTCTGTTTGTTTCCCATGTGGTCCTACAAGCGTTGTGCATGTGTTGTATGTGTCCAGTTCAGGTCGCTCTGATGTTCGAATATGTGTTGTTTATGTGTTGTACATGATTTGTGTATGTGTTGCTGTATGTGATCGTACAAAATGCTCATATGGGTTGTACGTATCTTGCACATGGCGTCTACATGGTTTGTACTTGTGTGTACGTGTGTTGCGGATGGTGTACATATGTTGTAAATGTTTTACATGTTGTTTCCACCTGTGTTTTACACTTGTTCAGTATGGTTTCTACCTGCTCGGTGCATGTTTCCTCTATCTCCCCATCTCCAAGGGGTGAGGCTCCTGTCCTGTTATTACTCCCACCGCGCCGCCTCCTTCCTCACACTTACCTCTCTCCTTCTCCTCGTCTTCCTCACCCAGACCCCACACACAGGGCAACTACTTAGGTTATTCCCCAATCAGAGCTTGCCTCTGCTGTATGGGGTCCTAGCGGATGCACATGGTTAGGAGAGGTGTGCCACCAATTTCCGCGGCCCGCCTGGGTGCCCGGATGCCCGTGCCCAGGTGCCTGGGTGCCTGGGTGCCTGGGTGCCCCGGTGCCCTGGTGCCTTATAGCCCTACAGCCATGTAGCCCTACACCACTATAGCCCTATAGCCCTATGGCCTTATAGCCCTATAGCCCTATAGCCCCATAGCCCATTAACCCTATAGCCCTATACCCCTACAGCCCAATACCCCTACATAGAGCCCTACAGCCCTATAGCCTTATAGCCCTATAGTCCTTTAGCCCTATAGCGATGTAGCCCTAGAGCTCTATATGCCTATAGCCCAATAGCCCTATAGCTCCATAGCCCTACATCCCTATAGCCCTATAGACTCATAGCCCTATGGCCCTATAGCCCTATAGCCCCATAGCCCTATAGCCCTACAGCCCTGTAGCCTAATGGTCCCATAGCCCTAAAGCCCTGTAGCCCTACAGACCTATAGCCCTATAGACCTCTAGCCCTATAGTTCCATAGCCCTATGGCCCCATAGCCCCATCGCCCTATAGCCCAATAACTCCTTGGCCCTATAGCCCAAACACACTTTGTTTGGAGCTTATCTCTGGTATCATGACCTGATTGTGATGAGTATGATGATGATCGGTATGGTGATGATGATGCTCATGCTAATGATGATCATGCGGATGATGATGATGATTATGATGATGATGATGATGATGATGCTGATGATGATGATGATAATGATGATAGTGATGATGGTGATGATGATTATGCTTTGACAACGATAATGACGACGATGATGATGATGATGATGATGATGATGATGATGATGATGATGATGATGATGACGATGAGGACGGTGGTCTCAGCACTCCCCAGGGGGAGCTGCCGTTCGCGCCCAGATTGCGGGGATGTCTCGAGCGGTTTGCCCGTTTGCTGCCCCAATATCCTCCGCTCTCGGACCAGATTGTGAGGATGTCTCGAGCGAGGCGCTGGTTTTCGCACACCCAAAGGGCGGCGCCAGGGGGTATTGCACTCGCCCGTTCGAGCCCAGATTGCGGGGATGTGTCGAATGGTGTGCCTGCTTGCTGCCGCTACAGATTTCGCTTTCGGAGCAGATGTTGAGGATGTCTCGAGCGAGGCGCTGGTTTTCGCATCCCTGAGGGCCCAGAATGTGAGGATTTCTCGAGCGGTTCGATTCTTTTGCTGGCCACACTTCGCGGGCACGGATTCTCCTCAGGATGCCACAGGAGGCCCTAGGAGGCCTCAGGACTCAAGAGGCCACAAGATGCCCCATGAGGCTCCAGGAGGCCCCAGGAAGCCTTAGGAGACCTCAGGAGGCTCCAGGAGGCTCCAGGATGCTCCAGGATGCCACAGGAGGCCCTAGGAGGCCCTAGGAGGCCACAGAAGGCCAAATGAGGGCCCAAGAGGCTCCAGGAGGCCTCGAGAAGCACCAGGAGGCACCAGGAGACCCCAGGAGGCCACAGGAGGTCACAGGAAACGCCAGGAGGCACCAGCAGGCCCTGGTAGGCCCCAGGAGGCCCCCAGAGGCCTCAGGAGCACGAGGCCTCAGAAAGCCACAGGAGTGGCCCCGATCCTTGGTGTTTTACGTATGTTCCTATCGATTGGGACCCCCCTGGAGCACGAAACCTTTTTGTGTGTTTACGTATGTTTCTAGCGTTTGTCCTTCTCGTGCGTATCGAATCCTCAGTGGTTTACACATGTTCCTATATATTGGGCCTGCCCAGGGGCACGAATCCTTGGTGTTTTACGTGTTCCTGTCGATTGCCGGTCTGCCTGTTTTGGTGGCCAGATTCGTCTGCGCCCAAAGCAGGCACTGAGGATGTCTCGGGTGAGGCGCTGGCTTCAGCACTCCAAGGGGCCCAGATTGCGAGAATGTCTCAGGCTCACTTATGCTCAGACTCACTCGTGCCTAAACTCACTCGTACTCAGACTCGTACTCGGCATACTCATACTCAGACCCACTCGCACTCAGACTTACGCACATTCAGAATCACTCACACGTAGACCCACCCACCCGTAGTGGTGGTGGTGGTGGTGGTGGTGGTG
>CAUYUJ010002758.1:110000-150000 GCA_963575745.1 Prorocentrum cordatum
AATCAACACACGTACCCAATATCCCAAACTACGTAGTACAACAGATACCAGCAACATAAACAACTTCCTGAACAAGATCTCCAGCAAGTTCCGAAACAATAATATGTTGAACGCTACCCGAAACGAATATCCTAAACCATGCCCTGACCAGTCTCCTCAACAATACCCTAACAAAAACTCGTTGACACTATTCAGGTGGCCTCAATACGACGTCAACGTGACCTCAAGATGAATGTGGCTTCCACGTGGCGCCAGTATGACCTCATGATTGCCTCAATCGCAAAGACCGAGCGGGGTCGTCTGTCAGTCACGCATATTTGCTTTTGTTTTATGACTGCTCCCTGTGTCGTCACCGGGCCATCGGGGGTCTCTGGGGCCCGGCAGCCGCGGCAAGCAGGGCAGGTGTCGCGGGACACCCAGGGCCCGCGGGATCTTTCTGACTAGTGACTAGTCGGCCAGTGCGGCCACGGCCCACACTGACACTGACACTGACACACACACACACACACACATACACACACACACACACTTTTTGCGTCGGCGGCCGGGCAGAGGGTGACTCCTCTGGCGATCGGGCATCAGGGGGGCGCACTAGATGCAAATTTGGCCGCGATGCACGTGGGAGGAGGAAATCCCGGCGCGACGGGAAGAGGGGAAGCCAGGCCCGCTCAGGCAAGTCACCAGCTGCGGCGGGAGGAGCGCCGAGGGGGGCACATACACACACACATACATCGAGAACACACGAAGACTACACACCAAGAGCCAAGCGAAGCGTCGCGGCCGCCACCCTGCCGACCAGGGCGCGCCCCCAGAGTGGCGCACCGTTGAAGGAGGGGGCCACCGCGCTCGAGCACAGCGCGTCAGCGTGCAGTGCTTGCGTCTTCCAGGTTGTAGACGCGTGCAGCGGTTGTGTGTCTAAGGTTTGAGTGCGCGCTTCTCTCCCTGCGGCTCGCGAGCGGGGCACGGGCCACCGGGAGGTGGCCCAGTTCACTGGGCCAGGGCCGCCGGGAAGTGGCCGGCGTTTCAGCAAGAAGTGGCCTGGTTCACCGGGGAGTGGCTATTTATCGCAAGTGGCACCGCAGCACTGAACGGTATCCGAGGCTGCCCGGCACGCTGCAATTCCACCAGGCGCTGCTGCCGCATCTGCTGCTGCTGCCAGCTGCCGCAGCTGGCCAGTGCTACTGCTGGTGCCAATGCTGATTGTGCTGCTGCTACTGCTGCTGCGACTAGGGCTGCCACTACTCTTACTGCTACTGCGACTGCTGCTACTGATATCACAACCTAGCATTACCCCCTGACTGCAACCAAAGGTAGTGTTGCTGGTACAGACTACCTGCCACTAATACCACGACTATTGCAATACTGCTACGACGAATCACACTACGACTATACCGGGTACGACCACTGCTGATACTACTAGAACGAATGCTCACAGGCAGTACTCAAATTAGCATTACCATTGCCGCCACCAGCGCGGCGACCACCGCCATTACTACGTCTACCTGCCGCTGCCACTACGCACTGCTTCTCCCACGAACGACTACTGCCACTCTAGAGGAGACAGGAGAGAACACCGCGAACCAGGGTAAGTGGCATGAGCCCCACGGACGGGAGAGCCTGGGCATCGGTGAGCACCCCGAGCGGGGGACGGCGCGAATCCACACCGCTGGACAGCACCGACTGAAAACAAATGCTCCTGGCGACTCGACGAATATCTGGCCGACGGCTTTTCGCAGGTCTGCCAACGTGAGTAACACCAGGCAGGACACTAATGCACAGACACACACACACACACCTCGGCAAACACTCGCATGCTCCAGCAACTTCGGCGTGCCCGCGGCGAGCCTTCCAAGCAATCGCCAAGGGGCGCGTGATCCGACGCTTGCGCGAACGCACGGCGCCAACAAAACGCAAGCGAGACACGAAACAAAAAAGGCGCCGTAATGCTGAACGGTGAACGGTGGTGGTAGCAGCTGTGGTGGCGGTGGTGGCGATGGGAGGCGGCGGTTGCGTGCTTCGATCCCTGCTCTCCTTGCATCCCCTGCCCTTGTTGTTACGAGCCATCGCCCTTGCTGGCTGCACGTCGGAGTGACCCTAGGCGAGAGTGACCCTTGGTGCGCGGCTTTTGGGGGGCGCGAGGGGGCCAAGCTCAAGCGCGCAGGCAGCTGCTATCGCATCGCATTCGGCGATCGTGGGGGACCCAAAGCGCCCGCACCAAAGGTCACTCCAGCGAAGGGTAACTCTTAGGTGCAGTCGATTCTTGTTACCATCGTCCTTGCCCCTCCCCCATCCCTGTCTCCGCTTCCTTACGACGAAGCCAGAACAAGGACAACATCGAGTAAAGATAAATCGAGAATCTCTGAGATCCGGCGCCTCTGGAGGATGTCTCGGGCGCCGCGACCTTCTCAGAGCATGCTGGAACGCTCTGAGAGCGTTCAGGAGCGCTCCGGAACGGACTTATCCTCGTCCTAGCCCCGTACGAGCCGTTGCCCCTCCCCCTCGCGGTCTCCGCTTCCTTTTCCTCTTCTCTGTGCTCTTTCGAGGATCTTCCGACCCAGGTCAATCCAGACCCGGGTCAGTCAGGCCTTGCAGGATCCTGCAAGATCCTGCGCCAAAGCCCGGGTCAATGCGAAGGATCCTGCAGGATCCTGCACCCGAGCCCAGGTCAGTGCGACCCTGGCCCTGCAGGGTCCTGCAAGATCGGGCGCTCTGGCTGACCCCCGGTTGCGTTGACCCCCGTCGCAATCGACTACGCGCAAGAGTGACCCTGGGCAAGAGTGACCTTTGGTGCGCGGCCTCTGGGGGGCCGCGGGGACGAGCACGAGCGCGCAAGACGCTGCTGCCGCATCGCGCTCGGCGATCGGGGGACCCCATTGGGGCCCGCACCACGGGTCACTCCGGCGAAAGGTCACCCTTACGTGTAGTCGACTCAAGGCTCCCGAGCTCTTCTCTCGGGCGTTGGCATAACTGGGTTTAGTGGAACCTGGTTTAGGATGTGAACTGGGGGACGCCCCCCCGCCCCGTTCTCTAACCGGAACTGCCGTCACCCGAAAAAACACCAGCTGCGGCAGACCTGGTTTAGTGATTCTGGCCAATTCAAGGGCTGCGGGGCCCTACCACTAATCGAGTCCCCTTACCTGGGGTCCTGGCTATACCCGATTCTCCTCCCCCCGTGCGCCGGTTCTGGTTCCTCGCCTCGGGCGCTCGGGGGGGGGGGGCGGTGGGGCCCCGCGCGCACCCGTGCCAAGCCACTTGCGCCGACGGATGCCGGCGGCGCACGCGGCCCCCGCCATCGCTCGGGCGCCCCTGCCCCGGGGCTTTGTCGCTGCACCAGCCCTGCAGACGTGCTGCGGCGGACTTCTGCGTGGATGTGTGCCCGAAGCGGCGAGCGAAGAACGGAGTGACGTTCGCGTGGGTTCTTTTTTGGGTCTTCAATCCTGGCCAACAACAATCTGCACGAAACTCACCTCGAGGTCCGGAACGAAATTCTTCAGGACACCCCGGGCCCACCCTGTCGTTTTCCAACCGAAATCCGCTCTGTGATTTGGGCGCCATGAGATTTGTCGACTTCATGCGTTTATTTTATCGCAGGATGATGCAAGATGCTCCTCGATGGTCCTCGCCGGGGAAGAATGCTCATGTCCGAGCGATGCCAGGACCCTGTAGCCTGCAGGCTCCAAGCCTCGCCTCCTGCTGCCACTGCTCCCGTTGCGACACCTCTGCTTTGACTCAAAGAAATTTCAGGCTAAGATGATGGTCGTCACTCGAAGGCGCTTTCTTAAGCAATTGTCCAGGGTCCAGATCTACGGAAGTTCTACGAGAGAAAAACAATCCGATATAAAAAGCCTAGCGGCAGTCCAGATTCTTGACTCTCTTGAACGAGGGGCTGTGGGGCCTCAGAAGGTACCAAGACAGGCCAAGAGTGTCCCAAGAGCCCGCCGAGACGGTCCCAAAACAATGGGTCCAAAACGATGGGTCCAAAACGATGGGGTCCCTAATCGCCAAACGATGGGTCCAAAACGCCTTCACGCCCTCCAGACTGCCCAGGGGGCCTCCAGGACGCCCCAAGACGCCCCCAAGAGCGCTCCCGAGAGGGCCCCAAGAGGCCAAGTTCCTTGAGTTGTCGCTGGTCGTTTTCAGATTTGGGCGTTCTCGCCTTTTCCATTTCCCGCCGCTCAAAGCCCAAAACAGCCCAAGAGGACCCCAAGATAGCCCCAAACGCCTCCAGATGCCCCCAAAACGGCTCCAAGAGCATGCCCAGACGAGGGACCCGAACGGACATGTCGAGCCCTCGGCCCCACGAGGCCTCTAGAGGTTCCCCAGGGCCCCAAGCGGCCCACAAGAGGCCCCAGGAAGCTCGAAGAGGCCCCAGACAGGCTCCCATGAGGCCCCAGAGAGGCTCCCATGAGGCCCAAAATTCCTCCCCAGAGGCCCCCGAGAAACTTCCGAAGAGACCCAAAGAACCATGCCTGAGGAGTCTGGCCCACGTCCGCGTCGTCGTCGTTGCTGCCGCAGCCGTTGTCGTCGTCGTCGTCGTCGTCGTTGTCGTCGTCTCCATTCAGGGTCGGCGGCACCGGCCGTTAGGCCTTCGCAGTCTGAAGTCCATTAAAGTTGATGCTTGCTCTTGAGATGTCTGATGGGTGTGCCCTTGTACCTTCCTGGACAAGCCTTAGAGGCACAGGCTTGGAAGTGTCGGCGCCCCCCTTCCTCTCCCCTGCCCGTCAAAGAGCGACCACACGACCACTCCTGGAGCGCACCGTGACCAGGATGGGAGCGAGTCTGGTCCTGGTGGCGAGGGCCTCCAGGAGCCTGTGTTTAAATTATATCATCTGGGATAGCGGCCGACATCGGCCCCGTCACCAAATGACGTTAGGTTCCGCACCGGCGGCGTCCGGGAATGCCTGGGGACGACCAAAGCCAAGTAGGAGTAGCATGTAGACCACGGCAGCCGCGTGCACCACAGCGCCTGTGTGCACCACAGCGCTCGCGTGCACCACAGCGCGCGTGTCCACGACAGCGCCTGCGTACACCGCAACAGCCGTGTGCAACACAGCACCTGTGTACACCACGTGTTTGCGTGCACCACAGCGCCTTTGTACACCACAGCGAATGTGCACACCGCAGCAACCATGTGCACCACAGCGCCTGTGTACACCACAATGCTTGCGTGCACCGCAGAGCCTGAGCACATCAAAGCACCTGTGTACATCACAGCATCCGCGTGCAACGCAGCACTGGCGTACACCACAGCGCTTGCGTGCACAGGACAAGTAGATGGAGCATGTAGGTGAGGAGCTGCTGCGGACAGCTGAACACCACGGCAGGGAAGTGCTGATAATAGAATGCAATGCCCTCCTCCTCCTCCTCCTTCTCCTCATCATCATCCTCCTCCTTCATCGGCACTATAGCGCACGTGCGCATCTCAGTGTGCACGGCAGAAACGGTCGATTGAGTCAGTCCACTTGGTTTCTCGGACACCCGATTCTGCGGGAGCCTCCTGGCCCCAGTGGAATGTGCCGCGACCTTGCCGTCGCCCTCGTCTCTGCCGCATGTATCTCAGAACGCCGTACCTGCTTCGGGTGCGATATTGGGTTCTCATTGTCCTGATTTGGTCCAGCGCAGCCGGGTCACCCCAGATGCTGTCGCCTAGCTCGTTCCGTGCCGTGTTCTGCGAGACAGATTTGTTGCTTTGGGAAATTGGGAGGAGTGGCAAGGCATGGAGGATTTAGGATGCTGCTGGAGGCCTCGGAAGGACTCCTGGATTCCAGCGGCGCTCCTTTTTCCATAAGGGTTCCTTTCCAGATCCTGTGTGAAACAATTTTGTTGCTGTGGAATCCATATGCGTTTTATTTTGTAATAAGGATCCCTTCCCAAATTCTATATGCAACAATGGTGCTCTGTTGCACACGGTTGCTGCGGTGCACACAGGCGCCGTCGTGTACACATGCGCTGTGGTGCATGCAGGCACTGTGGTGTACACTGGTGCTGTGTTGCACACGGCTGGTGTGATGTATGCAGGCGCTGTGGTGTACACAAGCGCTGTGGTGCACGCAGGCACTGTGGCACACACTGGCGCTGTGGTGCACGCGGCTGCTGTGGTGTACATCGGCGGTGTGGTTTACACAGCCGCTGTGATGCACGCAAGCACTGTGGTGTACACAGGCGCTGTGGTGCAAATCGTCACCGACATGCTGCTGCTACTCGTCCCCCGTCATTCCTAGGCATTCCCAAACGCCGCCGACGCGAAACGTGACGTCATCGGCCTCTTCCCACTCCCCCCCCAAATGACGGCCGTCATCGGCCCGGAATAAAAAAAGGCTCCAGGAGGCTCTCAAAAAGAACGCCACACTTCCAAATCCTGTTGCGGCACTCTGACTACGAGAGGAAGGGTCAGGGCAAGTCTGGAGCCGCTCGTGCGCGTGGCTAACCTTTTTTGACGCAGCGGATTAGAACATTGACCAGGGTGTTGGCTTCAGCATCGGAGGTTCTCAGCCCCAGGGAAGGCCCACGCTTGAAGCTGTCGCTGTCTTCCCTGGTGATGTGTGCGCTTGATCATCCTCCCTCCTCCCTATTCCGTGAGCCTGCCCCGACGTAGGTCTTACCACAGCGATCTACTAGGAAATAACTCGAACTCCTTCCTGCTCCTGCTCCTCATCTTCCCCCTCTTCCTCGTCCTCATCCTCCTCGCCCTCGTCCGCCTCCTCCTCCTCCTACTCCTCCTCCTCCTCCTCCTCCTTCGCGCGCGCGGGAGCGCGTGCGACAACGAAGCCGTCGACGACGGGCGACGCCGCAGAAGGGCGACGGCGACGGCACCGTCTGCGACGGCGGCGGCGGCGACGGGCAACGGGCGACGACGGTGACGACGGCGTCGGCGGCAGCGACTGCGACTGCGACGGGCGACGGCGGCGGCGGCGACGGGCGACGGAGGTCCGCCGCGGTGCCGCGCGCCTCGGGGGAGCGCGTGCCGACATGGGATAAACGCCGCCCGAGGGAGCGGCCGCCGCCCCCCCCCCTTGAGATTCGAGGTTCGAGGTTCGAGGATCGAGGATCGAGGGTCGAGATTCGATGGTCGGGGAATCGCCGAGGGGACGAGGAGGAGGAGGAGGAGGAGGAAGAACTGAGGTTCGAGGACCGCGGTTCTTCCACTTTGGGCGCTTGGCGGCTCGTCGTTGCCACGGCCGAATTCGCCCTATAGTCATGGTCAGACGCAGGCATCCCCTGAAAAGATCCAGCGGCCGACTTCAACGCGAGGAGGGGCAGGAACAAAGTCCTTGCCTTTTAGAGGGAGCGAGGGAGATAGAAGAAAGAGCGGCGAGGAACGAGAAACCGGGGCGGACGTCCATGCAAGCACACAACATGTGTTTCCATGGCTGGGTCCTCATCCAGCCAAGACACACTAACCAGGAGTCCCTCACCCCGAAAAGGAAGGGCAGCAAAAAGAGAAGGAGGAGGAGGAGGAGGAGGAGGAGGAGGAGGAGGGTGAAGTCTGGCATCTTCGGCGGAGGACCCAGTGTTACAGAGTTTCTTCTACTTCGGATGAGAGGAAGAAGGAGACGCATGAGAAGGAGCACGGGAAGAAACTGAGGGGAAAGGAAGCAGAGGAGGCGGAAGGAGGCTGAGGAGGAGGAGGCGGAGGAAGAGGCGGAGGAGGAGGCCGAGGAGGAAGAGGAGGAGGAGGAGGACGAGGAGGAGGAGGAGGCGGACGAGGACGAGGAGGAGGAGGAGGCGGACGAGGACGAGGAGGACGAGGAGCGGGACGAGAAGTAGGACGAGGAGTAGGACGAGGAGGCGGACGAGGACGAGGAGGACGAGGAGGAGGAGAGCAGAGCAGAGCAGCGCCGATGATCCGATGAAGTCAGTCGCCTTGAGACAACCGCACCCTGCAGGGCCACAAGGAAAACAAAAAGCGGATCGGGCGTTCGAGAACCACTTGAGGGGCCCGAGATTCTGTGGGGCCCTGCAGGGGGATTCCACTGGCATACGAACGAGACCCCCAAATCGGGAACACCTAGGGGGCTCGCCTATGCACTCCCTCCACTGAGCAGGGCCGAGGGACGGCGACGCATTAAACCGACCCCAGCACAACCCCTTTCAGCCCTCCTCGACGCGGCGCGGCACGGCCCAAACGTCCGAGGTCCGCAGGGAACCCGAGAGACGACCCTCGCCCAAGGAACTCGCCGCCAGCCGAAGCTGGCGGGAGGCCTCCGAAAGCCTCTGGAGCGTCTCTGCGCCGAAGGAGGCCTGAATTGGGGGGGGGGGGGTCCTAAAGAAAAGTCTAACCTCCAGGGCCCCATCCGAGTGCTCGAGGATCGGGGAGAGGGTCCGAGCCTGGAGGGCGAGGAGGGTTCCGTCTGGGAGGCGGCCCTGGAGGTACAACTCAGCGGCACGGCGTGAGCCATTGACGGATTGCAGCCTGAAACGGGCAGGTCGACTCAGAGCTCGTCGTCGTCCTTGTCCTTGTCCCTGTCGTCGGGCGCCGCCGCTGGTTTGTCCTTCATCCCAAGCTGCGCCAGCAGCTTGGAGGCCTCGCGCTCCAGACCGCCTCTCGGCGGCGCCCCAGGGAGAAAGCGCACGGTCTGGTCCTTCTTGTCTGTGCCTGCCGCCATGACCGTCTGCTGGACCGCCTCCATCAGTGAAGCTGCGCCGTCGCCCCAAGGGTTCGCCTGCTGCGGGGTGCCGAGCATGATCTGGAGCTTGAACCTGTCGGGCTTGGTGAGCTTCTTCTTGTCGTACCAGCAGGCCTTGAGTCGGAAGTGGCGGCAGTGGATCGCCAGCGTCTCGAGCGCCGACGGGGCTAGGATGACCTTCCGCCAGTAGTCCTGGAACACCGTCTGCGCTGCCGCTGGAGTCGTGCTGGCCCCCTCCGTGCTGCAGGCCCACTTGATGAACGCCTTGAACACGTGCGGCCAGGGGGGGCCGTGCTGGTGGTCCTTGCCGTCGGCCTTGCAGTTCTCGGCGTACGTCTTGCCCGTCTCCTGCAGCACCTTGACGAACGGAACCTCTGCCCCGACCATGTACGAGGTGTAGCAGGCGCCAGTCACCTCGGCCAGCTCGCGCGCGTTGGTGAGGGCGAGCCTCGTGAGGACAACCAAGAGCGCCGCCAGCGCTCCTCCCTTGCCGTTCTTCTGGTTGGCCTGCGCCTCTTGTCCGAGCTCCGCGAGCAATCGGGCCTGATTGGCGCCCTTGGAGTCGCTGGTCCCCTGGCCCTTGCGTTTCCCGACCGCCCAGCTGGGCTCGTCGAGATCCATCACCTCCAAGCACGAGCGGGAGGTCCTCGAAATGGATGCGCGTATGGAGGTGGAGAGCAGGCTCGGAAAGAACTTGAGCCTCACATAGTCGGCAGCGGAATGGGCCTGTCGGCGGGGCGAGCTCGAGAGTGGTACTGAGCTGAACCTTGCAGAAGCCCGAAGCGAACGAGTCCAGCACGTGGTTGTAAGCCGAGTTGCGAGACTGGAACCTGCTGCCACACACGAAGCACGAAGCGCCCTGGACAGCCTCAGCCAACAGGGTTTTGTAACCATGAGCGGCCCGAACGTGAACCAGCCACTGACGTTTCGTAAGGAACCATTTGGCGCAGTTCCCGATGGAGCAGCGAAAGCCCTCACCTTGTCCAGCGGGGGTCTCAGGTGGTGCCTCTTGATGGGGACCAGAAGTGCCTGCAGGAGGGATGCTGACCGAGAGCCACGCGGCCCTGACGACCGAGAGGTCCAGCTCTGTGAACCAGTCCCGCAAGTCCCCCTCCTCGAGAAACTCCAAAGGGGCTCCTGACCAGGAACGCATATCCTCCTCAGTGTCCACAGACGTCCTCCGAAGCGCCTCGAAGTCCCTGACGTACTGGATGGCCCAGGGGTTCGCCGTCTCCGTGAGATGGCCCTCGGGTGTAAGGGTTCGGAGGCCTCGCATTTTCTCGATGTTCATGTCCCCGAAGAGAGGGGCCCACTCGCCTAGATGTCGTGCGGGCTCTCGAGCCCATTGCTGGTACCACCGCAGACGTCTGACACGGAACTCGATCTCGAGAGGAGGGACCCGCCAATACCTCAAGACCGCCTCGGAGGGGACCGAACGAGCGTGGCCCCCCTCCCAAGACGTCGCGGCACCCCTCATAGCTTTGCGCCCGAAGAAGACGACCCGCGCCGTGAGCTGGTCAATCTGGCTGGGGGACGGCAAGAAGGCCTCGCAGGCGGAGCACGCAGGGCCCACGACCCTGGCCAGGAACACGGCTCGTCGCTCGGTGTAGGCGATCCTCCGAGCGTACCAATACTTTCCCATGGAGAAGAAACCCGCCGAGATGGCCGCCAGGCGGGCCGATAGCTCGGCCCGAAATGAACAGTTACCCATGACCTGGCCTCCAAGATGTCGGGTCGAGTCTGCTGGGGCCCCTGCAAGAAGAACCTTTTTTCCGCCACTTCACGCCGCCGTGCATGTAGCCCCGTGCCCACGAAGGACAAGAGGCTGACGTTCTTGGCTGGGTTGAGCGCGTAGCCGTGGCGTCGGAGCTCAGAAGAAAGAAGCAAGTCGCATGCTCGGGACCACCGCGCGAGCTCCGCGGCCGTGGCCTGGTCGGGCGGCACCGCGATCTTCCGAATGGCGTCATCTACGTATGAGTGAAAAGCCAAGTCAAGAAGAATCTCCTCACCGTCAAAATTGAGCGTGAGCTGGCACCAGGTAGCCGTCTCGGGGCCAAACTCTGCAAACTGTTCCTGCACCTTCGCGAAGACGGTGCTGATGTCCCGCACAAAGACTTTCACCGCCCACGGGTCGCCAATGAGAGCCCCGACGCTGGGGCGCACGCAGAGGTCGCCGAACATCACGGCAGCAAAGCGGAAACGCTGGCGGCCGAACGAAACATGGTCGTCCTTCATGATGCTCTGATTGGCGTCTGCGAGGCTGTCCCAGTTGGTGGACGCGAAGGCGTTGGTGATGTCCTTGAGGTCGGTGACGTGATTGAGGCCGAGGGAGCGCAGCTTCCATGCACGCAGCTGCTGGCCCAGTATGGCCGTCTCTCTGCGCCGATGAGGTATGCAGCCATGAGCGAAAAGAGGTTCGTCCTGGAGCTCGTGTGGGTCCATAGCCGTGGCCATGAAGCCCTTGCCGAAAGGGTCGAGGAGGTGAATGACTCTCTTCCAGGTGAGCGCCACTCCTTGGCTCAAATGCCACACGAGCGGGACCTGGCCAGAACGTCGGAGCCTGTGGAGGAAGATCGCCAAGAAACGCCACGTGTGCTCCTGGTCGATCTGCGGTGTCTCGTAGCCAACTCCGTGGTAGCGCCTGGACACGCGGCGGCACGGGTGAAGCAGCATCCACCATAGTTCCAGCGGGACCGACCACGGAGGGCAAGCACGACGCTTGGGAGCCCGTCGTAGCCAATCGCGAAGCTCGCGAAGGCGGCGCTTGGCCCAGCTCAGGCCCCCCTCGGTCCACGGGGCGATGAACTGCTGCGCCTCCTGGCCCGTGACGTCGTGGTAAACGTAGTCCTCGGCCTGCTGGACCCAGTCGATGTGGGTGGCCGCCATGCCCCCTTCGCCAGCCGGCAGCGACCAGCGCTCGGCCAACTCCTCCCCAGTGGGGAGGGCCACAGGCGCCCGTCGGTAGTCTCTCTTGCGGGGGCCCACGCCTGTGCCAGCAAGAAGTCGGGAGAGGCGGGCCACCTCAGCGCTGCGCCCATGACGCCGGGCCTGGTTGAGCTCGTCGACTGTGTCGATTCGCCACGTAGCCCAGTACTGTCTGCGGGCCGAGCGGAGCCACTTGGTGTGGCGTCGGAGCTGCCACTGCACGGAGAGGAGGGCCAGCGCGCCGTCGGCGCCGTCCGAGAAGTGGTCGTCGCTGAGCTGGAGTCGGAGAGCCCGCTGTTGGTCCAAGAGCGGCTGGATGGTGGCGGCCAGTGTACGATATCCAGGGCGGTACTCAGGGGCCTGAGCGAAGTGCTTGCTGCCTATAGTCATCATAGCGTCCATGATGAAACCCCAGTCGGCGTTGGGTGTCTGCTCCTCGCTCTGGATGGTGGCCCACTCGTCCGCGTGCTCACGTAAGTAGGTCTCGAGCTCGATGAGGAAGGCCGCACGACCTTGGCCCGAGCGAAGCGACTGCATGAGCGCCTCGCGGTTCCAGCGGATGGCCCGCGGCAGGTAGCCCAGGCGGCGGTGCTCCGTCATGTCACAATGAATGTGAGAGTCCGTGGTGGCCGAGGTTGAGTAGTGCATGCAGGCGTGGACTGGGGCGTGGTCCCTGGGCGAGCGGGTGGCGATGACCTGCAGCTCTCTACCCAATCGACGAAGCGGCCCCGCCGAGGTGATGTCGCCCAGGCAGGCCTTGGGCACGAATATGAAGTCGATCTGCGAGGCCGTCGTCGAGCCAAAGTACGTCGGGCCCAGGCCTATGTAACTGTTGACCGCCACCATGCCAAGCTCCTCCATGAGGGGCAGGATGCTGGTCGCGGCGTAGCGCTGCTTGTCCAGCGCCAGCGGGCCGCTGACATCGGAAGTAGTGGGTCGCCACTGGGGGTCGCCGTCGAGCTGGTGTAGTCCGAGCCCCGAGTTCAGGTCGATGCAGAAGATGGGGAGGACCCGCTTGGAGCTGAGGTAGGGCAGCGAGCGGAGCCAATCCGTGAGCGCGTCGCAGGTGCGGCGGTAGACGTCCTGGCCGCCCTTGACAGGCGGCGGTGGGTAGTAGGCCGAGCAGACGCCGAGATCGTACCTGGAGCACCTGGCGCGGAGCGCAAGCCCGCGCCCCGCCAGAGACCCAGCGGGCGTCCAAGTGTGCGTCACGGAGGCCTTCTTCACCTTGGCCCCAAGGAGGATGCTGCAGCCCGCGCTCTTGTTGGTATACGGCCCGCGAGCCCACCCACTCTCTAGACACCAGTTGTGATCTCCTGCCTTCCGCCAGCGAGCCTCCCAGGGTCTCTCACGTCCATGGCCCTTGGCGGTCGTGCCGTTCAGACACACGAAGTCGTAGGCTCGGCAGGCCTGTGCGATCGCGGTGAGCCTCTCACCGCTGGACGCGTGCAAGGGGTTATACTGGAGTACGCGAAGGCGGCTGCCGACCATCACGCGCACGAGCAGGAGCCAGCAGCCCACACTGAGACATCTAGAAGCCATCGGAAACGAGGTAAGATGTGAGGGGGATGTCTCTGAAGAGAGGCATGTGGGTGGTGTGGGAGCTGGGCGCCTGTCGCCCTGGGCATCTGTGCGGGCACTCCTGACCCAGATGCCTTACGAGGAGGAGGACGGGGAGGAGGAGCACGGGAGCAAGCCGAGGGGGAGGGAAAAGCCGAGGAGGCACGCGGAGGCCGAGAGAGAGGGGAGGGCCGAGCGAGAGGCTCGCCTGGCCCCGAGGTGCGAAGTGCGGCTCCCGAGCGTTGCTGGCACGGCCCCGGCGGTCGCCGCCGGCGCAGGCGCAGTGCCGCGCCCGGGCAGGCGGAGTGCCCGGGCTCGATGGTCGGTCGTGCTGCCAGGGGCTGCTCTTGCCGTCGCTCGGACGTCCATTTCCCGTGCATTTGTCGGTTTCGTGCGTACTTTTTGTTGCTCGATGGTCCAGGATGGTCCTCGATGGTCCTCGCCGAGAAAAATGCACACATCCGAGCGATGCCGAGTTCTCGTGTGCTCGAGGCGTGGGGAGCGACCACACAGATAATCGATGCGGTGAGAATATGTGGGGAGGGGCACCAGCTTCTGATAAATTGGTGTCCCTGGACACCGCGCCGCCTGTCTGGAAGCAGACTCATGCGGCTGTGGCATGTTGGCGCTGTGGCGCGCACTCTCCAGACAACCGATATATCGCTCCGGTCTTCCCGCCACGAGACAACGGAGTTTGGGCGGCGGGCCATCCGGGGAATGGAGAGAGGCTATCTTGCAGGAAATGGAGATGCGGTCTCTGCGGTCTTTGCAGAGGCCTGGCTGCTGTAACTGTTGTGTGGCTCTCAGACGAGGGCCTCAATGCATCGGAAAAAGGAGAGGAGGAGACGAGCGTAAGGAAAAAAAAAAAGAGGAGGAGGAGGAGGGAGAGGAGGAGGAGCAGGAGGAGGAAAAGGAGGAGAAGGAGGAGGAGGATGAGCAGGAGGAGGAGCAGGGAGGAGGAGGGAGGAGGAGCGAGGAGGGAGAAGGGGGGGGGGAGCCTGGCGCCCTGGGCCCCTCTTCGTTCGCCTCCCCCGGCGGCGAGGCGGTGAGCGGGAGGGGGACGGCCCGTCGCTGCGGGTGGGGCTCCCGCTCCAGGATGAGGTCCAGGCGGATCGGCGTCGGACTGGCGTCGCCTACGCCGGGGACCGATCGCGATCGGTGATCTGGAAGGGCGGAGGGAGGAGGAGAGGGAACGGGACGAGCAGTCGTCGGAGTGGCAGCGCCCACACCAGTCGGCGGCGAGCCCAAAGGGGGAAGCGAGAAGGGGCTGGCCTTCTCGGAAGGCTCGGCAGTTCCCCGGCCTGCCGAGAAGTTTCCTGGGCCTTCCCCGAGGAGAGCGAGAACTTCTGAAGGCCAGAGGGCTTGTGGGAAGCCCCGCCGCCTTCAGAGGAGGGCGTCTCCGTCTCGCTTCCCCTCCCTCGCTCGCCGCCGAACGAATGGCCAGTCACCATGGGGAATCTGGAGGGGCGGACGGAAACGAGAGGGAAAGGGACGAGCAGCTTAATGATGGGACGGGGGACGAGAGAGGTAATCAATGCGGCGAGGGTGGAACCAAGGTAACACTGTGTCAGTGTTACCCAGCTTGGTTCATATGTCAGAATATCCGACCATGCGTTACACGAGGGCGATCATAGCTGTTGATGATAGAATGCTCAGCGCTACAAGCTCTTCCTTTCGTGCGATAAGAACGTTTCTGACAGGGCATGCCACGTGCCGAAAACTGTAGCGAAAATGGTGCCGCATGCGACGTAGAGCGCACTAGCACCTGCAGAATTGAGGATATGTATCCCCACTGATGGGGTGACAATGCGGGCGGCCGAGAAGATCGAGTGTTCGATTCCGATCAGCGTCCCCTTCATGTCTTTCGGGACCACCTGGGTGCTCTCTGCGGTGATACTCGTCGACAGCCCGTACTGGAAGACAGACAGGAGCATCGCTACGCCGACGAAGGCGTACGTCTGGGTGACCACCGGAAAGGGATCCAGCAGTCCCAGCGATGGCGAGCGGAGCCCAGCCTGGAAGAAGTAACCGGCAGCCATGAGAGCGACAGACTTGCCCACCACCGCACGGGTGCTACCCCCGAGGAGCTCGGTCAGTGGGGCGAGCAGGAAGCCGTTGGCGAGCCCGCCGAAGGCGAACTGGCAGGACATAAAAAAACCGAGCTCCGCCTCGGCGAAGCCCAGCTCGTTCTTCAGGACCACCGACTGCGTGGACGAGGCTATGGAGTTCGCGGTGGAAGTGACCAGCTTCGTCACGATCAGAAAGCCCGCATACTTCATGACGAGTTGTGCGCGCCGTCTCCAGGGCAGCACGCTGGCCGCCTCCCCCTTCTCCTCCTCGGCCCGCCCAACATGCTCGACTCTGCCTGCCCGAGCGGGCAGCGCGCAGCTGAGCGCGGCGGCTAACAGGGAGCCGGCCACCGCGATCTTGGCGCTGAGGAAGTAGTCGCCCTTCGCGCCCAGTAGGCCTCCGCTGTAGGGCCCCAGGACGCCCCCGATGGTGTAGGCGGTCGTCAGCCTGCCCAGTGCCGCTACGCGGGCGGAGCCCTCCGGTGTCAGCTGGCTGACGGCGGTCTGCGCGCAGAGGAAGCCAGCCATGGCGACGCCAGGCACCTTGGAGAGGTAGAGCACGGTGAGGCTCGAGGTGTTTGCGAGCAGCAGGTACGCTCGGGTGCTGCTGGAAGTGCCCCGTGGCCCAAAGTGCCCCCCAGGACTTCCAAGGAGGCTGTCACGGCCTCCAGAACACCCCTCGCGAGGCCAGGAGGGGGCCAGGGGCCCCCTAGTGGAGCTGAAAGCTGGGGGCACACTGGGCCGGACGCACCTCTTGCAGCCCCCGGTATGTGAGGGCGCACGCGAGGAAATTCACCACCAGGCCCGCCCGGAGGCCGAAGCGGTCGAGGAGGTAGCCGAACACCAGTGACCCGACTGTCTGCACGACGTGGAAGAAGGACTGCAGGCGGCCGTATGCTGCGACCGACTCAGAGCCCTTGCCGACCAGGCTGTCGACCAGGAAGGGCTCCAGCGGCGCCTGGAGCTGGTAGCAGAAGGCATACAGCACGACGAGGCCGTAGACGACGTTGACATGCCGTGTGGAGGAAGAGACTGCCGACGGCATCGTCAGGCTTCGAAGTGCGGAAATGGTACCCTCTCAGCGAGCATTGAACATGCCGCAGCACTGGCGCTTGGGCAACGATGCCCTATTCGAGAACAGCGTCAGGACGATAATAATGATACCGATGACGATGATCAACAAAGTTGAAGATGTAGCGCATCCAGTAAGCAAAACACGTCAAAGTCCGTTCCTTTGTTACCATGCGCTAAGTCATACACGATGAGGTTCACTACGACGACAGTGGATCCGCCACCGTGCCCGCTGGCACGTCCAGGCAGAATGCCAATGCCTGGTAGGTGTCCTGCCGTACTCCAAAAGATCCCCCCTCTCGCAGCAGAAGGTTGCACGCGTTGCCCCCCCCCCCCCCCCCTCCCAAGGACACGATCCCTCGCGAGAGACACCAAGGGGTCCGCGCTCCCGAGGCCAGGTCAATGCAGAAAGCGATGGCTCCGCGCTCGCGGGCTTCCGAGACGGCCGAGGCAGGCCACCAGAACCGTGAAGATGGCCCAGCACGCCTTCGCCACGCCCAGGACGGCCCAAGAGGGCCTCAGGACGGCCAAAGAGGCCCCCAGGACGACCCAAGAGGGCCTCCAGAGGGCTCGTAGCAGGGCCCGAAGAGGCCAACCATCTGGAGGAACATACGTACATGAAACGCTGCGGATTGGAGCCGCAGGAGAAGGGCAAAACATAGGAACACACGTGAAACACTATGGACCATGCCCCAGGGGAGGCCCATTCTATAGGAACATCTGCAAAACACTTAGGATTGGATGCGCAGGAGAAGGACATACGATATAAACATACGTAAACAAAAACAAGGATTCGTGCTCCAGGGGAGCCCCAATCTACAAGAGCATACGTACAACACATGGGATTGCAGCCACTCATGTGGCCTTCTGGGGCCTCCCGGGGCCTCCTGGCACTTCCTGTGGCATCCTGTGGCCTCCTATGGCCTCCTATGGCCTCCTGGAGCATCCTAAAGCCTCCTGATGCCATCTGGAGCTTCCTTGGGCCTCCTGGAGCCTCTTGGGGCATCCTGTGGCCACTTGGGTCTTCCTGTGACCTCCTGATGTCTCCTGGGGCCTCCTGTTGCCTCCTGGGGCCTCTTGGAGCCTGCTGGAGCCTTCTGTGGCATCTTGGGGAGGATCCGTGCCCACGAGTCTGGCCACCAAAACAGGCAAACCAATCGAGATGTCCTCAAACTCTGGGCCCATTTGGGGGCGAAAGTGGGCGCCTCGCTCGAGACATCCTCCAGATCTGTTCCGAAAGCGGAGCATGCTGCACCACAAAACAGGGACACCGCTCGAGCCATCCCCGCCATGTTGGCAAGAACGGAGGAATGCAATACCCCCTGCCAGCTCCCCCCTTGGGGGTGCTGAAACCCGCGCCTTGCTCGAGACATCCTCACAAGTTGCTCCGCCATGAACATCATCATCGTCATCATCATCATCATCATCAGCATCATCATCATCATCAACAACATCATCACCATCCTCATCAGCAGCAGCATCCTCATCAGCAGCAGCATCATCAGTCGCATCACCATCAGCACCATCATCATCAGCATTACCAGCATCATATTCAGCATCAGCATCATCATCAGCATCATCATCAGCAGCATCATCATCGTTGCCATCATCCTATCATAGCATACCATGAAAATACCATACCGAAACAAAAGCTAGCACACCACACCTTTACAATATATAGCAAGGTATATCAAAACATATCATGGCATACCATAACACAACAAAACACAAACAACCCATAACATACCATAACATAACATAACATGAGGAGGAGGAGGAGGAGGCGGAAGGAGTGGAGGAGTTGGCGCGGCCGCAGTGACTATTCACTGCGTGGAGCTCCCCATATGTCAACTATTTGCTTTGACGCGTCCGCCGTGAGTGTCTAGGCGCAAGAGTTTTCGGTTATAAACGGGCGTAAGGAACAAACGGGGTTTCATATGGTTGAGTGCGAGTGTCAATGAGTCTATGTATGAGTGAGTCTGAATATGCGTAAGCCAGAGTATGAGCGAGTCTGAGTGCGTGAGTGGTCTGAGTGTGGGTAAGTCTGGGCGTGAGCGGGTCTGAATGTGAGTCGAATGAGTATGAGCCTGAATCTGAATGGGTATGAATACGAGCGCGTCTGACTGCGAGTGAATGGTGGGTGGGTCTGAGTGTGAGTGATTCTGAGTGTGCGTAAGCCTGAATGTGAGTGAGTCTGACTATGAGTATGATGAGTAAAAGTCTGAATCTGAATGGGTCTGAATACGAGTGAGTCTGACTACGAGTGAGTCTGAGGGTGCGGGTCTAGGTGGGAGTGAGTCTGGGTGTGCGAAAATGTGAGTGTGAATGAGCCTGACTATCAGTATGATGAGTACGAGCCGGGGTATGAGTGAGTCTAAGCACGAGTGGGGTTGAGCATCAGTGAGTCTGGGACATCCTCACAAGCTGGGCCCCCTTGGGGTGTCGAAACCAGCGCCTTGCCAGAGGCATCCTCAGAATCTGCTTTGAACGCAGACGAGTCTGGCCAGCAAAAACAAGCAAACCGCTCGAGACATCCCCTCGATCTGTGCCCCCCAGCGTTGCGAAGACCAACGCCATGCCCGAGATATCCTCAGAATCTGCTCCGAAAGCGGAGGGCATTGCGGCAGTAAACAGGCAAACCAATCGATCCATCACCAGATTGTTGCGGCAATAAACAGGCAAACCAATCGATCCATCACCAGATTTTGGCGCGAACGGAAAAGTGCAATATCCCTTTGCGGCCCCCCCTTGGGGGCGAAAACCAGCGCCTCGCTCGAGACATCCACAACATTTGCTCCGAAAGCGGAGGATGCTGCGGCAACAAGCAGGCAAGCCACTCGAGACGTCCTCACCATTTTGGCGCGAATGGAGGAGTGCAATACCCTCTGCTGGCCCCCCTTGGGGGTGCTGAAACCCGCGCCTCGCTTGAGACATCCTCAGAAGCTGTTCCGCCATCACCACCATCATCATCATCATCATCATCATCATCATCATCATCATCATCATCATCATCATCATCATCATCATCATCATCATCATCATCATCATAGTCGTCGTCGTCGTCATCATCATCATCATCATCGTCACCGTCATCAACATCATCACCATCATCACCACTGTCCTCATCATACCCTGGCATGTCATACGATAAAATAACGTATCGTAAATTAACATACCAGACCATGTCGTAACGCTTCCTCTCATACCATAGTGCAACATCCCATGACATACAATAGCATATCATAATACACCAAACCATACCAAATCAAGACATGTCATAACCAACCATGCCATATCAAACCATGGCATAGCATGACATAAGCCGTCTCATACTATAACATGTCATGACCATACATAACTTGGCATGAGGAGGAGGAGGAGGAGGAGGAGGAGGAGGAGGAGGAGGAGGAGGAGGGAGGAGGAAGAAGGTGAGTCTCGCGGTCGGAGTACTTATTCACTGCGTGGAGCTCACCAGATCCGCAGCTATTAGCATGGACCTGTCCGCCGAGAACGTCTAGGCGCAAGAGTTTTCGAATCTAAGCGGGCTTGAACATCGACGGTTTAGGAGCGAATCTAACTGCTGTGAACGAGTTGGAGTGTGAATGAATCTGAATAAAATTAATGCGTCTCTGCCCATGAACCTGGGGCCTCCTAGAGCCTCTTGAGACCTCCTGAGGTTGCCTGGTGCCTTCTGGAGCCTCTTGGGGCCTTCAAGGGCCTCTTGGGGCTTCCTGTGGCCTCGCGGGGCCTCCTGAAACCTCGTGCGGTCTCCTTGGGGCCTCCAGGAGCCTCCTGGGGGCCTGCTGGGGGGGATTCATGTCCCAGGAGAGACCTAATCTGCAGGAGCAGAGGTAAAACACTTCGGATTGGAGCCGCAGGAGAAGGGGCAATCGATAAGAACACACGTAAAACACCAAGGACTCGTGCCCCAGGGGAGGCCCACTCTATAGGAACATCTGCAAAACACGAAGGAGTGGACACGCAGGAGAAGGACAATCTATAGAAACATATGTAAAACACTTGTTTTGATTCGCGGGTCGAGAGCGCACCTCTTCCGGTCGAAGCTAAGCGGACCGCGCGAAGCTTGAATTAACCAGGGAAGGGGGAGGAAAAGAGGGGGCGCAGCCTCAGAACGAGGCCGGGAGGAGGCAAAGCCCTAAGAGTTTTACGTTTGTTCCTATAGATTGGGCCTCCCCTGAAGTACGAATCCTTTGTGTTTTACATATGTTTACGTCGACTACGGCACCGCCTGATCCCGAGATTGGAGCCAGTCCTGTGGCCTTCTGAAGCCTCCTGCTCCTGGGGCCTCGTGGGGGTTCCTGGGGCCTTCCGAGGCCTCCCGGTGCCTCCTGTCGCTTCCTGTGGCCTCCTGTGGTCTCCTGTGGCCTCCTGGCGCCTCCTGGCGCTTCCCGGGGCCTCCTGGCGCTTCCTGTGGCCTCCTGTGGCTTCCTGGGGCCTCCTGGGACCTCCTGGGGCGCCTCCTGATGCCTCCTGGGACCTCCTGTGGCCTCCTGGGTCTTCCTGGAGCCTGCTGAAGCCTCTTGTGGCATTATGAAGAGGATCCGTGCCCACGAGTCTGGTCAGCAAAGACATGCAAACCGTTCAAGACATCCTCGCAATCTGGGCCACCACGGGTGCGAGAACCAGCGCCTCGCTCAAGACATCCTCTAAATCTGCTCCGAAAGCGGATGATGTCGGGTGGTGAAACAGGCAAGCCGCTCGGGACATCTCCGCAATCTGGGCGCGAACGGAGGAGTGACATACTCCCTGGCAGCTCCCCTTTGGGGTGCCCAAACTAGCGCCTCGCTCGAGACATCCTCAAAATCAACTCCGAAAGCAGAGGATGTCGGGTGGTGAAACAAGCAAGCCGTTCGAGACATCACCACCATTGTGGCGCGAACGGAAGAATGCAATACCCCCTGGCGGCTCCCCCTTGGGGGTGCTGAAACCCGCGCCTCGTTCGAGACATCCTCAGAATTTGCTCCGCCACCACCATCATCATCATCATCATCATCATCATCATCATCATCATCATCATCATCGTCATCATCATCATCAGCAGCAGCAGCAGCAGCATCATCAGCATCTTCATCACCAGCAGCATCATCAGCACTATCGTCATCATCAGCATTATCAGCAACATAGTCATCATCAGCATCATCAATATCACCATCATCAGCATCATCATGTTCAACATCGTAACATAACAACGCGCAGCTTTGATAACATGCGATACCTCAAACTACCATACCATGACATAGCACATCATAACATCATACACCCGACATAATACATCAGGACGTGCCAGTGCAGATCATGTCATAACATAGCCGAACCTAACCGAGCCTAGCCTACGAGAGCATGACACAGCATACCATATCATACCAAAGCATATCATTACATACCTTAACACAACATGAAGAGGAGGAGGAGGAGGAGGAGGAGGAGGAGGAGGAGGAGCAGTGAGTGCAGGAGTTGGCGCGCCCGGAGTAATGATTATCCACTGCGTGGAGCTCCCCATATGTGCAGCTGTTTTCACGGACCTTTTCCGCTGTGAGTGCCCAGGCGCAAGAGACTTCGAAAACAAACGTGTTTGAATATTGATAGACTGGGAGTGGGTCTCAGTAGTACGAGTGAGTCTCAGGACAACACAACGTGCCCCAGGGGAGGCCCAATCTATAGGAACACACGTAAGACACTTAGGATTTGGATGCGCAGGACAAGGATAATCTATAGAAGCGTACGTACAACACCAAGGATTCGTGTTCCAGGGGAGGCACAATAGGAGCATACGTACAACACATGGGGTTGGAGCCACTCCTGCGGCCCTATGAGGCCTCCTGCCTCCTTCTCCTGGGGCCTCTTAGGGCCTCCTGGTGCTGTCCGGGGCCTCCTGGTGCATCCTAGCGTTTCCTGTGGCCTCCTGGAACCTCCTGGGGCCTCCCGTGGCCTCCTGGATCCTCCTGAAGCCTTATGGAGTTTCCTGTGGAGACTCTTGGAGTATCCTGTGGTATCTTGAATCTTCTTGTTGCCTCCTCATGCCTCCTGCGACCGCCTGTTGTCTCCTGGGGCCTCCTGGAGCTTGCTGAAGCCTCTTGTGGCATTATGAAGAGGATCCGCGTGTACGAGTCTGGCCACGAAAACAAGCAAGCCGATCGGGACATCCTCAAAGTCTGGCCCCACTTGGGGGCGAACATGAGCGCCTCGCTCGGGACATCCTCCAAATCTGCTCCGAAAGCGGATGGTGTTGGGTGGTGATACAGGCAACCCGTTCGAGACATTCCCGCCATACTGGCGCGAACGGATGAGTGCAATACCCCCTGGCGGCTCCCCTTTGGGGATGCTCAAACTTGCGCGTCGCTCGGGACATTCTCATGCTTTGCTCCACCATCATAAACATCATCCATCATCATCATTAGCAGCAACATCATCATCGTCGCCGTCATCACCAACATCCTCAACAGCATCATCAACATCATATTCTGGAACTGCATAACATAGCAGAGCATCACATAACACAACATAACATAGCACACCGCAGCCTAACATGTCGTATCACAACATAGCATGTCATAGCGTAACGGAACGTAACAAACCATATCATATTGTACCAGTACATAACAAAACAACACATCGCATGCCATAGCCTAACATGGCCTACCCTGCTTTAACATGTTATAACATACCATGCTATAACATGGAAAAAAGGGAACGGCAGATGGAGGAACATGTGAATGTGGAAGCTGACGCGGTCGGCACAATAACAACAACCGTATGCTATGGATATGGGGAACATTAACCCCATCTTTTGGACTTGGGGAACAAGAATCCCATCTTTTGGATATGGGGGCCAAGAATTCCATCCTGTGGATCTGGGGGAAAAAAAAACCCCATCATCTGGACATTGGGAATTACATAGCAGGCCAGACGATAACATACCAGATCACACACACACACACTGCGATACACACAACAGAGCATACTCTAGCATGCGAAGGAAGAGGGAGGTTCAGGGGGACTTGGCGCTGTTAGGGATATGGGGAATAACAAGAACCCCGTCCTCTGGATATGGGGAACGGGAACCCCAGCCCTTGAAAACGAGGAGCATCACACAACATAGTACACCATAACATGGCATAGCGTTACATACCACAACCGAGATAACAACATATCACCTACCATAGCACAGCATCACATATCATAGCATAGCATTACATACCAAAACATAACATGAAGAGAAGGAAGAGGAAGAGGCAAAAGGCGGGAGTAGGCGTCGGCGCGGTCGGAGGAATAACAAGAACTCCTTCATTTGGATATGGGGAATACCAAGAACCCCATCCTTAGGAAATGGGAAGCAAGCGCCCCATCCTTTGGATATGGCGAATAACAAACAGGAACAGCGAGGTGCACCACCGATGACGGCCAGTCCAACGAACGAGGCGCGCTTGACACGCTCACGGGCGCCGACGCCCTCGCAAAACAAAAAATGCACAAGGTCAGGCCCCGCCGTGCGGGGCTGAAGGTTGGCACATCCTCGGGAGACCGCCTGCCACAGCGGCAAAAGTGCCGGGCATGCCGCCAGCGCGCGGCGCAGGGAGGCATCTCGAATTCCGCGCGCCGCGCACCTCATGGGGGTGGGTGGGTGGTCGTCGCCGCCCAGCGCGAAGAGAGTCCGCGCGCCAGTCATGCGAGCGACGGCCCCCAACCTGAAGCGCTTCCAGAAACACGGCCCTGTCTCCCAAGGAAAGAGGGCAGGACCAGGGAGAGAGGGCCCACGGCAAAGGTCGGCGAAGGACTCCTGGAAAGCTTCGAACTTCCAGGGGGCCAAGGCGGCCCCTGTCACACCAGAGAATGGCAGGGCGAACGGAGCCCAGCAGGCCATCGCGCGGCATCTCTTCCCTGGCGGCCCTACCTAGCCGCGCGACTTCTATCCGCCCATGCGGGAACACAGGGTTTGAGCAGGGACCGACCGTCCCGGCATTCCTATAGTCCTACCGCGAAATGTTCGTAGAACCCAACAATGTGCGAATAACAAAAGCAATGTTCTTATAACATGAACCCGATGTGCTGAAACAAGACAACATCAACCATAACTGTTCTAAGAACATCTCATGGGAACTACAAAAGGTTCTCAGAACATTGTTTGATAGGGTTATAGGCGGGCCAAGACGCTTCGCCACGTGACCGAGCAGGTCGGCAAGGGGGCAGCGGGAGGCGGCTCAAAAGCTGCTGTGCCGCCGTTTCCCTCGCGGGGGTGCCCGTGCCCCGCGCCGTTCGAGGGGCGACGGCTGCCGGGTGATCACCGGGCAGCGCCTGCGGGCGCGCTCGCGCCTAACGGCCCCTTCCAAAAAAGCCGGGCGCGCTGCGCAACAACGGCGGCATCTTTGATGGCCGGCGCCCCCTGGCAGCCCAACGCGCGCCAACCCCAGTTGACTTGGAGCTCGTTAGGCGCTGCTTCCACCCCCGGCGCGCCGACGAGAAGCGGGGTCGCGTGTGGGGCGACAAGTTCTGCGCGCGTTTTGGCAGCTCCGACGGGGAAAGAGGAACCGCCAATCTTCGCCGCGCGGGGGCAGCCCGCCAAAACAATCGTCCCCGATCGTCTTCACTTTGCAGAGAGGCGGTGCGAGAGTAAGATCCCCAACAACGAGAAGCCGAGCAAATTTTCCGCGCGCACGATCGGGCTGCGGGACTGCGAGGGGGCTGGTGCACCCGAGATCGAGGGCGCGTAAGTCGCTTGCGACAGGGGGTTCAGCCCGCGGCCACAGGGGGCCTCCGCGTGCTGCAATCGACGCCGCCTCAGACACCACGGCTCTAGGGATTGAGGAATCCGAAAGACGGGTGACCGCATCCACTGCTGCGGGCGCCGCTTCGCTGGCGTCCGACAAAAGGCCCCAGGGCCAGCAGGAGCACCCGCGAAGCACAGCCGCCAGGCATGGCTCTCACGATCTCCACAAGCAGATTTCGCAGCTGGGCTTCAAAATCGTGGACAGAGAAGCGGCGCCCCTGCTAAGTTATATAATTATCCCAGTGCGACCCCACCTAGGAGTTGGAGCCTCTAGGAAAGCAGCATTAGTAGGAGCGGTGCACCTTGCACAGTCAACCACCGATTCACGGCCAGGATGGAATTGAACGTCTCTGCAGGTTGTTCAACACTGCTTGGAACATTGTTCTCTGCAGGATGCTCAACACTGCTTACTGGGTCTCGTGCCTCGCCACTCAAGGTCCGTAAGAACGCCCGCATGACGCAATACACTGCTGCACGCTCTTGCGTGGCTCTGCGAGTCACGGAATTGAGGCTGAACGGCAACGAGGATGAAAGGCATTACGAAGCGGTGCTGAACAAATGCATGCACGCACACGCGCACACACACGCAGCATTCCACATGGGTGTTATGTGTATATATACATATATATATATATATACACATAGATTTGTATATATATATATATATATATATATATATGTATATATATATATATAGACATGTAGGACATGCGATAATACGTCGGGTGTCATGCCTCCCGGGCGGTGCTATGTGCGAAACCTTCGTGAATCCTAAGGGCTCAAGCTGCCCCACTAAGAGCTCAAGATGGCCCACAGACGGACAACACGCATGGAACATACGTGCGCACACAAACACATAAGCACATATATATATATATATATATGTGTGTGTGTATAGCAGCAGCAGCAATAGTGGATGCTGTGCTGCGCTATGCTATACAATGCTATGCTATGTTATGATATGCTCTGCTCTTCTCTGCTATGGTATGCTATGCTGCGCAATGCTATGCGGGGCTAGGCTGTGTTATGCTCTGCTCTGCTATGCTGCGCTAGGCTATGCTGCGCTATGCTATGCTATGCTATGCTATGCTATGTTTTTGCTTCGCCTTCGCTTTTGCCTTCACTTTTGCGTTTGCTGTTGCTTTTGCTTGGCACCCAGGGGGCGCAACTGGGGGAACCGCACGTTTGCTTTTACCTTTGCTGTTGATCTTGCTTGGCTCGCAGGGGACTGGGGGAACCGCTCGGGACGGTTTGCACTGCCCGGCCTCTTTAAGCCAAGCGAGTAAGAACCCTTTTAGGCAGAGCCTAGGTAGGGAAAGACACACATACACACACACACAAAATAAAAGAAACGTGTGTAGTAACCCGCGATGTCCAACTGCTCGAGGATCTTGCGCAGATACACAGCAAGTCATGGTCCAATCGCCGCCCCGAACGCGGCCGGCACTTACTTCCAGGAGCACCCTTCCGATGGAGGCAAGCAACATCGGAGGCCCACTTCTTGTCCGCGTTCGCCTATCAAGTAGGGCGATCGTGGGCTGCTCGGACTTTGGCAAGCATGACAAGCGCAATGGTCGAGGAGACTGCGTCACTCACGCCCCCTGGCTGAGCTGGCCCACAGCGGGCCTCGACGCGACTCGTTAGGCGCGCCAGCCAAGCCGCGTTCTGCACAGACGCCAACTCACTGGCAGCGGGAACGGCCGCAGAGCGTGGCGCACCACTGCAGGGACCGGTTTGCGGACCGGGGACAACTGCCTCAACGACCACGGCCGCGAGGCAGAGGCAGAGGGCGGCAAAGCCAAAATGGCCGGCAGCCACTGTGGCTCGAGCCATTTTGGCTCAAGAAGACGAGAGGCTCGCTTGTCGTCGGGGGGCGGGCGGGCGCGGGCGCGCCGGCCTTTTGCGGCCACTGCCGCCACCGCCGCCATTGCCCCAGCCTCTTGTGCTTCTGTTGTCTTGCTCGTCTTTGTTGTTTGCAAGGCCCGTTGTGCGGCGGCGTACCTCGCGTTCGACTGGTGGAAGGAGTTTCTGTCCAGTCCCTGCTCCGTGCTCTGGTTGGCTCGGGGGCGGGGCTGGCCGTTGAGGCTTCAAGGCTTCTGGGCTCCAGCGTCGTTCGTGAGCCTCCAGTTGCGTTATATTCCCTCCTGCTGTGGTTTGACACGCAAACCTCTTGCTACATCGTATGCTCTCCATAGTTTTTATTGTCCCCCATCCCTGGCACTGTCAATGAATGATCTCCCGTTTGGTCCACATGCTTGCGCGCGGGAGTTTGTTTTGAATGGATGTTTTGCCATCTTGGTTCGTCGCCTCAGTGCTTGCGCGTGGTATCCCTCTCGCTTGCGCGTGTGCTGGGCTGATGAACCATACTTCTGGCTTTTGCCATGCATGTGTTGCGGAATTGCCTTGGCTGTCTTATGACGTGGTGCACTGTTGCTCCTGATGCCGCGCCCGCCTCTGTGCATCACAACGCTCGCCCCGCGTCCTTTCCTCTTCGTTCTCCTCGTCCTGTCACCCCCTGCCTACGCGAGCAAACTCGCGTTGTCATGCGCTGTGGTGCTTGGTGCTGAGCGGGCCCGGCGCGGCCCTGCGCGCGCCAACCGAATGCAACGCAAGCGTACTCGTCCGTGTCTTGAAGGCGTCGCGATCGCGCGCGGCTGTGCTGCAAAACGCTGTTTGGCCCGTACCTTCCTGCATGCTACAGCGTACTTGCTGCCCTATCGTGCTCAGGGGGGGGGGGCTGTCTGCCATCGCAGTGTGCCGGGGGCGAGCGCCGTCCGCAGCCCTACCCAACAAAACTTGATAATTCTCCTCCTCCTCCTCCTCCTCCTCCTCCTCCTCTTCCTCCTCCTCCTCCTCCTCCTCCTCCTCCTCGTGCCGCGTAATTGGTGCGTGGGCCATCCCGCGGCAGAGGGCGACCTGGCGCCAGAAGTAGAACAGGCCCGCGAAGCTAGTTCACAGGCGCCTTGCTTCTCGCGCTCAAGGAACTCGCACCCTTCGGCCCGTTCTTGCAGGCGGCGAAGACTTGACCCAGGCTGCTATTTTTTTCGAGTTGAGAGCAGGAGTAACTATTGCGTGGAAACAATTTGCTCTTCCTGTTTGGCCAAACGAAGGATATGCCTTGTGGAAAGAACCGCTTCGCTTCCATGTTCCTTCTGGGCGCGGGCCGCATGGCATCAGGAACGGGTTACACGGCCTTCGTCGTGACATTCACAGTCCAAGGGCCGACCCCCACGATATTCTCCACCAGGCTGTCTTCTCGAAGATTACCTAGCATCAGGGCGTCGACGTCTTGAGGAAGAGTCTCAGCAGTAACGCTTTTCGCCACCTGAGCTCCGTGAGCCCCCTTTCTTTTCCGCCGTGGTGCGGTCGGGTGGGGGCCCCGCTGGCCGTGCGGCCGGCGCGCCAAAAACTTCTCCCGGTTTTTGGCTCCCTGGTGCCCTCCTGGTGGGCGGAAGCTGGGGCCAGTTTTTTCCCCGACGCGCTTGCTCCCCTGCCTTTCGCTCTACCCCCCCACTACTCCCGACCCTGCCACTGTCCGCCCCTGCACCGCCAAGCGCGACGTGGGAAGGGAAGGGAGGGGCGAAATCTGTTGCCGAGCTCCTTCTCACGGGGTGCTGGTCAAGGAGGGGTCGCACTGGCCGTAAAGCCCGGGCGCCGTTGTCTGCGCAGGCACCTGGGCAAGGGTGAAAGACCCTGCCCGAGACGAGGCCAGCCCCGTGGCCTGCACCTCGGGCTCGCAGAGGCGACTGCGACTTGAGGGGGCTGCGCGCGGGGGGGCGCCGGGGCGGCGCGCGTGGCTGCGCAGTGCTCCTGACCCCGCCGCTGTGGTATGATATGACATAGCGGCGGGGGAAACAGGACCTGCGCGAGGCAGACGTCTTCCTCAGCTTTGACGTGCACTGCCGCGCTGCGCAGTGTCCGATGCCCAAGCTTATATAGCTCAAGGCCGCCGCGGCAGCCACCTCGGAATACGGCTGCTCTTGGCGCGCCGGGCCTGCATGCGCGCCCACGCTACGACTGGCCGCGACCTCGCCAGCCATGCAGCTGCGCTCGGCTAAATCCGGCAGGGAGTTGTCAGCGGCGCGCGTGCCCAAGTCCCACGGAAGACGTGGAGTATTTCCCTCGTCGGAGAGAGAGAGAGAGAGAGAGAGAGAGAGAGAGAAAAAAAAAAAAGAGAGAAAAAGAGAGAGAGAGAGAGAGAGAGAGAGAGAGAAAGAGAGAGAGAGAGAGAGAGAGAGAGAGAGAGAGAGAAAAAAAGAAAGAGAGAGAGAGAGAGAGAAAAACAAAAAAACAAAAAACAAAAACCAAACAAACAGTGCGACCCTACCTAGGATTTGAAGCCCCTAGGAAAGAAGCATTAGTAGTGACAGCCAAGCTCCGCTAGAGCTAAAAGCTAAAGCGGAAGCTCCCAGGGGACTGGGGGATCCGCGGGGCGGGGACTGGGGGAACCGCCCGGGGCGCTTTACACTGCCCGGCACTTTCAAGCTAAGAGAGTAAGAGCCCTCTGGGCAGAGCCTAGGTAGGGGGAAAAAAAAAAACGCCTTGGAGGTCTCGCCCACAAGCTGTGACGGGCAGTGGGAAGCTTGAAGAAAAGCCCTTGAGGAAACGCTCGGCCGCTCCCACGCTCGCGCCACGCAGCGCTACTTACTAGCGGCCTGGTCTTTCTCACATTCCTGCCACACGGCGGACTCTCTGGCAGCCTGGGCGCCAGGTGGGGGATATAGCACAAGAGCGCGAAGGCACACGCCCCCCACGTGGGCCTGCGTCGCGGACACGGCGGCTGACCTAGACGGCATCTGTCGTCCAGGCTGCAGCCTGGCGCGAAGTTGCAGCCAGGTGGCGCCAACTCCAGACCAGGACAGCCGCAGCCTTGCGCTGCGAGCGGCGTGCTTCGCACTTTCACACTATCTGAGCCCCTGCCGCCGCCAGCCCGCGCACATCCCCGGCAAGCGCTGGTCTTGGCGCAGAAGCAGACGACAGGCCGTTCAGCTGCAGCTTCGGGCCCCGGGTCCTGCCAGCGCCCCTGGGGCAAGGCGTGCCGTCACTGCCTGTACTTCTCGCGAGGCCGACCCAAGTCTGTACCTCGTACAGCGGGGCGCCACCCCCTGCCCCCGCACCCCACTGAGCACCACCACAGCCCACTGCCTCTGCCAAGGTATCCGACCGTCGCTAGCTGGTGACATCGGTGGCCCGCTTGGGGCAGTGGGCATTGTGGCGCCCTGCAGCGTGGGCAGCGCCAGAAACGTAGAGCTACATGTTGGCGCCTGATTGGCCACATGGAAGACAGCAGGCGTCCGGGGAGTGCTTGCGCAAGGAGTCTTCGCGTGACGCACCATTGGCAGCCACGTCTCCTGATCTTCGCTGGGGGCTGGGCACGGGACGCAGAAGACCGCAATACGGGATGGCGCCTTGCCTGCGGCCCCCCCAAAAAAATTAGAAAACAAATCTCGAACCAGTCCTCTTTGGTATAAAAACTCGGGGGCAGGTCGGGGCGAGTGCTCCCTCCGACCAGCGTGGGCACCACAGAGTCGTGAAAAACAAACTGCGCCCCAGGTTGGGGCGCGAAGCGAAAACTTGACCGTGTGGACAAGTGCGTCTGACAACGCGCGGTCGCTGTCGTTGAAACCGACTGCGGCTGACCTCCTGGGGGGCCTAGAGCTCAGCGCTTGGATCCCCTCCCTTGCCAATGCCCTCACAGGGCAGTTCCGAAGACCGCCCGCCACTCAAGTACAAGGGGCGTTGCAGAGCTCTTGTTGGCCAGTTAAAACTTGCGGGAGCTGGCCACTTCTACACATCGTCGACACCCCCCCTGCGCTGCACAGCGGAAAACCTTGTCGTGGAAAGAAGCTACAACCAGCGCGAACTGCTCTGGACAAGTCGCCCGCGGGTCTGCGGCATGGCCCAGCAGACCCTCCGCACCGCGATTGCGCGCGAGCGGCGGCAACAGGTGGCACTACGTTGCACGCCGACGCTGGTGACAGGCATGCGCGTGGACAGACAAAGGAACTCCGATACCTGGGCGGGCGCAACACGACGCAACCCAGCGCAGAGTACTTGCAGTGAAGCAGCCACGCCCAGCCAGGAGCGAATCAGTGACCGAGCGCAAAGGGCGCCAGGCAAAGGCCAGACGCACAGACAAGAGAAGCACACTAGATCAGGAGACTGGGCGGGCAACAGGCGACACTTGTCTCGTAGTGGGGCCCGGAGATAAACCCAAACGCAAATCCGCCCCAAAGGCTGGAGAGAGCACAGGTGGGACATTTGCAAAGGCAGCGCTAAGCATGGGGGGCGGATCGGTGGACCAGGGCGTGGTGGAGCCTTCGAGCGCGCAGGGGCGCAAGCGGGAGGGCAATCGAGCGGTTGTCTTTTATAGCGCCGCGGGGTCCCCCGGCCGCCTCTCCACGCAGCAGTCGCCGAAGAAAGACGCTTACGGACTGCTGCTGTCGCCTGTCGGAGGTCTTCGCGACCACCCCTCTCCGGTTCACTGCGCGGGCAGTCTTGCGCACGCAGCGCAGCCTTGCGCAGACAAGTTTTTAGTCACAGTGGCCTGCGCGCACGCGCGGCCTTGCCCGCATCCGAGCAGACAGGTTTTCAGCATGTGCGTGGGGGGACCCAGCTGTGGTGCACGCGGGCTGGTGCGGCATGAACCGCAAGATTGTTCTTTCCTGCAGGGATGAGAGTGCGGGGGTGCTGTGTTTGGTCTGACTGGCGATGGCAAGGTTAATTTGTTGCTGAATCGGGAACCAGCAGGGCACAGCGCAGTGGGAGTACGCACTTGCCTGCGGAGGCGAGAGGGGGCCCGCGAGCAACGCGCGCCCGAGCCCGCCGCGCGCGGAAAAAAAATACTCTGACAGGGCATCACAATGAAATATCGAGTCGGTCGAAAAACGCTCAGGCCGATCCACCCGCTGAGCCCCGCAGCGGAAAAAAAACAAGGCGGAGGACAAACACCAACGAAAAGCTGCCAGGGGTGGCGGGGAGAAAAGCAGCCTGGCATGGCCGCGCGATGGGGCCAGCCCAGCATCATCCGATTTGGCCCGCTCGGGCTTCTCCCTGCCCATTCAGGGCCACACTGGCTTGCGTGAGTCGAACCCGGGGCCCTAGAGATTTGGTGTCGTGATTTTTTTTAGGGCAGGGCCCCTGAAGGTCTCGACCCCTTCCCGGAGATGGGTTTTTCACCCTGAATCGTTTTCTGAGAAAGTCCTGGGGCCCGGCGAGGCCCCTAAGAAGGCCGAAAACTGAGAAAGAACCAAAAAAAAACTTCGTCTTCGTTTGTTCCACGAGTGGGATATCCGGGGCTGCTTCCAGGCGGCGCGATGGGGCCCAGCCGGACACCGCGCTCCAGGAGACGTTTTCCCAGCGCAGCTGGGCCGCGACGGCCCGCGAAGCCAAGGGGGGGGCCGTGTCCGAGCGGGGCGCCCAGGGCCGCCCAGCCCCTGCCCCGCGGCGGCCCCGTCTTCCCGAGCAAAGAGGGCGAGGAGGGAGAAGGGGCGACGATGAAGAGGGATGCCCTGCCTGGGGACGATTTTGTTTTAGCATTCGTTTGACTAGCTTTGATGTTTGTTTCTGAATATTTGTGATACTTTTCCCCAAAAATCTCTTGTAGGGGGACATGCCCGACCTGACTCTAGCCCCAGACTCGCTGAGGCAACGAAAGTCCCACATGTCTTTCGTCCCCAGCAAGATGACTTTTTCGTCCTGGGACCGGTTCTGGTGATTCCGGGCCCCATAAATAATAAGCACCAGGCCGAGATCTCGGAAGGATTGAAGATTGGACCCGGCGCGGTAAGAAAGTCATTGCTTTCCACTGCCTCCCTTTGCTTGTCATTATGTTGTTCCGGTGCATTGGTTGCAACTGCTTGGCATCACTTTATTTTGCTTGGCGCTGTTTTGTGTTGCGTGGCTCTGCTGAACATTATTTTACAATGCGTCGCGATTGCATTGCTTGGCATCAAAAGGCATTCCCTGGCATTGCTCAGCATTGCTGGGCAATTCTTGGCAAAATTTGGCATCGCTGTGCATTGCTTGGCGTTTGCGACCATGGCTTGCAATACTTTGCCTTGGCATTGTTTAGCAATGCTTGACATGGTTCGGCATGGCTGATCATTGCTTGGCGCTGCAAGCAAACAGCTGTGCCACTGGGCAACTGAGCAACTAGGCAACCAACCACCACGGGCAAACAAGGCAACCGGGCAACCACGCAACCGGGGCAACCCAGGCAGCCTGTGAACCAGGCATCTGGGCAACCCGACAACCCGAGGACTGCCAAACAACCCGAGGCAGTCTGGGCAACCAGGTTAAATACCCCGAGCAACACTGGGGGACCCTGGCGATGATCGCGACCATCATCCACTAGCGCTTCAAACGAGTGAAAACCCGCAGACAAAGCCTAACGGGGGAAAGGAGCCAGGAGCCGAGGAACAAAGGAATCCGCCAACATGCAACGAAATGGGGATAAGCCACAACGGAGGAGCCGAGGAGCCAAGACCAGGGAACGAAGGAGCCGAGAGCAAAGAATCAAGGAGCCAGGGAACCGAAGGAACCCAGGCAACAGCTTGCAAGGCAACAGCACAAAAACCCTTGTTGTAAACAAAACCGAAGAACCTGGGGGTCCCGGCGACGACGGCGTCTGTCACCCACTGGTTCTCCGCACGCGAATCAAACAACTTGGGCGAACATAAGTTTGGAAAATATGAAGCCATCGGGGATGTGGGGTCTCGTAGTGGCCACGTCGTCGTGTTCCAATCCGCCCGCATACGCGTAGGGGGGGACACGCGCTGATGCTACTCCCATGGGTAATGTACGCCGCCGTGGCATCAACCGTTGCGGGGCTGGCAAGTTGGGGCCTTACCAGGAGAAACGGAGAAACTTCAAATTCGTTGGCAACTTCAGGTTTGAAGCTTGCGCCGCGAGGGTCGTCGCGCATCCGCTGGCGCATCGACAACATTGTGCAAGAATCTCACCAGTCCTCTGGGCGTGAATGGTTTTGGGCGGCTTGCTCGATCACTGTTCCTTATCAATATCCTCACGGCGGGGGGGCAGCCATATTGCGTGCTGTGTGCAATGCCAACGCCCCCCCACACCACCCCTGGTAAACAGTCATCCTGGCGAAGACCCAGCCATATGTAATTGTGAATACCACAAGGCAAGTGGGACGAAGGAGGGCCAGCTTATTATTAGGCAGCGAAATGTGTGAGGGTATGCCGACATGGGCGGGGGGCACATGTGAACACCGCCGCCAAGGCCTTTGGTGGAGTTCCCTGTAGGAAGGCAGCGAAACGCTGTACTGGGTGGCGCCGACGCATGTGGTCACAGCCACTGGGGCCTTCGGTGGACTTCCCTATGGGGCCACGAAACGCCGTACGGGGTGGCGCGGACGCATGTGATCACAGCCGCTGGGGCCTTCAGTGGAGCTCTCTGTGGGCCACGAAACGTTGTTTTCTCGGGCGCGGACGCATGTGATCACAGCAACTTGGGCCACCGGTGGAAGTCCATATAGGGCCACGAAGCGCTGCATTCTCGGGCGCTGGCGCATGTGAGCACAGCCACTCGAGTCTTCGGTGGTCTCCATTGATCGGCGAAGCGCTGTATTTCCGGGCGCCGGCGGGTGTGATCACAGCCACTGAAGCCTTCGGTGGATGTCCATATCGACCCACGAAACGCGGTGCTGAGTTGCGCGGGCGCATGTGATCAGGGCCAATGGGGCCTTCTGTGGAGCTCCCTGTGGGGCCACGAAACGCTGCGCTGGACGGCGCGGAAACATGTGGGCACAGCCACTGGGGCCTTCGGTGGAGGTGCGTATCGGGTCACAAAACGCTGCATTGGGTGGCGCTGGCGGATGTGCCCACAGCCACTGGGGCCGTCGGTGTAGCCCATTTTGGGGCCGCGAAGCGCTGTAGTGGGTAGCGCGGACGCATGTGATCACATGCGCTGGGGCCTTCGGTGGAGCCCCCTGATGAGGCAACGAAGCTATGTACTGGGTGGCGAAGGGTACATGTGGTCACAACCACTGTGGCCTTCGGTGCAGCTCCCTATGGGGACACGAAACGCCGTACTGGGTGGCGCGGGACGCACGTGATCACAGCCCACTGGGGCTCTCGGTGGAGTTCTCTATGAGGCCACGAAGCGCGGTAGTCGGTGGTGCGGACGCATGTGATCACAGCCAACGGGGCGCTCGGTGGCGCACCCTGTGGGTCCCCACGAAACGCTGTACTGTGTACTGGGTGGCGCGGACGCATGTGATCACAGCCGCTGGGCCCTTCGGTGGAGCTCCCTATGGAGCCAGCGCGGACGCATGTGATCACAGCCACTCGGGCCTTCGGTGGAGCTCCCTCTGGGGCTCCACGAAACGCTGTCTTCTCGGGCGCTGGCGCTTGATCACAGCCGCTGGGGCCTCGGTGGAGCTCCTTATGGGGCCACAAACGCTGCATTCTCGGGCGCGGGCGCTTCTGATCACATGCACTGGGGCCTTCGGTGGAGCTTCCTATGGGGCCACGAAGCGCTGTACTAGGCGACGCGGACGCATGTGATCACATGCTCTGGGGTTTCGGTGGGACCCCCTATAAAACGAAGCAGCGTTGTACTGGGCGGCGCTGACGGATGTGCCCAAAGCCACTGGGGCCACCGGAAGAGCTCCCTATAAAACCGCGAAGCGCTGTTTCCTCGGGTGCGGACGCATGTGGTCACAGCCACTGGGGCCTTCGGTGGAGGTCCCAATGGAGCCACGAAGCGTTGTAGTAGGTGGCGCGGGACGCATGTGGTCACAGCCTACTGGGGCGCCCAGTCGAACTCACTATCGGATCGCGAAGCGCCGTACTGGGTGGCGCGGGACGCATGTGGCCACAGACACTGGAGCCATCGGTGGAGCTCCTCAGTGGGCCACGAAGCGCCGCACTGGGTTTCGCATGGCGCATGTGGTCACAGACGCCGGGTCCGTCGGTGGAGCTCCCTTTGGGGCCACGAAGCGTTGCTCTGGGTGGTGCGGACGCATGTGGTCACAGTTTTTTTTGTGCCCGGACAAAACGCCTGGGCGACACAACCCGAAGGGAGGTGCCCAAGGTGCCTGCATGAATTCACACGCAGTCGGACCTCGCAACACGAACGGCGGCACGGACCGCCCCCGGCGTTATCCGCGCCGCCGTTGCGAGGTGCTTCGAAATGCCACCCCGAGACACGGCCACCGGCAACACCCCCACTAGGCCGCCGGCCTCAAGCAGCGGATGCCCCGCTGCCCAAGGACTTAAGCTCCCGCGCCCCCCACGTCGGGGGACCCCTTCGAGTAACCCCATCGGGCCTCTCAGGGGTGGTACGGCGGGCCCGCACCCACTGTGGCTGGCCAACCACAGGGCAAGAGTCTCTCCCACAGCCCCGTCGAGCTGGGTGACGATCGGGCTGCCAACCCGCCTGTTTTCCTGGGACGCCACGAGCATGTGGTCACAGCCACTGGGGCCTTCGGTTGAGCTCCCTTCGGGGCCACAACGCGCTGTACTGCGTGCGGAAGGAAAAGGCAGGGATGGGGAGGATGGGGAGGAGGGGCGAGGAGGAGAAAAAGGAGGAACGCGGGGCGCTGTTTCTTCAAGAAGAGGACCCAACACCACAGGAAGGTTGGAATAAAACAATACAACATTAACTCTGCACGAACATCGGGATCATGTGCGGCCGTCCCGCGGCAACGTCGCATTGGTTTTGACAGGGGCGGCGGGGGGCCAGTAGATTGCCTGCTGGGTGCTTGCCCGCCATCCATTCCAACGCAAATCCGCCACCGTGCCTGCACGGAGTGGGCGTGTCAGAACCTGGGCCAGCACGGGAACGGAAAGAGCGGGTCCGGTCTCGGGGGTTCGGCGGCCGTTTACGCGGCAGCGATTTGGACATGGGGATTGCCATGCATGCTTGTTGGAGCAAGCTGGGGTGCGAGTCGCGGTAAGACGGCCGCGGTGGTGATCGGAGTTGTTAGGTCACCGTCAGCTCCGAGGAACCTTGGCAGTCAGAGCGTTTAACTTCACGGTTCGCTCTGGTGGGGCCTCGTAAGAGGCTCCTCTTGGAGGCCTATTGGGTTCTTTGGGGCCAGTTGGGTGCCTTCTGGGGCCCTTTTGGACCGTCTTGGCGGGCTTGGACCGGCTTGGGGCGCTCTCGGGGTCCTCTTCTGGGCCTCCTGTGGAGGCTCTTGGGCCTCTGTGTGGCCCTCCTTGGCTCGTCTTGGGGCTCTCCTGGGCCGTCTTGAGGCGCTCTAGGACCGTTTGAGAGCCTCTGGGGAAGGTTTGGGGGCGACCTCGGGGGCCCCCAGGGCCGTGCGCGGCCGTTTTCAATCCGAAAAACGGGAACTCCCAAATCCCCCCCCACACACACACACACACACACACACACACACACACACACACACACACACACACACACACACACACACACACACACACACACACACACACACACACACACACACACACACACACACACACACACACACACACACACACAAAAAAAAAAAACCTTAGGGATATCAATGGTTTTTTGCCCCCAGAGTCCCTCTTGGAAGTCCTCGAAATGGCCTCTCGGGCCATCTGGGAAGCTCCAAGGACCGTCTTGGGGCCATCTTCGCCTCTTTTGGAGCGCTCTTGGGCTGCCTTGGGGCCTCTTGGGCGTCTCTTGGGCCGTCTTGGAGGTACCTTAAACCGTCTTGGGGGCCTCTTGGGCGTCTCCTGGACCGTCCTGGGCCAAAAAAGCAGCCAACATGGCCCCCGAAGGCGTGTTCGAACATTGTCCTGTGCCACACTCCCCCCCCAGACCCCCCCCAGTGGGGCGAAAGCCCTCTACAGAACTTCTCTCGCTAGCGTTAGGTCGGGCATGTCCCCCTACAGGCGGATCCTGGAGGAAAAAATAAAAGTACCACAATTACCCAGGGACGCACCCATACCTTTGGCAACAGGTGGCATTATCAACTGGCGCTTTCAAAATAGCTGAACATCCGCTGGACGTCCAAGAGGCCCACGAAAGCGACGACCATTGCATTCTTGGCAATCGCCGCGCTTGAGGGCCAAGCGCGGCGATCGCCAAGAAAAGACAAGAAGGCCAAAATCTTTCAAAAACAATTGTAACATTCGTGGTTTTGGCCTCTCGGGGCCCTCCCATGAAGTCTTGTAGAAACCTCTTGGAGCATCTTGGAAGCCTCTTGGGCCGTCTGGGGCCCACCCTGAACGTCCTGGACAATCGTTCGGCGTCTCAGGAGCCCACGAAAGTGCCGACAGTTGCGCAATTGGATGCTCCCCCCGCGGGGAGCCGCGAGGTCTCGGCGCGATCCGCGTGTCACCCCCACTTCGCTGGGCCTCCCAGGAGCCTACGAAAGTGCCGACAGTTGCGCAATTGGCAGCCCCCCCCCCGCAGGGAGCCGCGAGGTCTCGGCGCGATCCGCGTGTCACCCCCGCTTCGCTGGGCCTCCCAGGAACCCACGAAAGTGCCGACAGTTGCGCAATTGGCAGCCCCCCCCGCAGGGAGCCGCGAGGTCTCGGCGCGATCCGCGTGTCACCCCCGCTTCGCTAAACCTCCCAGGAGCCCACGAAAGTGCCGACAGTTACGCGAGATCGCAGGAGGCGACAGATGCGCATATCGCAGCCCCCCAGAGGGCGGCGAGAGGAGGAGGTAGGAGGCAGGAGGGAAGTGGGCGGGAGGACGGGGCGACCAGAGTGCTCTATTCAAAACGAGTACCCAACCAAGGGAGGGTTGGGGAAAACATATTTCAAATAACAACAAATACGTAGCACCCAGCAGTTCCGGTTAAGAGTGAGGGGGCGGGCGTGGACGACGCGGGCGTCGAGCCGCAGGACCTCGTGGCCCTCACCTTCCCTGTCGATGGCGCCCTCCCCCTCCTCCTCCTCCTCCTGCTGCTCCTCCTCCTCCTCCTCCTCGTCCGCGTCCTCGTCGTCGTCGTCCTGCTCATCTTCCACCGCCTAGCACCTCTTGATGTTCCTCGTCCTGCTCCTCCTCCTCCTCCTCCTCCTCCTCCTCCTCCTCCTCCTCCTCCTCCCCCTCCTCCCCCTCCCCCTCCTCCCCCCCCTCCTCCTCCTCCTCCTCCTCCTCCTCCTCCTCTTCCTCCTCCTCCTCCTCTTTCTCCACATTCTCCTTACATCCTCTCTTCTTCCGCGTCCTCCTCGTCCCCTGTTTACTCCTCTGCCTCGCCCTTCTTTCTCAAGATAACGGCAAACCAATCCTTTGTTCCACTGAATGCTCCCCGACTTCTCTGATCCAGGCAACTCGCCAGGGTAAAGTTGCTGGATGGGTTGGTGTGGATGAGTGGAGCTTGAATAGGTCTTCGGGGGCTCAGACGGCATGCAAAATCCGCCGCCGCGTTTGTGCGGCACTGGCGTACTGTGTGGTAGGGTTCGTGGACGCCCCCCTCAGGAGGGTCCTTGAGCGCCCCGAGGCCCCTTAATTGTGGGCGCCTTGAGGCAGCTTCCCCTGAACCCAGGCTTTGGGCACGGATGCCGAATTGCAGCAGGCAGCTGGATTGTCAATGAACGTGTTCAGAGACAGCCCCGCCGCAGGCGCCGATGTGCTGTTGTAGAGTCGACATGGGCCAGATCGGGGGAATGGCACGAGGGCGCTTTCCTAAACCAATGCGAGCAAGCCCGCCGCAGGCGCCGATTTGCGTGCTCTGACAAATTCAGCGCGGGGGCGATCGCTGGTGGGCCACTCGGAAGAACTGCAAAAACAGCCCGCCGCAGGCGCCGAATCTTTGGCTTGTTCAATGAACGTAGTTTGGGTCGCGGGTGGGTCGCGGGCTCTCCACTTCCACCTGGAAGCTGGAAGGAATTCACAAAAACCCGCCGCAGGCGCCGAACATTTTGATTTGTACACTGAACGCGGTTTGGGTCGCAGGTTCTCCACCTGGAACGAATGCAAAAGAAATCCGCCGCAGGCGCCGAAGTTTTGGCTTGTTCAATGAACGTAGTTTGGGTCGTGGGTGGGTCGCG
>CAUYUJ010002758.1:155000-162500 GCA_963575745.1 Prorocentrum cordatum
TCAGAATCGCCGAAAGATCGCTCCAGGACAACCAAGATGGCCTCCAGACGGCCCAAGAGGCCTAGAAGACGCCTCAAGAGGCCTCCAAGAACACTCCCAAGAGGGCATCAAGAGGCAAACACCATTGATCGTCCCTAGGCCTTTGAATGATGTTCTTTTTCTCGTCGTTTCGGCTTCCCGACGCTCCAAGACGGCTCAAGAGGCCCCAAATCAGGGCTGGACCTAAACGTTGTTTTTCGTTTCGTTATCAGTTTGTTGTTCGTGTTGCTCTACCTGTTTTCCTGCACCTCCCTCCCAAAACGAAAAACTAAACACAGCCGAAGTCCAGCAAAACAGTGTTTAGGTCCAGCCCTAGACCTCAAAGAGGGCCCCAAAATGGCCCGAGAGGGCCCGAAGACGGCCCAAGACGCTTCCGAGACGGCCCAAGAGGCTCCCAAGACGGCTCTGAGAGGGAGCCCAGACGGGGGACCAGGACGGTTCGAGCCCTCGGCCCCAAGGGGCCCCAATGGAGGTCCGAAGAGGCCCCCAAGAGGCCCTCAAGAGGCCCCAGGAGGCCGTCCCCAAGAGGCCCCCAGGACGTCCCAAGAGGCCCACGAGAGACTTCCAACAGGTCCTCCAGAGGCTCCCAACATGCCCTAAAGCTGCCCCCCGGAGGCACCCGAGAGCGATCTGGGCCGAAGGCCAAACGATATTACGCTGTGTTACGCTCCGTTCTCACCGTGTCTGCTATATTACCATGTGTCCTGCTAGGTTGTGTTACTTTCAACTCTCATTCTAATAGACTACTCACCAATATCATATTGTGGTATGTCGTAGATTTGGGCGCTTTATGTCGGTATGATATGCTAGCTTGTGGCCGAGACTAGTCCCTCCTACTCAAGAATAAATACACTCGTATGCGATATGCCGTTATGAGACTCATCATACACACACGCTCACTGTGGTATTGAAATACTACTCTGATGCTGTGCTGCACAGATGTGATGTTCTACCATCACAGTGTGAACTATAAGGTATTGCCGTATACTGCATGTATGTGGCGTTATGTTTGACTAGTTAGTTTGCTAGCATATGATATGTTATGCGATTGCAAGACACAGTATCTTCATAATTGATCTAACACAATATGTGCGCTGGTAAACTACTAAATTTGAGGGTGCGCTATAGTGTACGCACTGCTCTTACATTAAATTATGATAGTGTGACTGATCATCTGTCTTACTCTACAACGGTATACCATGGTCGATGCCGTACTGGTCGCAGTAGTAAAACCATTAGGCTATGGTGTCCCCTGTCCTGTTAGGTGTACTCAATTATGCACCGCCCTGTAGTGCTATGCTACGATCTGGTATGCGATGAGTGTCATATCATATGGCGTGATGCACTGCTATTGTATGGTATGCTATGCTATGCCATGTTATGAGGTGGCATGCTATGCGCAGCTCGTTACACACTGCGTTGCATGTATATGATATTAAGATGGAAGTGTGGTGAGTTATGTGATGATGTATGATATTATGTAGGGGCCACCGTAGTAAAGCAAACATCTTGTCCTGCTCGGAACACCTTGTTATGATCCACCATGGCATAGTATGATGTGCTAGGCTGCGTTATGATGGGTTGGTTGGTGGTATGTGATGTGACGTTTGTACTTAGATGTTATGTTATACTATGTGCGGTCATGGCATGGTATGCTATACGATGGCATGATATGATATGTTCCTTCTGTGACGCGTGTCGTCTGATACATGTGTCCGTTGCTGATGTGTTCTTGATGCTGATGTTACAGAAAGCGTCTTTGTTCATGCGTCGTGGCACCTGGACGGCGTAACGCCGCAACGCCTCCCTCCATGGAGGCTGTCAGGTATGGTATGCAGAGCGTCGTCATTTTCCGAGGACGCGAGGCGGGACACCCAGGAACTCCAGAGATCCTGTGGGGTCTGGCGACCGCGGCATGGTATCGTCATTCGTCGAAGGACACGAGGCGAGACATTCCTGTGGGGTCTGGCGACAGCCGTATGCAGTGGGTAGACGACAGCTTTTTACTCAAAATCTAACCGTCCAAACCTGTTGGGTGGAGAACCAATCAAAATGTACGTTGCACCAGAGTCTAGATCATGCGCGGACGCCCGTCGATCACAATGCATTGGTGCTTGACAGAGATGACTTGGGTGCCGGCAGATTGCCTGCTGTGTGCAGGCGCACCATCCCTTTCAACAAACAAATGCAACACATCAGTCTGCCAGGGACGGCGGAGGGGGGGCATACTGTCTGCTGCGCATACGCCCACCATCCCCATCAAACAAAATGCAACATACAAAATTGAAGGGGCCCTGGGACACACAAGTAAATAGACACAAATAACAGGAGTCCCCATAGTTTCCAATATTTCTGGGTTTGTGCCTTCCCCCCGACTTCCCATATTTTCCTACATTTTTCTGGGAGTCGACGATTCATGGTGTCTGTGTGTTTCTTTCCCTCCTGCTACACGCCCGCACAAAACACGCTGCTCGCAAACCCGCAGGCACTTTGCATCTGCTTCTGACCAGGACGGCGGGAGGGCTAACAGATTGCCCAATGTGGCGCACCTTGCGCGCGTGGCGCAGCAGGCATGTGCGGCGCATCTCGCGGACTTCGCGCACCTGGCTGGCGCCTGCTTTGGTTCCCGATGGTTGTCGATGGCGGCCCCTCTCCATGCTGAGACTCGGGTGCGACTTATGCGATGGGAGGCCGGTTTGCTGCTTGTGGGTAGTTTGACCCCTCCCCCTTACCAACTCCCCTCCAATTTTGACCTCCTGGGGGGGCGGCGAATTCAGGACTCCCCCTTCTTTGATCGAGCTCCTCCAAGGTGGCCCCAAGAGGGGCACAGGAGGCCCCAAGAGGCCCCCAAGAGGTCTCAAAGAGGCTCCCAAGGGACCCCCGGGAGGCCCCAAAAAGCTTCACAAAAACACGCAAGACGTTCCAAGAGGCCCCCGTGACCGCGAAGAGGCCCTCAAGCCGCTCCAAGAGTATTTCAAGGAGCTCTCAAGAGACGTCCAAAGACGTCTCCGAGGGCATGCAAGAGGCCTCTGGACTTCTGCTCGCCCTCCTCCTCCTCCTCCTCCTCCTCCTCCTCCTCCCCCTTCTCCTCCTCCTCCTCCTCCTCCTCCTCCTCCTCCTCCTCCTCCTCCTCCTCCTCCCCCTCCCCCTTCCCCTTCCTCATCCGCCTATTCCTCCTCCTCCCTCCTCCCCCTCACCCCCCGCCTGCTCCTCCGCCTCCTGCTCCGACTCATCCTCCATCCCCCCCCCCTCTTGGGGTACGACGATTTCCTTAGTCCTCGATTCCACGGCATGCTCCTCCACATCCCTGATCAGGGCAACTCCCGTCGATGATGACTTCTTCGACGGCGATGCGATACACCAATCAGCCTGCACAGCCGATGAAGAACTGACTGGCCCCAGCGACACTGCGAACCCTGGCAGGCAAACGACTCCGATCTGTTGGATTGGGACTTAGACGCCGCCAAGGAAGGCTGTCACGGAACAGACTCGGTCGACATATCTCGGAGTAAACGTCCGATGTGACGACGCATCCCAAGATAATGTTTTGAAATAGGCTAGGTCGGGCCTGTACCCCTACAGGAGGATTTGGATGAAACATATAAAAAATACAAAAACAATGCCCCAACATGGACTAGTTTATAATATTCCTCCTGCAGAGGAACAGGCCCGACTTAAACATAGGTTCGGAGAAGCTCGAACTGTGTCATGCATGTGTCAGCCACTGGCGCAAGCGCAGAAACTGGCATCGCGGCTCGGTTGGGGCCTGTCTCTGGAAAGGCCGCCAGAGCACCTCTGGTAGCAGCACTGTTTCATCACAGTGTGGGCCATACGGGTCGAGTCGCAAGCAGAAATACAGTCGGGCTGCTGAAATAAGGAACGGAACATAAGGAACGGAGCCCCTTTTTGGCCCCTAATGCGCTTGCGTGCACGAGGAGGACGGGAGGAACAGCCATGGGAGACTTTAAGGAACATTGAGCCTCTTCCGAACCCAAATCAGTTCCTGATTTCAGCGTCTTGGCTGGAGGCACGCACTTGCACGGCAGCAGATATTTGAACTCTGCGGCGGAAAGACGACGTTGGTGTTCCTTTTCGCCGCAGTCTGCGCTGCAACGGCTGTGCCCGACTGTGCCCGTGAGCTGGCGCACTGAAGTTAGGTCGGGCATGTCCCCCTACAGGCGGATTTTGGAAGAAAAATATACAATACTCCAAAGATACACCAACAATATTCAAAACTAGTAGAAAAATCGTCCCCAAACTATTTTTCACCATTTTTGAATATTCCCCCTGTAGAGGGACAGGCCCGACTTAACACTGAAACAGCAAGACAGGCTTTTGGGAACCCGTGGCGGCAGTCTGCGCCTTGCGCTGGCTCGTGCAGCGTGGCCATGCGGGGCTGGAGATCACCTGTTTCGTTGGCAGCACTAACGCTCTGGGCGCTCTCTTTCGTGGCTGACCTCGGAAATCCCATTGGAATGCCTTGATTTGCATCGCATGGCTTCCCGGGAACCATATTCAAGGTATCTCTGGCGCGTGCAGACAACGAAGCACCCTGCCACGAAGGCCCGCGAGGTTTGCAAGTGCAGGAGCAAGCTGTTCAATGCATCGATCAAGTGTTCCCGTCGGGCGCACACTCGGGACAATGTCGCTGTACCCGCACCGGGCTGCTACATCCTGGACATCCGACATCGTGGTTATGTCGCAATGAGTCTCTCCAAAGGTCTGGACCCAGGGGCTGCCATGTCATCCAGAACCAGTTTCTGACGATCACGGGGTCCTGGCAAGAGCAGAGGAGGCCGAAGACTCACGAATTACACGTTCAGTCCTTGTGTGGTCACGCGCGTGATTTCCACGCTTGCTCAGCACACGCGTTCAGATGCGGCGTCCAGGTGCGACTTAGAGAAGACGAAGGAGAACATGTATAAACCCATCGACAACAACAACAACACCAACACCAACACCACCAACAACAACAACAACATCAACAACATCAGCAACAACAATAACAACACGAACAACAACAACAACAACAACAACAACAACACCAACACCAACACCAACACCAACACCAACAACAACAACAACACCATCAACATTAACAACAACAGCAGCAGCAGCAACAACAACAACGACAACAACAGCAACAACAGCAACAACCATTACAAGGCTGTTCGCTCTTACTTGCCCGTGTGTCATTCACAACGCGTTCCCCACACCCTCGATACCCGCCCGTTTTGTTTTCGAGCACACCCCGTTTGGGGGGGATTAGTTGTCTTTGCGGGGGGCGGCGGAGTTAGACAGGCGGGCAAACCTGAACGGGCCGAGGATCCTTCGTGGGCGTACATGTGACCGCCATTGGAAGTGGTGTGGGCCCTGCAAATACGGATGGGGAGAAAGAGGGAGAGCGGGAAGAAGGGAGGGGGAGGGAGGAATGAAGACGGGCAGCGCCAAAAACAAAAAACCAAGAGGGGGGCGGTTGATTAGAGGCAGAGAGAGGGAGAACGAGAGAGAGAGAGATACATACATATAGTAGAGGTAGAGAGGGGGAAACGGGAGAGGGAGGAAACAAGAGGGAGGGAGGAGGCAGGAGAGGGGAGGGAGAAGGGAGGAGGGAAGGGAGGTAGAGGGAATAGGGCATAGAGGCCTCTGGATGAGGGAAGAGAGGAGGCAGAGAGAAAGGGAGGAGAGGAGGGACGAGGGAGGACGGAGAGGGAGGAGGAACAGGACGGTAAAAGCGTGAACCTTCGAGGTCGTCCTAAGCGAAAACGCCGTTACTGAAGGAAGTCTCGGGCGGGAACCCACGACGGGCGGGCGATCCCCTGACGGGCGGGTCGGGCGGGTGGGACATTCAAGCGGAATGCCTGAGCCTGAGTATGGCGAGAGCGCGATTCCCAAGTAAATTGTGACGGCCTCCTTGGCGCAGCGTGTTTCCTGAGCGTCGATAACGTAATTTCTGAATCCCACCAGCCCTCTGGGCGCAAGTGGCCTTGAGCGCTCCCTTTTCCAACCTCCTGTTTTTCCCTGTTCAGGAGGTTGACCCCCCCTCCCTGCGTCTGGACGGGCTCCCCCGCGATGTGGCAGAGGGTCCTTTTCGGTCCAAGGTGGCTCCTCGATGGCAACATGACCTCCAAGATGGTCGAAGATAGCGGTAGATGGGTCAAGACAGCCTCCGACACACGTCCAGGACGCCTCAAGACGGCCCCAAGACGGTTCCAAGTGCCCTCAGATGCCTGCAAGCGCCCCCCCCCCCCCCCCCCAAGAGGCCAACGTCCTTCAAAAAACTTACGGGAAATGAATGTGCGTTGCCTTTTTCGCTGTTTCGCCTCCGATGGGCTCTTGAAGCCTCAAGATGGCCGCAGGACGGCCCAAGATAACCCGAAGAGGGGCCCGAAAGGGCCCCAAGACGGCCCCAAGAGCGCCCCAAGAGCGGGCCAAGAGGGCCCCTTGACGGCACTTTTGACCTCCGATGGAAGGTCCGAATTAAGGGCCTTTTTCAGCGAAAGGGTCCAGGGCGACCCCGAAAGACCCCTCAGGCATCCCAGGAGAGCCCCGACAAGGCCCCCAGACCCCCCAAAAGCCAAGGAGGGTCCCAAGACGCCCCCAAAGAGCCCCAAGAAACCCAAGAAAACCCTAGGGGGACTTCAGCAGGGGCCCAAGAAAGAGCACCAGGAGGCCCCAAGAAACGCACGCGTGTTTAAGATACAAATCAGTGCAATGGTCATTACGAGGCACCGAAACGCCCCTCACCCCTCATCGAAGCACCATCGTTGCTTGCACGGATTTCCTTTTTGAGCATCCACGTGGGAAGCTATGTGCGATCATTGTTTTCCCGAAGACGGCCGCGCGACTGCATGCGTTATGCCGCCCCGGATTCGCCAATTCCCCTGCCGATCGTTTCTGGATGGGCTGGCGGGGGTGGTATTTTGTTCGCAGCCGCAAGCGGACAGCCGCGCGGCGTCGCGAAGTTGCGCGCAGAGCGTAAACCGGTGCAAGAGCACAGCGCAACTGTCGCCGGGCGAACGCGGAAAAAGGACGGGGCCACCGAACGGAAGCGGCGCTCAGCGGCGAAAGTGGTCAGGCGACACGCCGCGGCACCACGGGCGAGGCGGGGGAGGGCGAGGAAGCCGCGAGACGACGAAAGGAAGGAGAAACAAAAACTAACGCAGCGCCGCTCAGAGGCGGACAACCGAGCCCGTGAACGCCAAGGACACGTCATCCTCCAGGTTCATGCGCAGCGAGTGGAGCAAGCGTGTGGCCTGAATCCGCGTCATCGGCTGCAAGGCGTCGAAGGTCGTGAACACGGCAGGAACGAGCGTCGAATACCGCGATCATGAACCAGCACGAAGAAGAACCGGACGGCTGGCGCAAGCGAAGAGCGTGCCCAGGGAACGCACAGAAACGCCAGCCGCGGGCCGAACCGAAGTACCGGGAGCTGTCCATCCGGCCCGTCCTCCGGGGCCG
>CAUYUJ010002758.1:167703-172703 GCA_963575745.1 Prorocentrum cordatum
CTACTACTAATACTACTACTACTACTACTACTACTACTACTACTACTACTACTACTACTACTACTACTACTACTACTACTACTACTACTATATTAATCCTTATTCCTTATTAAAATATACTCCTACTCCCCCCTCAGGCCGGCAGATAGCGGGCGCATCCGGGTGGTCCCATCCTAACCTGTAAAAAACAATACGAAATCAACATGTTTCTTATTCTTTCCTCTCGACATGGACGTCCTGTCGTCCACGGCGATAATCCATTGCAACAAACACCACAAAAAGCACACGCGCGCGTTCATGTCAGAATCCTACCGAACACCGTGTGTTTGCAAGCATTTCAACATAAGAACATCAAAAACCCAATGCTTTTTCACAAAAAATTGTACAAATTTCCCGCCCGGGCTCTCTTGCTGAAATCATAGGAAAACCATAGGAATCTTAAGAATTCTGTCAAATCCAGCGATTTCACGTCATCGCGCGGTGCACCCGCGATGCTCTGTCATGCACCCAGGCCGCGAATCCTGTGCAAAAAACACTACAAAGAGCACACTCGCGCGTTCATGTCAGAATCCTACCGAATACCGTGTTTTTGCAAGCATTTCAACATAAAAACATCAAAAACCCAATGCTTTTTCACAAAAATGCTTTGGGGTGTCCTGTCATACCGTCGGGTTTCCTCCGGCCACCTCTGGCTTCCTGCGGTGTACCGGGCCATTCTCGACTCGTCTGGCAATGCGTGCGCGGCATTCAACACGCGCTCGCCAGTTCCCGTCGGCAACCGCCATCGCGGCCGCATCAGCTGTACCAACCCGGCTGGCCGGTGTGACTTCGGCCCCCAGTTGTGCCAGCTTTGCTTCTTATGTTGTGGGAGGGCGGGTGGGACTGGGCATGCCATGCTTGACTCGCTCGAGCTGGCTAGCTTGACCACTACTCCTACGCCTCCTCCTCCTCCTGCTCCTCCTCCTCCTACTCCTATTCCTACTCCTACTCCTACTCCTACTCCTACCCCTACTACTACTACTACTACTACTACTACTACTACTACTACTACTACTACGACTACTACGACTACTACGACTACTACGACTACTACTACTACTACTACTACTACTACTACTACTACTACTCCTGCTGCTGCTGCTGCTGCTGCTGCTGCTGCTACTACTACTACTACTACTACTACTACAACTACTACTACTACTACTACTACTACTACTACTACTACTACTACTACTACTACTACTACTACTACTACTACTACTACTACTACTACTACTACTACTACTAACTACTAACTACTAACTACTAACTACTAACTACTAACTACTAACTACTAACTACTACCTACTACCTACTACCTACTACCTACTACCTACTACTACTACTACTACTACTACTACTACTACTACTGCTACTACTACTACTACTACTACTACTACTACTACTACTACTACGACTCGCCTACGCCTACGCTAGACTACGACTACTACGGCTACTACGACTACCTAACGGATACTACGACGTACTACGACGACTACTACTACTACTACTACTACTACTACTACTACTACTACTACTACTACATCACTACGATCACTAACGACGACTACTACTACTACTACTACTACTACTACTACTACTACTACTCATCATTATAGTACCCTACTACTACTACTGCTACTTCTACTACTACTACTACTACTACTACTACTACTACTACTACTACTACTACTACTTCGTCTACGTCCACTTGTATGTCTACTTCTACTACTCCTACTACTACTCCTACTACTACTCCTACTACTACTACTACTACTACTACAACTACTACTACTACTACTACTACTACTACTACTACTACTGCGTTCATGTCAGAATCCTACCGAACACCGTGTGTTTGCAAGCATTTCAACATACAAACATCAAAAACCCAATGCTTTTTCACAAAAATTCTACAAATTTCCTGCCCGGGCTCTCTTGCCGAAATCATAGGAAAACCATAGGAATCTTAAGAATTCTGTCAAATCCAACGATTTCACGTCATCGCGCGGTGCACTCGCGATGCTCTGTCATGCACCCAGGCCGCGAATCCTGTGCAAAAAATACCACGCGGGCGACATGCGCGCGCGTCGCCGCGAGCGCATGCTCAAATCCTTCTAGAGTCGTCGCCGTCATTGGCACCGTCGCATGACGTCCTGTCGTCCACGTCGCAAAATGCATGGCAGGAATGGGACGCGGCGCACACCCCGCGCCCGCCCATCCAAACCGTCCCATTCTAATCTGCAAAAGACAATACACAGTTCGTCTGGCAATCGTGCGCGGATATTTACTTAGAAGAGGCATACGGAAAGATTGCTGATGGGTGGCATTCAACACGCGCTCGCCAGTTCCCGTGGGCAACCGCAATCGCGGCCGCATCAGCTGTACCAAACCGGCTGGCCGGTGTGACTTCGGCCCCCAGTTGTGCCAGCTTTGCTTCTTATGTTGTGGGAGGGCGGGTGGGACTGGCATGCCATGCTTGACTCGCTCGAGCTGGCTAGCTTGACTCCTACTCCTACTCCTATCCCTTATTCCTTATTAGAATATACTCCTACTCCCCCCTCAGGCCGGCAGATAGCGGGCGCATCCGGGTGGTCCCATCCTAACCTGTAAAAAACAATACAAAATCAACATTTTCTTATTTTTTCCTCTCGACATGGACGTCCTGTCGTCCACGGCGATAATCCATTGCAAAAAACACCACAAAAAACACACGCGCGCGTTCATGTCAGAATCCTACCGAACACCGTGTGTTTGCAAGCATTTCAACATGAAAACATCAAAAACCCAATGCTTGTTCACAAAAATTTGACAAATTTCCCGCCCGGGCTCTCTTGCTGAAATCATAGGAAAACCATAGGAATCTTAAGAATTCTGTACAATCCAGCGATTTCACGTCATCGCGCGGTGCACTCGCGATGCTCTGTCATGCACCCAGGCCGCGAATCCGGTGCAAAAAAAACCACAAAGAGCACACTCGCGCGTTCATGTCAGAATCCTACCGAACACCGTGTGTTTGCAAGCATTTCAACATAAAAACATTAGCCTGGCGAAGGACCCAACCATATGCAACTGTGAATACCGCAAATGTGAATATCGTTTTCGGCGGCGCTACCTCTGGGTAGTGGGGACGCATGCGAACACCCCCACTGGGGCCTTCGGTGGTGCTCCCTATGGGGCTACGAAACGCTGCCCTGGGTGGGGGAACCGCATGCAGGCAGCCCCACTGGGGCCTTCGGTGGAGCTCCCTGTAGGGCCACGAAACGCTGCCCTGGGTGGGGGAACCGCATGCGGGCACCCCCACTGGGGCCTTCGGTGGAGTTCCCTCTGGGGCTACGAAACGCTGCCCTGGGTGGGGGAACCGCATGTGGACACCCCCACTGGGGCCTTCGGTGGAGCTCCCTCTGGGGCTACGAAACGCTGCCCTGGGTGGGGGAACCGCATGTGGACACCCCCACTGGGGCCCTCGGTGGAGCTCCCTCTGGGGCTACGAAACGCTGCCCTGGGTGGGGGAACCGCATGTGGACACCCCCACTGGGGCCTTCGGTGGAGCTCCCTCTGGGGCTACGAAACGCTGCCCTGGGTGGGTGAACCGCATGTGGACACCCCCACTGGGGCCTTCGGTGGAGCTCCCTCTGGGGCTACGAAACGCTGCCCTGGGTGGGGGAACCGCATGTGGACACCCCCTCTGGGGCCTTCGGTGGAGCTCCCTCTGGGGCTACGAAACGCTGCCCTGGGTGGGGGAACCGCATGCGGACACCCCCACTGGGGCCTTCGGTGGAGCTCCCTCTGGGGCTACGAAACGCTGCCCTGGGTGGGGGAACCGCATGCGGACACCCCCACTGGGGCCTTCTGTGGAGCTCCCTATGGGGCTACGAAACGCTGCCCTGGGTGGGGGAACCGCATGCGAACACCCCCACTGGGGCCTTCGGTGGAGCTCCCTATGGGGCCAAGAAACGCTGCCCTGGGTGGGGGAACCGCATGCGAACACCCCCACTGGGGCCTTCGGTGGAGCTCCCTATGGGGCTACGAAACGCTGCCCTGGGTGGGGGAACCGCATGCGAACACCCCCCCTGGGGCCTTCGGTGGAGCTCCCTATGGGGCCACGAAACGCTGCCCTGGGTGGGGGAACCGCATGTGGACACCCCCACTGGGGCCTTCGGTGGAGCTCCCTATGGGGCCACGAAACGCTGCCCTGGGGGGGGGAACCGCATGTGGACACCCCCACTGGGGCCTTCGGTGGAGCTCCCTATGGGGCCACGAAACGCTGCCCTGGGTGGGGGAACCGCATGTGGACACCCCCACTGGGGCCTTCGGTGGAGCTCCCTATGGGGCCACGAAACGCTGCGCTGGGTGGGGTAACCGCATGTGGACACCCCCACTGGGGCCTGTGGTGGAGTTCCCTATGGGGCTACGAAACGCTGCCCTGGGTGGGGGAACCGCATGTGGACACCCCCACTGGGGCCTACGGTGGAGCTCCCTCTGGGGCTACGAAACGCTGCCCTGGGTGGGGGAACCGCATGTGGACACCCCCACTGGGGCCTTCGGTGGAGCTCCCTCTGGGGCTACGAAACGCTGCCCTGGGTGGAGGAACCGCATGTGGACACCCCCACTGGGGCCTTCGGTGGAGCTCCCTCTGGGGCTACGAAACGCTGCCCTGGGAGGGGGAACCGCATGTGGACACCCCCTCTGGGGCCTTCGGTGGAGCTCCCTCTGGGGCTACGAAACGCTGCCCTGGGTGGGGGAACCGCATGTGGACACCCCCTGTGGGGCCTTCGGTGGAGCTCCCTCTGGGGCTGCGAAACGCTGCCCTGGGTGGGGGAACCGCATGCGGACACCCCCACTGGGGCCTTCGGTGGAGCTCCCTCTGGGGCTACGAAACGCTGCCCTGGGTGGGGGAACCGCATGTGGACACCCCCACTGGGGCCTTCGGTGGAGCTCCCTCTGGGGCTACGAAGCGC
>CAUYUJ010002758.1:178580-192629 GCA_963575745.1 Prorocentrum cordatum
TATTTCGTATATGTTTCGTATATGTTTCGTACCTGTTTCGCATATGATTCGTATATGTTTCGTGTATGGTTCGAATGCGTGTCGTATGTGTTTCGTGTATGTTTCGCAGATGCTTCGTATATGGTTCGTCTGTTTCGTATAAGGTTCGTCTACGTTTCGTTAATATGTCGTGTATGTTTCGTATCCGTTTCGTATACGTGTCGTATATGTTTCGTGTATGTTTCGTATGTGTGCCGTGTATGTTTCGCATATGTTTCGTACATGGTTCGTATATGTTCCGTGTATGGTTCGCACATATTTCGTATATCTTTCGTATATGTGTCGTTTTTGTTTCGTATGTGCTCCGTATATGTTTCGTACATGTTTCGCATACGTTTCGTATAGGTTTCGTGTACGTTTCGAATACGGTTCGTATACGTGTCGTATATGCTTCGTATATGTTTCCAATACGTTCCGTATGTGTCGTGTATGGTTCGTGTGTGCTTCGTGTCTGTTTCGTGTATGGTGCGCATTTGTGTCGTATATGCTTCGTGTACGTTTCGTGTATGTGTCGTATATGTGTCGTATATGTTTCGCATATGTTTCGCAACCGGTTCGTATGTGTTTCGTATAAGTTTCGTAAACGTTTCGTAGACGTTTCGTATTTGTTTCGTATATGTTTCGTACACGTTTCGTAAATGTTTCGCATATGTTTCGTATATGATTCGTGTATGTTTCGTATATGTTTCGCATAGGTGTCGCATATGTGTCGTATATACTTCGTACCTGGTTCGTACATGTTTCGTGTATGTTTCGTATACGTTTCGTGTACGTGTCGTGCATGTTTCACGTATGTTCGTACATGTCGCGTATATGTTTCGTATATGGTTCGTACATGTTTCGTATATGTGTCGCATATGTTTCGTATATGTTTCGTATATGTGTCGTATGTGTTTCGCATATATGGTTCGTGCATGTGTCGTATACGTGTCGTATATGTTTCGTAGATGTTTCGTATTTGTTTCATATATGTTTCGTGTATGGTTCGTAGATGTTTCGTGCATGCTTCGCATACGTTCCGTATATGTTTCGTACACGTTTCGTGTATGTTTCGCATACGTCCCGCATATGTTGCGTATATGTTTCGTACATGGTTCGTATACGTGTTATAATTGTTTCGTATGATGTTTCGTATATATGTTGCATGTGTTTCGGGTGCGGCTCATCTGTTTCGTGTATGTTTCGTGTATGCGCCGTATATGTTTCGTACATGTTTCGGATATGATTCGTACATGTTTCGTATATGTCGCGCACACGTCTTGTTTTATATGTTCCGTATACGTTCCGTATACGTTTCGTATATGTTTCGGGTACGGTTCGTATATGTTTCGTGTATGTTTCGTGTATATTTCGTGTACATTTCGTGTACGTTTTGTATACGTTTCGTATACGTTTCGTATACGTGCCGTATTCGTTTCGTATCTGCTTCGGAGGTTCGTATACGTTTCGTATACGTTTCGTGTGTGTGTGGTTGTTCGTGTATGTCTCGTATATGTATCGAATATGTTTCGTATGCGCCACGCGCGCCAGGTGCGCCAGGTGCGCCAGGTGCGCCAGGCGCGCCAGGCGCGCCAGGCGCGCCAGGCGCGCCAGGTGCGCCAGGCGCGACAGGTGCGCCAGGTGAGCCAGGTGCGCCAGGTGCGCCGGTGCGCCAGGTGTGCCAGGTGCGCCAGGTGCGCCAGGCGCGCCAGGCGCGCCAGCGGCGCCAGGCGCGCCCTTGTGCAAACAGACGGAGGTCCACCCTACTACTACTACTACTACTACTACTACTACTACTACTACTACTACTACTACTACTACTACTACTACTACTACTACTACTACTACTACTACTACTTCTAATACTACTACTACTACTACTACTACTACTACTACTACTACTACTACTACTACTACTACTACTACTACTACTACTACTACTACTACTACTACTACTACTACTACTACTACTACTACTACTACTACTACTACTACTACTATCTACTACTACTACTATCTACTACTACTACTACTACTACTACTACTACTACTACTACTACTATTACCACTACTACTACTACTACTACTTTACTACTCGTAATACTTCCTATACTATACTACTGCACATGCTTACTACTACTTTCTACTACTACTTACTTCTGACTTCTTACTACTACTACTACTACTACACTATAATTCTACGACTACTTCTAATCGACTCCTGCTGCTGCTTCCTCCTCTCCTACGAATACTCCTCATACTGCTCCTCTTCCTCTTCTCGTCCTCCTACTACTACAACTAATCCACTACTACCTCCCCCTGATTACTTAATTACTTCTACTACTACTACTACTACTTTTTTGTCGTACGTGTTTTTGTCAATTGTAAAAAACGCATACTACCAGTAAGTACTACTTCTACTACTCATTATTCGTATGTTCACGAATTCCACCATTATACAGTTGTAGTACTACGACTACTACTTCTACTTTTTTTTTTTGTTATTTACTACCAGTAGTAGTAGTAGTCTTACTACTACTACTACTATTACTACTACTACGACGACTACTCTTACTACTACTCTTACTACTACTACTACTACTACTACTACTACTACTACTACTACTACTACTGTTACGACTGCCAGTACGACTACGATTACTACTACTACTATTACAGCTACTACTACTACTACTACTACTACGACTACGACTACGACTACTACTACTACTACTACTACTACGACGACTACTACTACTACTACTACTATTACTGCTACTTCTCCTACTCCTACTCCTACTACTACTCCTGCTCATACTACGACTGCTAGTCCTACTCCTACTCCTACTCCTACGTCTACAACTGCAACTACTACTACTGCTACTACTATTATTACTACTACTACTTCATACTACCATACTACTAACTACTACTACTACTAACTTACTACTACTACTAGACTTACTACTTACTACTAATAATTCTAATATTATTCCTTACTACTATAATACGTATTTTTCCTAAGTTAGATTACTACTACTACTATACTACTACTAACTTACTACTACTACTACTACTACTACTACTACTTACTAACTTACTGCTACTACTTCTACTTTTTTTTTTTTAACTAGATGTGTTTAGTTACTACTTCGACTACTAGTAATTACTTTACTACTACTACTACTTACTACTACTACGACGACTACTACGATCTACTAACTACTACTACTCTACTACTACTACTACTACTTGTACTACTACTTTAATTACTACTATCTTAATATACTATACGACTAGGACTACGACTACGACTTCGACTATAACTATTTACTTAGTAATGTACTAGTACTATTGATAGTACTATCTTTTAATGCCAACGAACCGACTACTGCTACTACTACTACTACTACCACTACTACTACTACTACTACTACTACTACTACTACTACTACTACTACTACTACTACTACTACTACTACTACGACGACTACTTCTACTACTACTACTACTACTACTACTACTACTACTACTACTCATTCTACTACTCATACTACGACGAATTCCTACTACTACTACTACTGCTGCTACTACTACTACTACTACTACTACTACTACTTATGCGCAGTGTTGATTATTGTTTCCTTTGTGTTTTACGTAGCGTTTTACATAGTGTTTTGACGTAGAGTTTTTTTCCGTAGTGCCTATTTCAGGTTTCAAGTGGTTAACTAAGCATTATAATCTTGATTTCAGCATTAAGCGTAACCGCCCACCCCTTTACACAACACCCCTTTCGTACCTCCAGAGATGTACAGGATGTAAGCCAACTTCAGGATGCAATTTTCTGGACCCAGCCCCATGGCCGCGAACGTCGCCACTACGTTCAAGTGGCCGCCGCGCAGCGGCTTCAGAATACTGAAAGCTTTCTGGTACAGTCCCCACAGATTCTCCGAGAAGCCTTTCGGCTTCGATTGGATATTCTGCGTAGGCATATTGGGGTCTGGCTTCGTGGTCAACACCTGGCCGGCCATGCCCGTCTCGGCCAGGGAGGTTGCCTGCTTCGCCTGCAGCTGCGTCGCTATCCGCAGCACCTCATCAAGAGCGGTGGGGGAGAGCGACTCGTGCAGGTACTCCAAAAAACTGTCCTGGCCCGGGACCTCTTGGACGCCCGAATCATCCAGGATGACTGCGGTCCAGGATATAACTGCGGTTTGGGCCTCCGAGGCGCCAGTGTGTAGTTACCCCTGACCGTCCCCAGCCCTGATGATGCGGGACGGTTGGACGCCCGAATCATCCGGACGAACTGCGGTCCGGGATATAGCTGCGGCTTGGGCCCCCTGGGCGCCAATGTGTAGTTACCCCTGACCGTCCCCAGCCCTGATGCTTCGGGAGAAGGTTGGACGCCCGAATCATCCGGGCTGCGGTCCGGGATACAACTGCGGCTTGGGCCCCCGAGGCGCCAGTGTGTAGTTACCCCTGACCGCTTCCAGCCCTGATGACTCGGGGCTCCGAACCTCGGGCGCCGCGGCGCGCTCCAGGATCGCCACCCCGCGCTCCGGCGCCGACGCCGGCGCCGCCGCGGCGGGCTCCGCCAGCGCGGCGGGCACGCCCTCCTGGGCGCCCAGCCGCGGCACGCCGCGGTGCTGCCGGCCGTGGGGGGCTTCGTCGTGCTCCAAGACCAACTTCCCGTCCTTCAAGAGCCTCGCGGGAAGAAGGCCAACCTCCCCTCCTCTCACGCTGCTCCCATCGCACTTAGGGACCACACCCCAGCAAAAATTTCGAGCACCCGGCCAAATGTCGACACAATGTCGAAGCAATGTGGAACGAATGTGTCCCAGGGCCCGGCACGTGAAAACCCTCGAGCTTCGGAACTTTCTTGGTCGTCGAAACTAAAGGGAACACCCGGGGGGGCCTCCCTCTTCCTCTTCCCCCTCCTTTTCTCCTCTTCCTCCACATCCTCCCCCCCTCCTCCTGCTCCCCCTCCTCCGCCCCCTCCTCCTCCTCCTCCTCGTCCTTCTTCTCCTCCTCCTCCTCCTCTCTCTCCTCCTCCTCTCCTCCTCCTCCTCTCCTCCCCTCCTCTCCTCCTCCTCCGCCCCTCTCCTCCCCCTCTTCCTCTCCCCCCTCCTCCTCCTCCCCCATAATCATCACCAGCATCATCATCAACATCGCCATCATCATCATCTTCAATCCCTCCCTCCTCCTCCCGCCCCCTTCTCTCCACCCCCCACCTCCCCCCCTCGTCCTCCTCTTCCTCCTCCTCCTCCTCGCCCATCTCCTCTTCCTCCTTTCCTCTTCCCCCCCCCCCCTCCTCCACCTCCTCCGCGTGCAAGAAATCCAACAACATGTCGCGGAAATCAACGAACTGTGTCCCCCCGGGTTTTCTTCGAGCGTCCTTTTAGGACTTGTTTGGGCCGTCTTAGGGCCCCCTCTGGGCGTCCTGGGAACCCGGGAATCATGTTCCGATACAGGCTTCGGGGAACATGATTTCGGACGCTGCGGAAGAGGCCTCCCGAGAATCTCTATAGGCAGCTCTGCCTGCCCCCGTTGCGGCTCAGTTGGGTGCCTTTTGGGGCTCTCTTGGGCTGGCTTGTAGCTCTCATGGGTCATCTTGGGTCCATCTTGGGCCGTCTCGGGGCTCTTCGGGGTGGCAGTGTGAAGACGTCGTCGTCGTCGCCGTTCGCCGATCGGCGGCGTCAACTGTTGTCATCGTCATCGTCAATCACCGTCGCCGATCACCGTCGCCGATCGTCGATCGGCCCCGAGCCCTCCCGCCCACTCATCCTCCTCTCCTCCTCCTCCTCCTCCTCCTCCTCCTCCTCCTCCTCCTCCTCCTCCTCCTAATCTGCCTCCTCTTCCTCTTCCTCCTCCTCCTGAAATCATGTTCCCGGAGACGCTTCCGGGGACAGGATTTCGAAGGATGCAGAAAAGACTGGGTCCAGGGTGGCTCTGCGCACGCGGACAGCGTCGCCGCCGTCGGCGCGGCCGTCGTCGTCGTCGCCGTCGTTCGTCGATCGGCGACGTCGACTGTTGTCATCGTCGTCTATCGTCGTCGTCGTCGGTCGTCGACGTCGTCGTCGTCGTCGTCGTCAATCACCGTCGCCGGTCGTCGTCGCCGATCGTCGATCGCCCTCGAGCCTCCTCCTCTCTCCCCCCCTCCTCCCCTCCACTCCTCCTCCCCGCCTCCTCCTCCTTCTCCTCCTCCTTCTCCTCCTCCTCCTCCTCCTCCTCCTCCTTCGCCCTCTCCGTCTCCTCCGCGCGGAAGAAATCCAACAACATCTCGCGCAAATCAACGAACTATGGCCCTCCGGGCCTTTTTGAACGTCCATTTAGGGCCTTTTGGGGCCGTCTTAGGGCCCTGTTGGGCGTCCTGGGAACCAGGAAATCATGTTCCCGGAGAGGCTTCTGGGAATATGATTTCGAACGAGGCCCTCTTGGGCCTCCCTGAGGCCGTGTTGGGCGCCTCCCGGGCCAACTTTGGGGCCTCTTGGGCCGTCTCGGGGGTTCCGTGAGCCTCACAGGACGACCCTTTTGGGCCGTCTTGGGCCTTCTTGGGTCTCTCTTGGGCTGTCGTGGGGCTCGGGGGCGTCTGGGGCACTGTGAGGACCAAGCAAGCAAGTATGCTGAAAACGCACGTTGTACAGCGGGAGTGGGCCGATTTTTGCCTTTTGAAGGCCCTCTTCGGCCAGCTTCAAACCATCTCGGGCCCTCTTGAGGCGCTCTTGGACGTCTTGGGGCCCTCATGGGCCTCGCTGAGGCCGAAGCCGTCGGCGTGGCCGTCGTCGTCGTCGTCGCCGCCGATCATCGATCGGCGGCGTCGACTGTTGGCATCGTCGTCGATCGTCATCGGTCGTCGTCGTGGTCGTCGTCGTCGTCGTGAATCACCGTCGCTGGTCGTCGTCTCCGATCGTCGATCGCCCTCGAGTCTCCTCCTCCTCTCTCCCCCCCTCCTCCCCTCCACTCCTCCTCCCCGCCTCGTCCTTTTCCTCTTCCTCTTCCTCCTCCCCCTCCTCCTCCTCCTCCTCCTCCTTCGCCCTCTCCGTCTCCTCCGCGCGGAAGAAATCCAACAACATTTCAAGAAAATCAGCGAACTGTGGCCCTCTGGGAACTTTTGAACGTCATTCTAGGGCCCTTTGGGGGCCGTCCTGGGGCCCTCTTGGGCGTCCTGGGAACCCGGAAATCATGTTCCCGGAGAAACTTCTGGAACATGATTTCGAACGAGGCCCTCTTGGGCCTCCCTGAGGCCGTCTTGGGGGCCTCCTGGGCCGGCTTTGGGGCCTTTTGGGCCGTCTTGGGCTGTCTTGGGGCTCCTCGGGGGCCACTCTGAGGATGAAGCAAGCGAGTATGCTGAAATTGTACGTTTTACACGAGGAATGGGCAGCAAAGTTTCCCTCTTGGGGCCCTCTTCGGCCATCTTCAAGCCATCTCGGGCCCTCTTGAGGCGCTCTTGGACGTCTTGGGGCCCTCTGGGGCCTCGATGAGGCTGTCTTGTGTGCCTCTTGGGCTGTCACGCGAGCAGCGTCGCCGCCGTCGGCGTGGCCGTCGTCGTCGCCGTCGATCGTCGATCGGCGCCGTCGACTATTGTCATCGTCGTCGATCGTCGTCGTCGTCGGTCGTCGACCGTCGTCGATCGTCGTCGTCGTCGTCGTCGTCGTCGTCGTCGTCGTCGTCGTCGTCGTCGTCAATCACCGTCGCCGGTCGTCGTCGCCGATCGTCGATCGCCCTCGAGCCTCCTCCTCTCTCCCCCCCTCCTCCCCTCCACTCCTCCTCCCTGCCTCCTCCTCCTTCTCCTCTCTCCTCCTCCTCCTCCTCCTCCTCCTCCTCCTTCGCCCTCTCCGTCTCCTCCGCGCGGAAGAAATCCAACAACATCTCACGCAAATCAACGAACTGTGGCCATCCGGGCCTTTTTGAAGGTCCTTTTAGGGCCCTTTGGGGGCCGTCCTGGGGCCCTCTTGGGCGTCCTAGAAACCCGTAAGTCATGTTCCTGGAGAGGTTTCCGGGAACATGATTTCGAACGAGGCCCTCTTGGGCCTTCCTGAGGCCGTCTTGGGGGCCTCCTGGGCCGGCTTTGGGGCCTCTTAGGCCGTCTTTGGGGGGTTCTGTGAGCCTCACAGGACGACCCGTTTGGGCCGTCGTGGGCCCCCTTGTGTCTCTCTTGGGCTGTCTTGGGGCTCGGGGGCGTCTGGGGCACTGTGAGGACCAAGCAAACGAGTATGCTGAAAATGCATGCTTGATGAATGGGAATGGGCCGGTGTTCGCCTCTTGAAGACCCTCTTGGGGCCCTCTTCGGCCATCTTCAAGCCATCTCGGGCCCTGTTGGGGCGCTCTTGAGCGTCTTGGGGCCCTCCTGGGCCTCGCTGAGGCCGTCTTGTGGGTCTCTTGGGCTGTCTTTGGGGCCTCATGGGCCGTCTTGGGCGGGTTCGTGGACCCCACAGGACGCTCGGGGCGGCCATGCCAACCGGTGGCACCACCCCACCCCCGCCCCCGGGCCCCGTCCGTCTGTCCTACTGCTCCTCTCCAAACCCTCGTTCCCTAACCTCCCGATCATGTTCCCGGACCCCCGTCCCTTCCCCCCAGAGCACCGCAGCAGTAGGAAAGCGTTCCGAAACGGTGAGAAATCATGTTCCCGGAAAGCGTTCAAGAATATGAATCGTACTTCGTCCAAGGCGCCTCGGAAGGCGCAGAATACTCCTCCAAGGCGCGGAATCATGTTCCCGGACCGCCTTCCGGGAACATGATGGGGACGACCTCCTGAGGGCCTCCAGTGGGCCTCTTGGGGGCCTCTCGGAGGCCTGTGGGCTCTCCTGGAGGCGTCTTGGGGCGCGCTCAGGGCCATTTTTGGCATCTTGGGGGCCTCTTGGGGGCCTCCGGGGAGGCTCTTGGGGGCCTTTGGGGCCTCTTGGGGCCTCGCGGGGCCCTCTTGGGGTCCGCTGGGCTCGCTTAGGCAATCTTGAAGCCCTGTCGGGGCTCTCCTGGAACCGTCTTGGGCGGCTCCTGGGCCATCTTGGGGCTCTCCTGGGCCGTCTTGGGACGATTTTGGGGGTCTCTTGGGCCGTCTTGGGGCGGTCTTGGGGGCCTCTTCGGCCGTCTTGGAGCGGTTTTGGGAAACTCTTGGACGGTCTTGGAGCGTCGGAACCCTGAAAAAGCGAGAAGGCCCAAGCCTAGAAAAAAACAATACAAACCAACGATTTGGGCTTGTCGGCGCTCTCTTGGGAGGCCTCTTGGGATGCCTTCGGGGCCTCATGGAGCTCTCTTGGAACGTCTTCGGGGCTTCCTGGCCATTCCTGAGGCTATCTATACGCGTCTTGGAGCGCTCGCGGGCCGTCTTCGGCGGTCTCGAACTGTTCCTGGCGGTCCCAGGGGCCCTCCGGGACGCTTCGGACGCTCCCGGGGGCGCCCTGCACCCCCCATGGAGATTACAGGCACCGCCCCGGGCCGCCCCCGGGCCCGACTCCGATACATATATATATATACATATATATATATATATATATATATATATATGGAAACATACGTAAGACATGTAGGATTTTGTACACAAGAGAAGGGCAAGCTATAGAAACATACGTACGTCGTCCAAGGCGCCTCGGAAGGCGCCTCGGAAGGCGCAGAATACTCCTCCAAGGCGCGGAATCATGTTCCCGGACCGCCTTCCGGGAACATGATGGGGACGACCTCCTGAGGGCCTCCAATGGCCCTCTTGGGGGCCTCTCGGAGGCCTGTGGGGCTCTCCTGGAAACGTCTTGGGGCGCGCTCAGGGCCATTTTTGGGCATCTTGGGGGCCTCTCGGGGGCCTCCGGGGAGGCTCTTGGGGGCCTCTTTGGGGCCTCTTGGGGCCTCGCGGGGCCCTCTTGGGGCCCGCTGGGCTCGCTTAGGCACTCTTGAAGCCCTGTCGGGGCTCTCCTGGAACCGTTTTGGGCGGCCCCTGGGCCATCTTGGGGCTCTCCTGGGCCGTCTTGGGAAGATTTTGGGGGTCTTTTGGGCCGTCTTGGGGCGGTCTTGGGGGTCTCTTCGGCCGTCTTGGAGCGGTTTTCGGAGACTCTTGGACGGCCTATATATACATACGTACATACATAAACACACACACACACACATATATAGGGAATAAGTTGAAATACGCGGAAGGAAGTGGCACAACTCGGGAGGGCTTGGGGGAGGGGTATGTGTATATATATATATATACACCTTTACAAATACATATACATATATACATATACGTATATATATATATACATATACACATATATATATGGAAACATACGTAAGACATGTAGGATTGTGTACACAAGAGAAGGACAAGCTATAGAAACAAAAAAACATACGTACGTCGTCCAAGGCGCCTCGGAAGGCGCCTCGGAAGGCGCAGAATACTCCTCCAAGGCGCGGAATCATGTTCCCGGACCGCCTTCTAGGAACATGATGGGGACGACCTCCTGAGGGCCTCCAGTGGGCCTCTTGGGGGCCTCTCGGAGGCCTGTTGGGCTCTCCTGGAGGCGTCTTGGGGCGCGCTCAGGGCCATTTTTGGGCATCTTGGGGGCCTCTGGGGGCCTCCGGGGAGGCTCTTGGGGGCCTCTTTGGGGCCTCTTGGGGCCTCGCGGGGCCCTCTTGGGGACCGCTGGGCTCGCTTAGGCAATCTTGAAGCCCTGTCGGGGCTCTCCTGGAACCGTCTTGGGCGGCTCCTGGGCCATCTTGGGGCTCTCCTGGGCCGTCTTGGGACGATTTTGGGGGTCTCTTGGGCCGTCTTGGGGCGGTCTTGGGGGCCTCTTCGGCCGTCTTGGAGCGGTTTTGGGAGACTCTTGGACGGTCTTGGAGCGTCGGAACCCCGAAAAAGCGAGAAGGCCAAAAACCTCGAAAAAAACAATAAAAATCAACGATTTTGGCTTGTCGGGGCTCTCTTGGGAGGCCTCTTGGGATGCCTTCGGGGCCTCATGGAGCTCTCTTGGAACGTCTTCGGGCCTTCCTGGCCATTCCTGAGGCTATCTATGCGCGTCTTGGAGCGCTCGCGGGCCGTCTTGGGCGGTCTCGAACTGTTCCTGGCGGTCCCAGGGGCCCTCCGGGACGCTTCGGACGCTCCCGGGGGCGCCCTGCACCCCCCATGGAGATTACAGGCACCGCCCCGGGGCCCTACTCCGATATATATATATATATATATATATATATATATATATATATATATTACCTAACAGCGAAGACTGATAGGTTTCTAGTAGGGTCAACAGAGAGCATCATGACGCCCCAGGGGGGTCTGGGCGCGATCTGGGAGAGGATGCCAGAGATTTGTTTTAACAAAAAATTGGACACTTCGTGGTCTTCGAGGTCCCAGAACTCCATTCCCGGGCCACATTCTGAATGCCCGGAGCCAACTGTAGGCCACTTCGTGCTCTTCGAGTTCCCAGAACTCCATTCCCGGGCCACATTTTGACTGCCCGGAGCCAACTGTAGGCCACTTCGTGCTCTTCGAGTTCCCAAAACTCCATTCACGGGCCACATTTTGAATGCCCGGAGCCAACTGTAGGCCACTTCGTGGTCTTCGAGTTCCCAAAACTCAACTCCTGGGCATGATTTTGAATGCCCGGAGCCAACTGTAGGCCACTTCGTGTTCTTCGAGTTCCCAGAACTCCATTCCCGGGCCACATTTTGAATGCTGAGGCAGGCTGAGGCTGAGGCAGGCTGAGGCTGAGGCCGAGGCTGAAGGCAGACTGAGGCTGAGGCTGAAGCAGGCTGATGCTGAGGCAGGCTGAGTCTGAGGCTGAGGCTGATGCAGGCTGAGGCTGAAGCACGCTGAGGCTGAGGCCGAGCCTGGAGGCAGACTGAGGCTGAGGCTGAAGCAGGCTGAGGCTGAGGCTCAGGCTCAGGCTGAGGCAGGCTCAGGCTGAGGCTGAGGCAGGCTGATGCTGAGGCAGGCTGAGGCTGAGGCTGAGGCTGATGCAGGCTGAAGCTGAGGCAGGCTGAAGCTGAGGCCGAGGCTGAAGGCAGACTAAGGCTGAGGCTCATGCAGGCTGAGGCTGAGGCTGAGGCAGGCTGAGGCTGAGGCTGAGGCAGGCTGATGCTGAGGCAGGCTGAGGCTGAGGCTGAGGCTGATGCAGGCTGAGGCTGAGGCAGGCTGAGGCTGAGGCCAAGGCTGAAGGCAGACTGAGGCTTTGGCTGAAGCTGGCTGAGGCTGAGGCTGAGGCTGAGGCTGAGGCAGGCTGAGGCTGAGGCTGAGGCAGGCTGATGCTGAGGCAGGCTGAGGCTGAGGCTGAGGCTGATGCAGGCTGAGGCTGAGGCAGGCTGAGGCTGAGGCCGAGGCTGAAGGCCGACTGAGGCTGAGGCTGAAGCAGGCTGAGGCTGAGGCTGAGGCAGGCTGAGGCTGAGGCTGAGGCAGGCTGATGCTGAGGCAGGCTGAGGCTGAGGCTGATGCAGGCTGAGGCTGAGGCAGGCTGAGGCCGAGGCCGAGGCTGAAGGCAGACTGAGGCTGAGGCTGAAGCAGACTGAGACTGAGGCTGAGGCAGGCTGAGGCTGAGGCTGAGGCTGAGGCAGGCTGATGCTGAGGCAGGCTGAGGCTGAGGCTGAGGCTGATGCAGGCTGAGGCTGCGGCAGGCTGAGGCGGAGGCGGAGGCTGAAGGCAGACTGAGGCTGAGGCTGAAGCAGGCTGAGGCTGAGGCTGAGGCAGGCTGAGGCTGAGGCTGAGGCAGGCTGAGGCTGAGGCAGGCTGAGGCTGAGGCTGAGGCTGAGGCAGGCTCAGGCTGAGGCAGGCTGAGGCTGAGGCCGAGGCTGCAGGCAGGCTGAGGCTGAGGCTGAAGCAGGCTGAGGCTGAGGCTGAGGCAGGCTGAGGCTGAGGCTGAGGCAGGCTGATGCTGAGGCAGGCTGAGGCTGAGGCTGAGGCTGATGCAGGCTGAGGCTGAGGCAGGCTAAGGCAGGCCGAGGCTGAAGGCAGACTGAGGCTGAGGCTGAAGCAGGCTGAGGCTGAGGCAGAGGCAGGCTGAGGCTGAGGCTGACGCAGGCTGATGCTGAGGCAGGCTGAGGCTGAGGCTGAGGCTGAAGCAGGCTGAGGCTGAGGCAGGCTGAGGCTGAGGCCGAGGCTGAAGGCAGACTGAGGCTGAGGCTGAAGCAGGCTGAGGCTGAGGCTGAGGCAGGCTGAGGCTGAGGCAGGCTGAGGCTGAGGCTGAGGCAAGCTGAGGCTGAGGCTGTGACTGCGACTGCCGTTGCCACTGCGACTGCCATCGCGAATGCGACTACGACTGCGAGAACAGCAGAATTCTACAACAGGATTCTCATCTGAATCGTAAGGGGAATGCTTCCAAATATGCTCCCACACATCGCTGTTAGGTCGCTTTGCCGGGATACTATATATATGCGTATATGTAGCGGGCGTGCTTACATGCGACATTTGCACCTATGCAAGCATGCACATCAACCCCGCGTGTTCATATGTGCGTATACATGCGTGCATATGCACGGACGTACTCATAAACATATTAACATGCATAGTGTGCGTGATGTTGCTTGAACCAGGTTCATATACGTGAACGGTATTCATGTGATTGAAGGATGCGCGCATGCTCGAATGATGTTTAGCAACAACAACAAACAAACCATTTCGCACCACCCAACCAGAGCCACGACTACTACGACTACTACTACCACTATTATGATTACTATTACTACTACAACTACTACTACAACCACTACTGCTACTACAACACCATAAACGACTGCTACTACTACTACTACTGCCACTACTACTACTACTACTACTACAACTACTACTACTAGTACTGGTACTAGTACTAGTACTACTACTACTACTACTACTACTTCTACTACTACTTCTACTACTACTACTAATACTACTACTACTACGACTACTACTACTACCTACTACTACTACTTTTACTACTACTACTACTATTACTACTACTACTACTACTACTACTACTGCTGCTGGTACCATTACTAATACCATTATCACTGCTGCCGTTTCTACCACGCAAGCGCCTCCGAATACTATGATTGTAACTCCTGCTGCTGCTACTACTAGTATCACTACTACTA
>CAUYUJ010002758.1:192729-227729 GCA_963575745.1 Prorocentrum cordatum
TACTACTACTACTACTACTACCTACTACCTACTACCTACTACCTACTACCTACTACCTACTACCTACTAGTACTACTACTACTACTACTACTACTACTACTACTACTACTACTACTACTACTACTACTACTACTACGACGACGACGACGACGACGACGACGACGACGACGACGACGACGACGACGACGACGACGACGACGACGACGACGACTACAACTACTACTTCCCAGCTGTTGGGCGACTCCCCGGTCAGATTTCCCGGAACCTGCGCGGCCCCCTTAAGAGTAATGACCTCGTTTCTCGGCTCTCGCATGGCCGACGCACAAATGTGTTCAATGGGAACGAAAATTTGCGGCCGCTGCTCATTCCCAGGTCGACCAGGGAAATCCCCATGCAACCGGCGTTTAATCTATCGAACCCGGGAATTGAGCACCGCCCTCCCCCCAATCGCAGCGCGATGCGCCCCTTTGATCTCCCCCCCTCCAGCTCCATGCGCCGCCCCTGCTCTGATCGCACTCCTTCGAGCGCGCGGCGCCGATGAAATTCCAGCCCGCCCCTCGCTCGGGCTGGGTCGCGGCAGCGCGGCTGGGTCGGCGAGGCGGCGGCCCTCAGACTACGCCCCCGCTGTCCGCTGCAGCCCCCGCGGGATGGCCGCCGGATCTCTCGTTCTCGTCGACTTCGAGGCCCCGGCGCTTCAGCATGTCGGCGATCTTCTGCAACTCGTCCGCGCGGCCCTCGGCCTGCTTTTCCGCGCCAGTCGTCTCGTTCTGGGGAGGCTGCGCCTCGCTCGCCAAGTCCGAGAGCCTCGCGCAATTCTCACGGGGCGCTTCGATCTGCCCGGCCAAGTTGGCCGCCTCCTCGATCACCTCTGCGAGCGACTCCCTGGCCGCCCCCGCGTGCGAAGCCGCGCGTGGAGGAGAGCGGGGCGGGGGCCATGCCCGCGCCCATCCTCCCGCAGAGGAGGGCAGGGCGGGGTCGAAGCCCGCCCGCCCTGGCCGCCCTGTCCAACGGTCGACCAGCGCGCCGCGCAGATCCGCGCGCAGCGCTGAACCGCCCTGGGATAAGCCCCAGGCCCACGAGGGGCGCGCGCGCGCGAGCGGCGCAAAACCCCTGGCCGAGAACGCCCGCGAGGGGGGCGCGGTGGCGGCGCGCCGGTCGAAGCTCTGGCGGCGGCGCGCTGGGCTGCGGCGCGCCCGGGGATGCCCCAGGCACTGCGTCGTCGAACAAAGTCCGAGCCTCCGGCGCTGGATCGCGCGCCGCGCTGGCGGATCCCGAATGGGCTCTGGCGCTGGGTCGCCGACGAGAGCCCCGGGGGCCGCTGGCGCGGCAACGCGCGCGTCCTCCGAGACATCGCCGTCCGCGGTGACGTCTGAAACATCGTCGATTTTTGCCTAACAGCGAAGACTGATAGGTTTCTAATGGTGTCAAAAGGAAGCATCTTGACGCCCCAGGGGGGTCTGGGCGGGTGCCGGGGAAAACCGCGGGCGGGCGTTGCGGCGTTTCGCCTGGGACTTCCTTGCGTTTAATGCTGGAATCGTGCTCGCGCCTAGGCCCCGACCACATTTTGCTTCAGAATCGCGCTCTCGCCTGAGATTTCCTTACATTTAATGCTGGAATCGTGCTCTCACCTAGGCCCTGGCCACATTTTGCTTCAGAATCGCAGCAGGCTGATGCTGGGGCAGGCTGAGGCTGAGGCGGAGGCTGATGCAGGCTGAGGCTGAGGCAGGCTGAGGCAGCAGGACTGTGCGGGAGCGCAGCAAACTGAGGCTGAGTTAGGCCGAGGCTGAGGTTGAGGCTGATGCAGGCTGAGGCTGAGGCTGAGGCATGCAGGCTGAGGCTGAGGCAGGCTGAGGCCGCAGGACTATGCGGGAGCGCAGCACGCTGAGGCTGAGGCAGGGTGTGGCTGAGGCTGAGGCTGAGGCTGAGGCTGAGGCTGAGGCAGGCCGAGGCCAAGGCAGGCTGAGGCCGCAGGACTATGCGGGAGCGCAGCAGGCTGAGGCTGAGGCAGGCTGAGGCTGCTGCAGGCTGAGGCTGAGGCTGATGCATGAGGCCGCAGGACTATGCGGGAGCGCAGCAGGCTGAGGCTGATGCAGGCTGAGGCTGAGGCTGAGGCCGATGCAGGCTGAGGCTGACGAGGCAGCCTGAGGCCGAGGCTCAGGCTGATGCAGGCTGAGGCTGAGGCAGGCTGAGGCCGGATTATGCGGGAGCGCAGCAGGCTGAGGCTGAGGCAGGCCGAGGCTGAGGCTGAGGCTGATGCTGAGGCTGAGGCAGACTGAGGCCGCAGGACTATGAGGGAGCGCAGCAGGCTGAGGCTGAGGCAGGCTGAGGCTGAGGCTGAGGCTGAGGCAGAGGCAGGCTGAGGCTGAGGCAGGCTGAGGCCGCAGGATTATGCGGGAGCGCGGCGACTAAGGCCGATGCAGGCTGAGGCTGAGGCAGGCTAAGGCCGCAGGACTATGCGGGAGCGCAGCAGGCTGAGGCTGAGGCAGGCTGAGGCTGAGGCTGAGGCTGCTGAAGGCTGAGGCTGAGGCAGGCTGAGGCCGCAGGATTCTGCGGGAGCGCAGCACGCTGAGGCTGAGGCTATGGCTGATGCAGGCTGAGGCTGAGGCAGGCTGAGGCTGAGGCAGGCTGAGGCCGCAGGACTATGCGAGAGCGAAGCAGGCTGAGGCCGAGGCAGGCTGAGGCTGAGGCTGAAGCTGATGCAGGCTGAGGCTGAGGCAGACTGAGGCCGCAGGACTATGCGGGAGCGCAGCACGCTGAGGCTGAGGCAGGGTGTGGCTGAGGATGAGGCTGATGCAGGCTGAGGCTGAGGCAGGCTGAGGCCGCAGGACTATGCGGGAGCGCAGCAGGCTGAGGCTGAGGCTGAGGCTGAGGCTGAGGCTGAGGCTGAGGCTGAGGCTGAGGCTGAGGCTGAGGCTGAGGCTGATGCAGGCTGAGGCTGAGGCAGGCTGAGGCCGCAGGACTATGCGGGAGCGCAGCAGGCTGAGGCTGAGGCAGGCTGAGGCTGGGGCTGATGCAAGCTGAGGCTGAAGCAGGCTGAGGCTGAGGCTGAGGCTGAGGCAGGCTGAGGCTGAGACTGAGGCAGGCTGATGCTGAGACTGAGGCAGGCTGGTGCTGAGGCAGGCTGAAGCTGAGGCTATAACTGCGACTGCCGTTGCCGCTGCGACTGCCATCGCTAATGCGACTGCGACTGCGAGAACAGCAGAATTCTACAACTGGATTCTCATCTGAATCTTCAGGGGAATGCTTCCAGATATGCTTCTACACATCGCTGTTAGGTTGCTTTGCCGGGATAGTAGTCGTCATGGGCTTCGCGCGGGGCGCCCGGTCGACTCTCTCTCCTCGCACCTCGCTCCTCCTCCTCCTCCTCCTTCTTCTGGCCGCTGTGGGTGCTGCGCGGGCCGCGCAGGCGCGCGGGCGTCCAGATGCGTGGGCGATGTGATATCATTACTGGCCCTGAGTCACGTCGAGTTGGGGGCGTCGTGCCTCTCGTCTCGGGGCGACTCAGGATCGCGGCGCGAAGTGCGCCCCGTCTGGACACGCCGACCCCCGACGCCCCCATCGCGCCCCCCCCCCTCCCCCATCCCCCCGAGCAAGATCGCGCCCCGCGCCTCTCCTGCGCTCCAGCCATGACCCCGATGGGGCAGCCACGACGAGCCACGCGGAAGTCCAAGACGGGCCAGCGGCGCCCAAGAGTCTCGCGCCTCGAGCCTCCGCCATGAGACGCCCTGACCTCCACTTTTTGGCGCCGGCGGCGCACCGGCGGAGGGGGCGCAGGAGGAGGCCGCCCCCGCGAGAATGTAGAGGGGCTTCTCAGAAGCCCCCCCCCGCCCCCAGCCCCCCCCCCTCGGCCACGCGCCGAAGGGGGGTGGGGGGGGGGGGGGGGCTTTTTTAGAAGCACCCCTGCTTCTTAAAGGGCGCGCGCCTTCCCTGAAGACGCGAGCTCTAGGAAAGGGGCGCGGCGGCAGGGCTGCGCGGCAGCGCGCGCACTATGGAGAGAGAAACGATCCACGGCGACTGCGCACTGCGCGGGGATGCAAAATGGTCGCGCGTCACGGGCGGGGCTGGAGTTCCTCCGCGGCGCGCGGCGCCGGGGGCGATCGATGGCGAATTGACAGCCGCCCGACAGGGGGTCGAGAGCGATGGACCGCGCGCAGCGCTGAAAGCGATGGGGCGGAGGGTTCGAATGAAGACGCCCTGGGGAAGGGCCCCAGGGCCCCGCAACCTTGCAACCAAGGTCGGGCCAGAACGCGCCCGGGCCCTCCCCCCCCATCCCGCCCGCCCGCCCGCGATGGCGTCATTCGCGGCCCCCGCCGCAAGGGGTCGAGGACGAGTGGGAGCGAATGGCAGCGCGCGGCGCTGGGGTTGCAGCCCGCTGAGGGAGCGCGGGGGGGGGGGGGGCCCTTGTTCAAGCGCCACTAGCAACTCTGCGACATCAACGCCACACGCGCGCCGCGCAGGCGCCGCTGGCTCGGCCCCCGCGCCCCGCGCCCGCAGGCCGCCTTCCGACCGCCCATCGGTCGGGGCGCGCCGTCGCCGCTGCTGCGCGCGCGAACGTCTCCGCCAATGCCAGATCACGGCCATCATCAGCGGCGCAAGCGGAAACTCTCCCAGCGGAGCCTCCGCGCAGGGCGAAGTCGCCAACGCGCGCGGCAACGCCCGAGACAATCGCCATTCCGGCCGTCGGCAAGCGCGCCCCGAGGGGGGACACATGGAAGGGGGGGAATTGCGCCATCCGCGGGAGGGCGTCGCCGAACCGGCGGCCCTCCGGAGCCATCAGGTGGGGCGTTGCTCGAAGATGCCAGGCATGAAACTTCATGATGCATCGAGTGCGAACGCGCGACGACATCCGCATCGTTCGCGGCGGCGCGGCGCTCGTCGGACGTCGCGCGGCGAGTCGGGAATATGTGCTCCGCGCCGCACGCCTTGGCAAGCAGTCGAATCTGCTCAAGCGCGCACGCCGCAACTGTGCCGCCCCGTCGCGCAAGCCCACGCGCCCCTGCTTCACCGCGGAAATCGAGTCGAGCGTCGCGCGGGCCGCGTGCAACGCGGCGGCCTGTCTCCGACGTTCCTCGACCGCCGCGCCGACGAGATGCAGCTCCACTGAATGCCCGAGTGGCGCGCGAATGCCATGGAGCTCTGACGCCGAGGCCCTGCTCTCGTCCGCCCTCGGGGCACGACGCCCGTCGAATATTCTGAACGAGCGGCTCGGCTTCGCCCCCCCCCCGCGTAGGGGCCACCTATCCACTCTGCGCGCAATCCCATAGATCGCTCGCCGCGCGAACCCAATCGATGACATTGCTGTCCACTGCCTCCGCACGGCGGCGAAGGTCAGGGCCCACCAGGACGCCGCTGGGCGCGAACCTGAGACCGCACGCCACTTGCATATTCTCGAGAACCTCCTGCCACTACCCCTGCGGCCCACTGGTCGCGCGCCGCGCTGAAAAGATCGGCGGCCGCGAACACATCTGCGCTGCTGTGCAATCAGAACCGCGTCGGATCTACGCACTAAGTTTCAACGAAAGACGCTGACTCCGACTCAGGTGTGCCTGAGTTCTTCTTGCTGCCCATCGTCGCGCGTTGGCCACCGAGATCGGCGATCACGCACTCGAGGCGCGCATGCATGAGCGCGCCCCCGCCGCCGACATGCGCCGGGGCGCCTGCCGTCGCAAGGCCAGTCGGCCCCCCGGCAGGTGCAGCTTCAGGTACACGGCAAACTTGGCGCCACCGGCCGCCCTGGACTTGAAAGGACCAGCTGTGGCGAGCATTCGCATGTGTCGCCCACGCGCTGACACTGCGAATTATTCGCTCTCTTCCTGCTCCAGGAACGTGAATGATAAGGCCACGTTTTCCCTTCATCGCCGACGTTGAACATGCCGCCAGGGTTGAGATAATCATGCCCTAAAACCAAGGTCCATGGGCGCGCCTGGCTCGGATCACCGCCTCGCGACAGCGCGGCTGCGAGCAAATCCTCCGGCGCCGGGCTCCCTGATGCCATCAGGGTGAGCAGCCCGTTAGGCCCCGCCAGAGGTCAATTCCAGCTTCCGCCGTTCACCGGCGGCATGGCAAACGTGTGGTGGACGGAGCAAGATCCTGTGTGTCTGATATGGTGGAAATTCTGTTGGCGGATGGATCCATCTCCACCTCGCGAGACGTCTTGATCATGGTCGCCAGCCCCTGCTGCGTCACGCGTTCGCGATGGGGTACTTTCTGCGCCGCTTCTCGCTGCCGACGAACCGATCGAGATCGCCGCCTCTTCGGTGCCATGCCGCCGCGACAACGCGGCGCCACGGCGACTCCGCCGTGGCAAACGGAAACGGAATGGAATCGCATCAGGGCTGCGCGCTAGAAGGAACAGCGCAAAGCACTGGGACAGGAACAGCGTGAAGCGCTGGATGGGGCAAGAATAGCAGCGCTGCGCGCTAGAGGGAGGAGAACGAGGAGGAAGAGGAGGAGGAGGAGCGCAAACCGCTGGAGGGAAGAGGAGCAGCGAAAAGCGAACTGCGCAAGCGCCAGAAGGGGGGGGGCAGCACGAGACGCTGGAAGGAACGGTTTATGAAAGCAGCTACATTAGACAATTTCGACAAAGTAAGAACCGAATTTCGACCGCGAAAAACATCACTTCGACAACTTCGACCGCCAAACAAGCACCTCCCAAACAACTCTGACACGAATTCTAGCTCAACTTCGACATCTCGGTTGTTGGAGTTAGTTTCGTTGTCATACTTGCATGCCAGGCTATAGGAGTACAGCTGCACTTATGCAAGTTCAACCTACGTTGGCATACCGCAAGCGCAACATAACTCAAACATCTTCATACGGACTATATCCGATCGACCCTGGAAGGGCCCAGGGTCTAGGGATTGATCTTCAGCGAAATCCCCTTCTGAGGAGCCTCTGGGCCTTTCTGTTGGGCGTCGCCCAATGGGGGCGATAACTGGGGGGGGGGGGGAAGAAAGATCATCTCTTCGGGCCGTTGAAGGACCCCTGATGGGCCCCTAAAAGAGCCCTTTTTCTGCAGCCCTCGCTGCCCCCCCTGCATCGCCCCCCTGTTACGCGACGCCCAATACCTGAGGAGGCCCCCGTCTCTTAGGACGCCCCCTCGCCCTCTCACCGAAGGCCGCCCCCTCCGCGCCACCCTCCCGGCCCCAGACGTGCGGCGGCGTGCTCTGTCCGGCGCCGGGCCCCAGAGCTTTCGGCCACCAGTCCCAGCTCGGGCGGGTGGTAGTGGGGGGCGACTTCTGTGGAGGATGGGGAAAAAGACCCCAAAAGGGACCCTTTCGGGCAACTTCTGGGCCCCGCTGGTCCCAAAAGCGGCCCGAAAGTGCCCCATCAGGGCCCTTTTCTCGAACCCCCGTTGAAGTCTCCCCCAATATCACCCGCCCGAAATTGATCTCGAGCGGAATTGAGCCTGGCGGGTATAAAAATATAGCCTGGCGAAGGACCCGACCATGCGCAGATGTGAACACCGCAGTTGTAGATATCGTCTTCGGTGGAACCCCCTTAAAGGGACACGAAACGCTGTACCGTGCCGGGGAGACCCATGCGGACTGCGCCACTGGGACCCTCGGTGGAGCTCCCTGCCACGAAACGCTGTACTGGGTGGGGGAGACGTATGCGGGCTGTGACACTGGGACCTTCGGTGGAGTTCCCTATGGGGGCACGAAGCGCTGTGCTGCGTGGGGACGACGCATGCGGGCTGCGCAACTGGGACCTCCAGTGGAGCTCCCTACAGGGCCACAAAACGCTGTACTCGGTGGGGGAGACGCATGCGGGCTGCGACACTGGGACCTTCGGCGGAGCTTAGTGTAGGGCCACGAAACGCTGGAGTGGGTTGGGGAGACGCATGCGGGCTGCGCAACTGGAACCTTCGGTGGAGCTACCTATGAGGCCACGAAGCGCTGTACTTGGTGGGGGGAGGCGCATGCGGGCTGCGACACTGGGACCTTCGGTGGAGCTCGTTATGGGACCACAAAACGTGTGAGGGGTGTGCCAGAAGGAAGGGGGGTGACGGGAGGAGGGAGGAGGGAGGAGGAGAGAGGAACGCGGGGCGCTGTCTCTTCAAGACGAAGACCCAGCACCACAGGAAGGTTGGGAGATAGCACCAGGACCTCGACATCTAAACTCCAGTCGAGGCTCCTGGCAGTCCAAGAGCTCAATACTCTGGAGGGTCAGGACACTCGCAGCTCCATTCTCGACGGCCCCGCGGCCCGACGCCGGGCTCCCGAGGCCGAGAGCGGGAACATAAGCACGCCGGACGAAAAATAATCACGTCGCTGGAGGTCTGCGCGCCGTCGATCTATCGCGGAGAGGTGGGGCGCGGCGTTCGAGGGGGGGCCGGCTCAAGAAGGGAGCACCAACCTGGAGTCGGCCACACATCGCCGATAGATCGGTGACGGGCCTCCGCGATAGGAATGAGACGAGGAGGAGGAGGAGGAGCAGGAGGAGGGGGGGAGGAGGACGAGGGGAAAGAGGATGGGGAGGAAGGGGTAGGAGGAGGACCAGTGCAAACCCAAGACTCATCAACGATGTTGGAATAAACCATCCCTCCAAGCTCCTTTTTCATAGGCCCCTACCACGCACGGTTCATGTCTACTGCAGGAACTGCCTCGTTGGAAAACAACCGTCTGAAGACCCGGAAGCATGCCAAAATAGTGCTCTTGGGAATTCCAACGCAACTGATCAACCTGACTCTTGCGCGTGGGCGATCCTGAATCGCGCTAGAACGCCATTCCTGGGACTTCAACACCGCGAATCAAGGTAACCGTTGCACTCTCAGAATCCCAAATCCTTCCAAACCGCAAATTCTGGTACGTTGACCATAGGAATCCGTAAAACTCCTAGATGGTAAAACATGTGCGCGACACTCAGGTGAGAACAATATTTTGAATAATCCCAGTGCGACCCGACCTAGAAGTTGGAGTCCCTAGGACAGCAGCATGAGTTGCTATGCTATGCTATGCTATGCCATGCTATCCTGCGCTATGCTATGCTATGCTATGATATGCTATGTTATGCTGTGGTATGCTATGCTATGCTATGCGATGCTGCGCTATGCTATGCTATGATATGCTATGATATGTTATGCGATGTCATGCTGCGCTGTGCTATGCTAAGCTATGATATGCTATGATATGCTATGCTAAGCTGCGCTATGTTATGCTATGCTATGGTATGTTATGACATGCCATGCTATGCTATGCTGCGCTATGTTATGCTATGCTATACTATGCTTGGCTATGATTTGCTATGCAATGCTCTGCTCTGCTCTGCTCTGCTATGCTATGCTGCGCTGTGCTATGCTGTGGTGTGCTGCGCTATGCTATGCTATGCTATGCTATGCTATGCTGCGCTATGCTGTGCTATGCTGGGCTATGTTATGATATGCTGTGCTGCGCTATGCTATGATATGATATGCTGTGCTCTCCTATGCTAAAGCTCAGCGAAGCTAAGATGAAGGTAAGCTAAGCTAAGATAAACATGAGCTACGATGAAACTAAGCTAAGCTAAGATGCAATAAGCTAAGCTAAGATGAGATAAGCAACGCTAAACTAAGGAGACGTAACTGGGGGAACCGCGGGGCGGATGCCGGGGGAACCGCCCGGGGCGTTATCCACTGCCCGGCCCTTTAAGCTCAGACAGTAAGAACCCTTCTAGGCAGAGCCTAGGTAGGGGAAAAAAAAGAGAAACTCTTGCAAACTTGTTGAACGAATGCACGCAGCGCTAAGGCGAGATCCACGTTTTGAAAACGACCCGCCCTCAGTCCGTGAAGCGTTTGCCAATGTTTAAATCGAATGCGCGTGGCGTCAAAGCGAGAGCCACATTTTGAAAACCACCCGCCCTCAATCCGTGAAACTCTTGCAACTGTTAGCAATGGATGTGCGCGGCGGTAAGGCAAGAGCCACATTTTGAAGACCACCCGCCCTCAATCCGAGATGCTGTTCCAAATCTTGGAAACGAATGCGCGCGGCGCTAAGGCGAGAGCCACATTTTGAAAACGGCGCGCCTTCCATTTCTGAAACTGGTGCCAATGTTCAAGCTTCAGGGTCACAAATGGTGAGGAAGTCTCAGGCGAGACGCCCGGCCCGCCCTGAAAACTGACCCCGGGGTGCGACAGAAAGAAATTATTGATGAGGAAAAGGAATGGAGGAGGAGGAGGAGGAGGAGGAGGAGGAGGAGGAGGAGGAGGAGGAGGAGGAGGAGCAGGAGCAGGAGGCGGAGGCGGAGGCGGAGGAGGAGGAGGAGGAGCAGGAGTAGGGGCGAGCTGGTTCCCCGCCGAAGGAACAGGGGGGGGGGAACCCTAAAACTAAATACATCCTGAGGTTCGCGAATCCCCACGCTCCCGGGCGGGATGGGCCACAGCGGGCCCCCATCGGCGATCCGTGGGCGACCGGGGGGTCGACCCATCCCCCCTGGAGCCTGCCTCCCCTGCCGCCCCCCCATGTCGTTGCCCCTGGCTGTCGGGTCATAGCTCTGCGCGCTGGCGGCCGCTCGGGACGACGAGCTGGACACCCGCAGCAGAGCGCTCTCGGCGAGGCGAAGCTGCAGGAAAAGAACACTCGAGGCTGGAAGCCCGCCGAGAGACCGCAGCACACGCCCGGAAGCCTAAGGCCACCCCTCCCCACCCCGGGGTCGACTGCAATCCCCGGCAGTCCCCCCCCCCCCCCGGAGCCTGACCTTCCGGGAAGGCCAAAAAATATCATAGCACCAGGACGTCGACGTCGAAGTTCCTGTCGAGGTTTTCAGTAGTCTAGGTAGGTTGATAGGTCTGGATGGCTATTTCTCCACACTCTGGAAGGTCAGGGGAGCACATCCCCCCATCACCCAGACCCTGATCTCGATGCTGGAGGACCGCTGGGAGCCTGCGCACACGCCCGAGAAGCTCGAGCTCCCTCCCCCCCCTTCCCCCCCTCCGGGGTCGACGGCATTCTTGGCGGCGCGCACAAGGGGGGGGAAGGGCGAAGACTTCTTATAGAGGGAGGCGTCGGCCCTACATCTACAGAGAAGGCCGGCGACTTCTAAGAAGCGGGGGTGCTTCTAAGAAGCCTTCCCCCCTCCCCCCAACCCCCTCTGCGCGTGGCTGACGTTCCCCCCAGAGCCAAGGCCCCCCGCCCCATCACGCTGCCGCCGAGGGACCCTGAACTTCCAGAGTGCTAACAATAGCCCTCCAGACCTATAAACCCATCTGGACGGGTTAAGACCTCGATAGGAATTCGGATGTCCAGGTCCTGGTGCTACAGACAAGACGCTGAAATAAGGAACCATTTGGGTTCGGAGGGGGCTCGATGTTCCTCAGGCCCTTCCCATGGCTGTTCGTCTAGCCCTCCTCTTGCACGCAGGGCGCTGTTGGGGCCAAACAGGGGTTCGGTTCCTCATTTAGCGCCCTTTATTTCAGCAGCCCGGCTGTACTTCTAGCCCTCCTTGAAGGTCAGGGCACGCTGCCCCTGAGGAGGGGGGGCCTCATGGAGATGGACTCCTTGCTGGCGGAGGGCCGCCCGCCGCTTGCCAGCCCCAGAAGGGCCAGCGACAGCGCGAGCCTGCGGCCGGCGCGGGGGCGGCTCCCCCCCCCCCCTCCCGCCGCACCCGCGGGGTGCGAGGCGGAGGTGCGTCCATGTCGGGGGGTGCTAAAGGCCGCCTGGCCCAAGGTGCCCCCAGCTTTCCGCTCGATGGTGGAGCCCCTGGGGCCCTGTGGGCCTCGTGAGGGCTGCTCTGGAGGCCGCAGGGACCTCCTTGGAAATCCTGGGGGATATGGGGCGTTCGCTTCGGGTCAAAATTCATTCCCTCCTATACACCAGGCTCTCTCTGGAGGAGGGCCGATAAGGAAATCCCGCGTCGGGACCTTACGCGCGCGCATTCTTCTTACACACCCAAACCCCTGTTGTCTTGACCGTATACACCAAGGTTCGAATGACCCAGTCTACAATGCGATCTTGGGTTGGAAAGCTCCTGGGGCCTGCAAGCGCCGCTTGGGGGACACAAGAGAGGACGGAAAACGTGGAGGACGGTGGTGGAGGATGAGCAGCAGCAGGCGGGGATGACATCACCCGTCGCTCTGTGGTCTCTGGAGCCGAGCGCAAGGCCCTGGAGTCATGGCCTTCGCAGGCGACGCCCAAGGGAGTCCGCCGCCACCGGCGGGCGAGCTGCAGCTCTTTATCCCCCTCCCGTGGTTGTCGCCGTCGTCCGCCTCCCTCCGACACTCTCTCCGCATCCTCGATCCCCCTCCTCCTCCTCCTCCTCCTCCTCCTCCTCCTCCTCCTCCTCCTCCTCCTCCTCCTCCTCCTCCTCCTCCTCCTCCTCCTCCTCCTCCCTCCTCCTCCTCCTCTCCTCCTCCTCCTCCTCCTCCCCTCCTCCTCCTCCTCCTCCTCCTCCTCCTCCCCCTCCTCCTCCTCCTCCTCCTCCTCCTCCTCCTCCTCCTCCTCCTCCTCCTCCCTCCTCCTCCCTCCCTCGATCCCCCTCCTCCTCCTCCTCCTCCTCCTCCTCCCCTCCTCCTCCTCCTCCTCCTCCTCCTCCTCCTCCTCCTCCTCCTCCTCCTCCTCCTCCTCCTCCTCCTCCTCCTCCTCCTCCTCCTCCTCCTCCTCCTCCCTCCTCCCTCTCCTCCTCCTCCTCCTCCTCCTCCTCCTCCTCCTCCTCCTCCTCCTCCTGACCCTCGCTGTCCTCGTGCTCCTCCTCGGGCTCCCCCCCTCCGGGTGTTCTGCGTGGCCGTCGCAGCGCCCGACGGCGGGGCCCCCGGCCGCGGGCGGGGGCCCGGCAGCCCCGACGCCGGGGCGCGGCGAGCTGCGGCCAGGGCGCCCGTCGGTGCCTCCCTCCGGCCGTGGCTCGGACGTCCAGTCCCTGTGCTTCGGTGTCGTGCGTGTGCTTGTTCGCCAGAGGGTCGAGGGTGCTCCTCGAAGGCCCTCGCCGAGGAAAAAGCGCACGCGTCCGCGCGATGCCAAGCCCTGCCTCGAAGATGCTCTTGGGGCGCGCAGCGGATACGAGCAGCACGCGGCCCATGGTGCACGGGTGCCGTCGTCGTGGCCCACGGCCTCAGACCCGACTTCTCCGTGCGGCACCCCGGTGTCTATCATGTGGGCGTCCGCTGGCAGGCACCTGCCGTTCGCTCCCAAATCCGGGATCGGGAGCACGGAATGCAGCTGCATACCCATCGCTCCAAATTCCAGGGGCGTAGGAATAGCACACCGTTCGCCCCCAATTCCCGTGTGCGACGCCTTCCGTCCGTCCGTTCAAGTAGCAAGTGCTACATGCACCTACCCATCGCTCCCACGTCTGGGGCCGAGAGCACGACATGCACCCACCGATCTCTCCCATTCCTGCGGCCGCAGGCGCGACATGCAACCCATAGTTCGCAAACACTCCCGGCATCCCGAATGACAACAGGCGCGTGCCGCTCGGCTTCCGAGCACCAACCAGACCTGCAGAAACCTCCAGATACCACCGAGAGCCTCCGAGAACCATGATCCAAAGAAAACTCTGAAAATGATCCTCCCTCCTCCTCCAGCCCTTCCCCTAATGGAGAACTCCTCCCTGTCGCACACCTAGACGCTTCGGTAGGGCGGGCTGGGCGTGTTCCCTGAGACTTCCTCTTCACGTATGATCCCGAAGCTTGACGTTGAAACTTGTAATTTCAATGATGGATGGCGGGCGGTTGTCAAAGTGTGATTACCGCCTCAGCGCCGCGCACGTGTGTCTTTAAACACTGCCACAGCGTCAAGGATGGAGGGCGGCCCGTTTTCAAAATGTGGATTCGCCTTAGCGCCACGCACAGTCGTCCTAAGAGATTGCACCAGCTTCAAACATGGAGGGCTGTTCCTTTTCAACATGTGGATTTTCTAAATGTGGAAATGGCCTTACCGCCGCGCACATGCGTCTTGAAAGATTGCAGCAGTTTCAAGTATCCGTGTGATTCAAGTCCCAGGAATAATGTTCTGGCGCGCTCTAGGACTGTCAGGACGCACCATTCACGTTGTTTCGCGACGCTGACATGCCAGGCATGGCGGTCTGGCACGATTGAGGAGTCTCAGACGGTCATCCATCTTCCAATGGGGCTCTTCCCGCACTGAAAACGAATTCGTGTAGGGATCTGTGAAGAGGGAGGAGGGTTTATTGCAACATCGTGAATGCGTCTCGGGTTTGCACTGATCATCCTCCTCCTCCCCCGCTCCCTCCCTCCCTCCCTCCTTCCGGGGGGGGCAGCAGGCCTCCCTGACATTTCTCGTGTTACAAATGCGCACGGGTGCCGCGAACCAGTCCTGTGGCGGGCCGAAACGGTTGCGCTGCGGCGCGCTGCGGCGGCGCGGCGGCAGCGGCCCCGCCTTCGCCCGGCGGATCCAGGTGCAGAGTGGGGGCCGCCCGGTTGACGCGGCCGATTCGATCTGATCTCGGCCCCGTGCCAACGCAGCCCGATTCGACGCACGGGTCCGATCCGATCCTGTGCCCCCGGTTCGATGCTGACCCATCCTGCCAGGTCGTCCACCCCGACCCCTCCACGCTGGAAGCGGCGATGCTCCTCCTCCTCCTCCTCCTCCTCCTCTCCTCCTCCTCCTCCTCCTCCTCCACCCCCCCTGCCTCCTCCTCCTCCTCCCCTTCCTCCTCCTCCTCCTCCTCCTCCTCCTCCTCCTCCTCCTCCTCCTGTGGTCTGCTCCTGCATCCCCGCGTCCAGGCAGCAGGGATCGGGGTGGACGAGACGGCAGGATCGGTCAGCATCGAATCGGGGCATCGGATCGTCGGAGCGTAGCTCGGCACGGGATCAGGATCGGAATCGACTGGGCCAAGAAACATAGCTGCGCTCTGCAAGCGTCGTCGGGAATTCCGCATCGAAATGGAACGAACACGCCGAAATCCAAGTCGAATCGGATCGATTGAATCGGAGTGGGCCATGAAGGGGGGCGGGAACGATTAGGCAAAGAGGTTTGGCGAGTCCACTACATGTAGCTGGTGTTCCGGACGCGGGAGAGACCATGCATCGAAGAAGATGCCTGGATGTGGAGCCGAAACGGGACGACTCGGGGGGCAAATTGTCCCGCCCCCAGAGACCCCCATCAAAGAGCGTTTTTGAAGGGTCAGGTGGTGGTGGTGGGTTTTCCCCCAGGACCCCCCCTCTCAAGGACGGTTTTGGGGGATGGGCGGGGGGTCCCCCCAGAACCCCACCCCCCTCAAAGGATGTTTTTGGATGGTTTTCCCTTGGGACCCACCCCTTAAAGGAGTTTTGGGTGGGGTTCTCCTCCTGGGACTCCCCCCTCAATTGAAGTTCTTGGAAGGGGTTGGGGGGGGGTCCCCCCCCGAACCACCAAAGAAGTCTTGGGGGGGGGGGCCCAGGACGCCGCCGCAAGGAGGCCCTCAAGGTCTACTCAACAGCCTCCGCCTCCAACGCAACATCCACCAGTATTCAACAGCCTCCGCCTCCAACACGACTTTCACTACCCAACAGCATCCCCCTGCGAGAGAGAAACCCTTCGGAATAACACGAGAATCACGATCTGCCCGCCCGCCGCCGGGCCGCCGCCGGCCCGCCGGCAGCCGCCGGCCGCCCGCCCGTCCTGCTTCCGCGTTCAACGCACCGAGCAGTATTCAACAGCATCCGTCTCCAAGGCAACACCGCCTACTCAGCAGCCTGGGCCTCCAACACAACATTGAATACTCAGCAGCATCTCGCTGCAAGACAGAAAATTACGAGTTCTATTGAAATCCCGATGTGCCTCCTCATGAATTCCCCCTGTCAGCGGGATGCTGTTGAATACTGGGTTCTCTTTTGGAGACGGAGGCTGTTTGAATACCGCGTGTTGTGATGGGGATGGATGCTGTTCAATACGGGTGTTCTGTCGAACACGGGAGCACGGCGGGCGGGCGGCGGGCGGCGGGCTGGCGGCGAGCGGGCGGATCGGGCCCTCGCCGGAAGCTCCGAAGATTATTTGCTCGCAGCGGGATGCTGCTGAGCACCGAGTGCTGCGCTGGAGACGGAGGCTGTGGCGTGCTGGGTGTCGGTGTTGGGCGCGGAAGCACGGCGGGCGGGCGGCAGGGGGGAGGGCGGCGGGAGGGCCGCGGGGGGGCGGACGGCGGACGGCGGCGGGGCGGATCGGGACTCCAGTAGAACTCCCAAGGGCCCTCGCTCTTGCGGTGGGATGCTGTTACACAGAAGACGAAGGCTGCGGAGCACCGGGTGGTGTGCCGAAGACTGCTGCCGTTCAGTGCCGGGCGCTGTGCCGAGCACGGAGGCACGGCGGGCGGACTGCGGGCGGCCGATGGCGGGCGGGCGGATCGGGAGCTGAGGCAGGACTCCTAAGGGTTCTCTCTCGCAGCGGGATGCTCGAAACGGAGGCTGTCGAGTATAGGGTGTTAGGTTTAGGTCGGCCGTGTCCCCCTACAGGGGGATGTTGGACGAACAATAACAATTCCCCCTCCCCCAAAAAAAACATCAAACATAGTCAAACAGTATCAAAAACATCGTCCCCCGACGATGCTTTGACTGTTTGGGAGAATATTCCTCCTGTAGGGAGACACGCCCGACTTAAGGTCAGGCTGGAGACAGATGCTGTTGAGTACTGGGTGCTGCCTTGTGCGCGGAGCCACACGGCTGGCGAGCGACGGGCGGACGGCGGGCTGGCGGGCGGCGGGCGGGCGGAGCAGGATCTGCATAGAGCCCCTAGCGGGTTTCTCTCTTGCAGCGGGATGCTGTTGGCTACCGTGTGCTGTTTTTGGCACGGTGTTGTTGAGCACGGCAGGTTCGTGCGGCTTCGGCGCGCGCAAGGGTTTTTGACACCGTGCCGATCGTTCAACCTTGAATCGATCGCGGCCCCGATCGTTCAAGGTTGAATTCAATCGGGTCCAGTGGCGTTGCCGTGTCCGTCGGTGCCTCCGCGTCGCAGAATTCAACCTTGAACGCCTTCGCCGGCCTCGCTGGCGCGCCAACGCCGCACGAACCTACCGTACCAGGTGTTGTGTTGGAGATGGATGATGTGGAGTACTGGGTGGTGTGCTGAGCGCGGAAGCATGGGGGCGGGCGGCGGGGGGCAGGCGGCTAGCCGGCGGCGGGCGGGCGGATCGGGATTTTGATGGAACTCCTAATGGCTCATTCTTACGGCGGGATGCTTTTGAGTACTGAGGTTTGTGTTGGAGACGGAGACTGTTGAGTACACGGTTTTGTGTTGAACACGGAAGCACGGCGGGCAGGCGGCGGGCGGCGGGCTGGCGGCGAGCGGGCGGGCGGGTGGATCGGGATTCAAAGAGAACACCTAAGGATTTTCTCTTGCAGCGGGCTGCGGTTGAGTACTGAGTGTTGTGGTGGAGACGGAGGCTGTTGAAGACGGATGATGTTGAAAACTGGATTGTGTGCTGAACACGGAGGCATCGCGGGCGGGCGGCGGGGGGCGGGCGGGCGGATCCAGATTTTAATATAACTCCAGCGGGATGCTGTTTGGTACCAGGTGTGTTAGAGACGGAGACTGTTTGGTACCAGGTGCTATGTTGGAGACGGAAGCGCGGCAGGCGGACGGCGGGGGGCGGGCGGCGAGCGGAGGCTGGTAAGTATAGGGCGTTGTGTTGGAGACGGATGGTATTGAACACTGGCTGTTGTGTGGAACGCGGGCGCACAGCGGGAGGACAGCGGGGGGCGGGCAGGCGGCCGGGCGGCGGGCGGGCGGACGGCGGGCAGCGGGCGGGCGAATCGGGATTTCAATCGAACTCCTGAGGAATCTCTCTTGCAGAGGGATGATGTTGAATACTGGGTGTTGTGTTGGAGACGGAGGCTGTTGAAAACCCGGTGCTGTGTTGGAGACGCATCCTGCTCAGTACTGGGTGTTGTGTTGAACACGGAAGCACGGCGGGCGGGCGGCGGGCGGCGGGCCGGCGGGCAGGCGGCGGGCGGGCGGATCGGGATCTTGCCAGACCTCACAAAGGCTTCCTCTAACAGCGAGATGCTGTCAAGTATTGAGGGTTGTGCTGGAAACGGAGGCTGTTGAGTGCTGGGTGTTGTGGTGGAGACGGATGCTGTTGAGTACTGGGTGTTGTGTTGAACGCGGATGGAGATGATGATGGTGATGGTGACGAGGGTGATGACTGGGGTGGTGATGATGATGGCAATGATGAGCATACTGGTAATAAGGATAGTGTCGGGTGTGATGGTGACGGTGCTACTGATGGCTATTATACAGCGGATGATGCAAGTGATGGTGATGATGGTGATGATGGTTATGGTGATGATGGTGATTGGGTGGTGATTTTAGTAGTGATGGTGATGATGGTGATGATGGTGGTGATGATGGTGATGGTGGTGATGGCAATGATGATGATGATGATGATGATGGTGATCATGGTGACGGTGCTGATGCGAGTGATGCTAGTGGTAATGGTCATGATGACCGTGATGGCGATGATGCTGTTATTGATGCGGATGATGATGTTGGTGGTGATGCTCATGATGCTAATGGCGATGTTGGTAGTGATGATGGTGATGCTGGTGGTGATGGTGGTAATGATGACATTGATGCGGTTGATGATGGTGGTGATGATGATGATGACGATGGCTGTGATGATGATGGTGATGGTGGCGATTATCATGTTGATGATGATGACGATGATAATTCTGGTGGTGATGGCCATGTTGATGGTTGTGACAAGAGTGATGATGATGACGATGATGATGCTGATGATGACGGTGTGCTTGATGAATCTGATTATGAATATGACGATCATCATGGTGATAGAACTATTGATGGTGGTGGTGATGATGACGGTGATGGTGGTCATGATGATCATGGTGATGATGCTATTGGTGTTGGTGATAATGGTGATGATGGCGACGATAGTGATGATGGTGATGGTGGTGATGGCGTTGATGATGATGATGATGATGATGATGATGATGATGATAGTCAAGATTGTCATAATTGTCACGATCGTCATGATGCAGATGATACTGGTGACACTGGTGATGATGATGGTGATTCTGATGATGTGATTGGTGCGTGCTGATGACGACGATGATGACTATGTTGGTGATGATGGTGTGAAGATAGTGATGACGATGAATATGTTGATGATGAGTTGATGTAAGCAAGGAAGAAGGGCATGAGGAGAAAGGTGGAGGAAGGGGGAGGCGGAGATCAAGCAAGAGCAATAGAAGGAAGGAGGAGATGCGACTCTTTTCCTCGCTGGCACCCACTGTCTGGAACAAAAACGAGCCGTCCTTGCTCGTCGTCACGTGCAGTGGCGGGCAAATGCTGACCACGAAAGGAGCTGATGGTAAGAAAGGCGAGGTGAGGCGATGTACTACATGATATTCGCCTAGACAATAATTCACACGTTCACTCGTACCCTAACTGCTGGGTTAGAGGTTGAAACCTGGACCTAGCAATACAACCCAAACACCATTTTGTGACCCGCTATTTTCCAGACGTTGGCCCCTGACCTCTCCACCTTTGCCCAATGCCAAGTTCATCATCTTATGTCGGTTCTTGATGGTCCCAAGGACCCAAGCGGCCTACAAAGGCCCACCATGGCGAAATGCAGGCCGCCTTGGTCTCTTCGAGCCGCCGGATGTCTGGCTCTCCAGGGGTCTCCGAAAGTCTGCGCGGAGGTACCCAGAGGGCTCCAGGGACCAAGGCCTCCGCAGTCTCGAAGATGTGCCGGAAGCGTCAAAAATCAACCATCGATCCTCGATCATCATTCGATCCCTCTTCTCAACCCTTCCCTGGAGAATCGTTAGCCGTTCAGCCATGCAGCCCACCGATTCTCCCTGGATCCCTCCTCGATACTTCATTGTTCCCTTGATCCTTCATCGCTCCTCGACCATCGATCTTCCCTCCGTCCCTCATCGATCCTTTTCGAGAAGATCGCGCATTGCTAGGCACTCTCGCCGTACAACCATGGACCATGCAGTGGGCGCTGACGAGCAAGCCCCCCAACAAGACCCGCGAAGCAAGCTCCTCTCGCGCACCATCCGGGGGCCACGAATCCTCTGCATAGTGGCACATGGGGAGGGGAGGAAACGAGAGGAGAGGAGAGGGGAGATACAGGCCTCCCAAATGGGGTCCGGGCTCATGAGGTCGGAGGATCGCGCTGCATCGCCGGTGCATCGGCGATGCGTCGGCGACGTCGGGGTGGAGAAAACCGGCCCCGAATCGAGACGTATCACCGATCCTATGATGAGGAGGATACAGTCGAGGTACTATCAGAAGGAACGCTAAATAAGGAACGAAGCCCCTTCTTGGCCCCAGAAGCGCCTAGGTGCACTAGGAGTGATGGAGGAGGAGCCATGGAAGAGCTTAAGGAACAGCGAGCCCCTTCCGCACCCGAGGCGTTCCTTATTTCAGCGTCTTGGCTGTACGGGTGATTGGGGGCAGATGCGTTGCCCCCACGAGCCTATCCTCGGGTCGGGCCTGTCCCCCTACAGGGGGAGTTTGGGCGAAAAGGTACACATAGCCCAGAACATGGCCCAGAAATGCCACAAGAAACGATCCAAAAATGGTCCCCGGACTAGTCTTGGACCGCTTCGGAATCTCCCCCCTGCGGAGGGACAGGCCCGACTCGAGCCCTACCCCCCCCCCCCCCCAGCGGTGCCCTGCAGGGAGTTGGGGGCCTGGAAATTGGCACCAACACCAACACAGGGGGTTGCCTCCACAGGGGGAAGATGATCCTAGATTTCGGTGCTGGTGGCAATATTTCGGTCACCTTGGAAGCCAGAATATTACCACCATCACCGAGATCGGGATCTTCTTCCCTCGGTGGAGGCACACCGCCGAAATTGGTCTTGGTGTCGATCTCTGGGCCTGCGAAGGTGCGCTCGCTGCAATCAGTGACTGCAGCGGGCGCACCTCCCCGCAGGGTGGCGGGCACGGGCCGAGGCTCTTCCGGCCAGGCGCCCACACGTCGACGTTTTGTTCGGTCCACGGGGCGCCTCGGGATCGCCTACAGAGTGGCGATCCAGAGGATCGAACAGCCCCCCCTTGGCCCAAACCCAAACCTCCTCCTCCTGCAGCTACTCCCCCTCCTCCTCGCTCCTCGCTCCTCCTCCTCGCTCCTCCCTCCTCGCTCCTCGCTCCTCCTCCTCCTCCTCCTCCTCCTTCTCCTCCTCCTCCCAAGCCTGCATTTTCGACGTTGGATCTCTATATTCGACTCCCTCGACCCCGTCGACTGAAGAAGATCAGGATCCCGGCCACTTCGACCACACTTGGGTAGCCTGGACGGGACCCCTTTCGAAAGGACGCACACATGGGCAGCTGCATGAGAGCAAGCTTCCTCCAGGCAGGAACCCACCCACCCCAGGAACTCTCCAGGCAGGCTGCTCCGAGCTGCGCCTCCTCATCCTCCTGCTCCTCCCCTCCCTCCTCCTCCCCCTCCTTCTCCTCCTCCTTCTCCTCCTGCACCTCCTCCTCCTCCTCCTCCTCCTCCTCCACCTCTTCGAACCCCTCCTTATCATCATCACCATCATTATCAGCATCGCCATTCTCACCATCGTCCCTCGTCATCACCAGTATCAACATCATCAACAGCAGCAGCAACAATACCACCACCACCACCGTCATCACCAGAATTATCAGAATCATCAGCAACAACAACACCACCATCAATCTCACTATCATTATCCTCACAATCACCGTCACCTATCAGTCATCGCCGATCACCCATAATCCAGAGCACCAGCACCATCGCCGTCATCACCGTCATCCTCAGCAGCAGCATCAGCACCATCATCGCCATCGTCGTCGTCATCATCACCAGCATCAGCAGCATCATCGGTATCACCATCATCATCACCATCACAGTCATCACCAACACCAATGACAATATCAGCATCAGCATCATCATCAGCAGCATCAGCATCAACAACATCAGTATCCTAATCATCATCATCATCATCATCATTACCACCATCAGCAACAACATCAACAACTCTGAACACCACCAACACCGTTGCGATATTAATCATCACGATTGGCATCATGACAGTCATCATCATCATAATCATATCACTATCATCATGAACATGATTACCAGACTCAGTCTCATCGCGAAGATAGTCATTAGCATTCTCCTCGTCCTCGTCGCCGTCCTCCTCCTCCTCACGACCACCACCATCATCATCACCATCATCCTCATCACCATCACAACCACCACCACCAGCATCAGCATCAGCAGCATCAGCATCATCATTATCATCCTCATCCTCAGCCTCAGCCTCGAACTCAGCCTACGCCTCTTCCTCACCCTCATCCTACTCCTCATCCTCCTCATCTGCATCATCATCCCCCCTAGTCATCCTCCTCCAACTCCTCCTTCTCCTCCTCATCATCAGCACCGTCCTCATCCTCAGCGTCAGCCTCGGTATCAGCCTTATCCTTATCCTCATCCTACTCCTCCTCATCCTCCCCATTATCATCATACCCTCGTCATCATCTTCCTACTCCTCCTCATCACCAGCATCAGCATCAGCAGCATCATAATCATCGGCATATCAGCATCACCATCATCACCCTCATCCTCAGAAGTATCATCAGTATCATCATCATCAGCATCATCAGCATAGTCAACATCGTCAGCATCAGCATAAGCAGCATCATCTCCACAACCACCACCACACTCATCACCATCACCATCAGCACCACCATCATCAACAGCATCATCACCCGCATCAGCACCATCGTCAGCAGCATCAGCAACATCATCATCAGCCTCATCATCGTCATAAGCATCAGCAGCATCATCGTCACCATCGTCATCGTCATCTGCATCGTCATCGTCATCATCAGCATCTGCACCACCGCCATCATCATCATCATCAGCATCATCATCAGCATCCTCAGCATCATCAGCATCATCATCATCATCATCGTCATCAGCATCATCATCATAATCAGCATCATCATCATCATCATCGTCATCGCCACCACCACCATCATCATCATAATCAGCATCGTCATCACCATAATCATCAGCAGCAGCAGCATCGTCGTGGTCATCAGCATCGTCATCATCATCAACATCATCATTAGTATCACCAGCATCAACAGGACCGTCATTATCAGCATCAGCATCAGCATCAGCATCCAATTTAGCATCAGCATCAGCATCATCATCATCATCATCATCATCATCATCATCATCATCATCATCATCATCATCATCGTCATCATCGTCATCATCATCAGCATCATCATCCCCCTCCCCCTTCTCCGTTTCCTCATGCTTCTCGTGCTCCTCCTATTCCTCCTCCTCCTCCTCCTCCTCCTCCTCCTCCTCCTCCGCCTTCCCCTCTTCTCCCCCTGTTGTTCTCGCTCCACATCTTCCTGCTGCTGCCCCCCCCCTTCCTGCCCTGCTCCTGCTCCTTCTCCTGCTGCTGCTCTTCCTTCTCCTCATCCGCCTCCTCCTTTCTCAACCTCCGCCTCATCCTCCTGTCCTTCACATCTCTTCCTCCTCCTCCTCATCCTCCACCTCCTGCTCCTCCTCCTCCTTCCCCTCCTCCTCCTCCTCGTCCTCCTCCTTCCCCTCCTCGTCCTCCTCCCTCTCCCCCTCCTCCTCCTCCTCCTCCTCCTCCTCCTCCTCCCCCTCCCATCCTCCAACATGCGTCACCCCATTTGGAGCTGCAAACAGTCTTGCGGGCCCAACTGGGCCCGAGCTGTGGCATCGCTCTGCGACAGGATGTGGCACACAACCAGAAGCTGCAAGCACAACCTGACGCAGACCTCAGGCTGCCGTCGGCTGCAGCGCACCTCACTGACTCCATCCGCCCCCCTCCACCCTCCCCAGCCCACTCCTAAAACAAAGGAGAGTCGGATCGGCATGAAAAGGGAATCTCTGAGACCCCGCGGTGACGATGGACGGACGCGTCGGGCGCCACGGCCCTCACAGCGTTCTGGCATGCTCTGGCGACTGTTCTCTCTTTTCTGTCGGGGGTAACGCGTGTTACCCTGCGGGGGGGGGGGCGCGGTCGGGGGGGTGACGGTAACGGCGGCCGCGGCGTGCATCCGCCAGGGTGGGTCCGCGCCACCAGCGCATTTGCCCGAGTGCACCAGTCCCTGTGTACACAACAGTGCCCGATGCCGGCGTGCAACACAGCGCCGCCTGTGTACACCACAGTGCCTCCATACACCACAGGGGCTGCGTGCACCACAGCACCACGTCGCCTGTGCACACCACGGTACCTGAGTACACTGCAGCAGCCGCGCGCGCAACAGCGCCTGCGTGTACCAGAGTGCGCGTGTACACCACAGCGCATGTGTACACCACTGCAGCCAATGAACTTGTTTCTGACAACGCGTGGATCGATCAATCTTGAACGATCTGCGCAACTGGAAACTCTCGGCCCAATCTTGAACCATGATTTCGTACCGCGGCTTCGTCTCTGAGAATCCTGGGGCCGGATGCCCCCCCCCGCAGCGTCGTAAACTTGAACACCCGCGCTGGGGTCGCCGCCGTACCTTCTTCCAGCGAACTGTCTGCGGCCAGAGGCGACAACGAACAACAACGAGAGCCCGCAGGCTGCACCCCAGTGGGGCCATCAGGCAGCGAATATTGCTCCCTCCCCCTTCCGACCTGCTACTCTCCCTTCGCCTCCTCCTCCTCCTCCTCATCCTCATCATCATCATCGTCCTGCCCCTCCTTTTCTGATATCCTTCTGCTGCACCGCAAAGCTTGCGTACACCACAATGCCTGTGTACACCACAGCAGCCGGGTGCACCACAGCACCTGTGTACACTACGGCGCCTGCGTGCATTGCAACGCCTGTGAACGTCGCAATGCCTGTGCACACCACAGCAGCCATGTGCACCGCAGCGCACGAGTACGACACAGTGCCTGCGTGCACCATAGCGCCTGTGTACACCACAGTGGCATTGGCCCTGCGTGCACGTCGATGCCTGCGTGCGCCGGAGAGCGTTTGTACTCCTTACAGTGTCCTTTTGAAACTGCAATTCAGATTTGTGCTTGTGGTCGGCTTGCAAGTGTTACTGTTACGGGAGAGGGTCTGGGGGAATAGAACGTATTACCCCTGTGGGCTTCAAAAGAACAGGCACCCGAGAGCGTTCTGGAACGCCCTGGAGCGGTGTGTCGCGATCCTGTACCCGATTTAACCGTCCCTTCCCCCGAGTCAAGCTTGTGCGATCGGTCAGCTCCTCTGCCTGCGAGACGTTGCGAAAGAGAAAGAGTGAGAGACAGAGAGAGACGGATAGAATCAAAAACAGCATGAGACGGCAGTGGCACAGAGTGAGCACTGCGCGATCGCGAGGCCCGAGAGGGGCCCCGGTCTGCATGCAGGCAAACCGCATTCCCAGGCCTCCGATGCCCTGCTTTTGTTACACACAAGATCCTCGGATCTCTCGACCCCGTCGCGGTGAGCGGCTTCTCGTCTCAGATCGCTTGATGGCCCTGGAGCCCGACAGCGACCCTCCGAGTACGACAATTGCTGAAAACATGTGCGCCTCATCTTCAAGACGTTGGAGGCCTGGGCTCGCACCTCGCCAGCCAAATTGCACGCGACCCTAGCTCGACAGTGCCGCCACGGGCGTCTCCCCATTCCCCGTTCTCCTCCTCATCCTCCTCCTCCTCCTGGATCATCCTCCCTCCTCCCTGCTCAATGCCCTGAAAGTAGGGACTTTGATGAACCTCCTCCCTGCTCAGGGCCCCGTAAACAAGGATAATGATAAACGAAGGCGCTGGCACCCGAGAAACAGCAGCCGTGAATCGAAGCATTACCTATCCATCATTCTTCCTCTCTCAGCTGGGTCTGTCAAAGTCCTGAGCTGAAACATCATGGTTTCTGAAGTTTTAACCTGCTCCACCCGCTCCTCCTCCTCCTCCTCCTCCTCCTCCTCTCCTCCTCCTCCTCCTCCTCCTCCTCCTCCTCTTCCAGCTCCCCCTCTTCATTCCCCTTCCTTGCGCGTCAGTCCAGTAGATGGACAATATATTCGAACCCTCACACATTCGAGGGAGATTCTGAATCACCCCCGCGCCCCCGACATCAATGTTGATCTCAGCAAAGGCGGTGCTTTGGGGTTCGACTATTTCTGTCCACTCACGCCCCCCCCGTCGCCACGCCATCAATATTAAATTCGGGGGTTCGGGGGGGCATCTTGGGCCACAGGGTTCGAATATAATGTCCATGTACGGTCCCACTATGACCGCAGGGTCGTAGTGTCTCGGCACATGGAGCAAAAGAGGCGCAACCATCTGCAGCAGCAGCCGCGTGGGAAACGAGGCAGGCAAAGAGAACGAGACGGAGAGAGAGAGAGAGAGAGAGAGAGCAGAGAGGCCTCCCACTCCCCGTCCTCCTCCTCCTCCTCCTCCTCCTCCTCCTCCTCCTCCTCATCCACGCCCCCCTCCTCTCGCCGCTTTGGGGGACCGCCACGGGGAGAAGGGAGGGAGGACAGAAAAGAAGAATGAACAAGGAGGAGGAGGAGGAGGAGGAGGAGGAGGTAGGAGGGGGGAAGAAGGAGGAGGTAGGAAGGCGGAGGAGGAGGAGGAAGGAGGAAGGAGGAAGGAGGGGAAGGGGGAGGGAGGAGAAGCAGGAGGAGGGTGAGGAGGAGGAGGATGAGGAGGAGGAGGAGGAGAAGAAGAAGAAGAAGAAGAAGAAGAAGGCAGGATACCCTCTCGCCGCCCTGCCCATCCTGATTTTGCCCCCATTGACCCCCTGTGATCCATGGATCCTCGAACCCCTATCCCCGATTCCTTGATCTTCCATCGTCGTCCTCCCCCCCATCCTCCTCCTCCCCGAAAAGGTCCTTTTGAAAAAAGAAGATCAAGCACCAAGAAGTATCACCAAACTATTATCGTGATGTGTGCACAACATGTCGGAGGATCGCGCGTGTTTTTCTGCAGCGGCGCTGGAGCCCAAAACCCCTTCCCTGGCGCAGGCCAGCGCCGACGCAGGAGATCCGCGCGGACTTCCAGACGCGAGTGCTGGTTCCGCTCTCGTGCCCCTCGGATGGAAGGAGGGGATAACATTAGAGCGCAGAAAATCCACCCCGATAATAACCACCCCGACACCCGAAGCCGTTTAGTAAACGCGCCCAGACGCCTCTTTAGTAAATGCTCAGGGCCGTTTAGTAAACTCCAATTGTCCGGTCCGGGTGGTTTTTCCTCCCTTGAAACAGAGGAGGGATTTGCAAATCGGTTGCATCTGGCTGGTTATCTCGGAGCCTCCTGGCGCTGGAATGCGTCCTGCGGCGGGGTCGGAACCGGCGGCGCGCAGCAATTTTCAGCATCCCCAACACACACATGTTCCCCAATTCGTGTGCACGCTGGCATGGATTTCGGATCCGCGGATCCGGCGCGTGGGCGTCATACCTACGGGTCCGAGGAGGTCCCCCCCGAAAAATGAAGCCAGTGTCGCCTGACCTGGCGACGGAGCGAGCCAGTTCTGCACGGGCGCGGGACCCGTCGCTAATCCGCGCGCCTCGATGTTTGCGTTTCCTCGGCCGATGCCCCCTCTTCGTCCGACCAGATCCTCGACGCCCGATGCATCCTCCATCCCTGCCCATCCAAGTGCCCTTCCTGCCCCTCCTCCATCTTTCGCCCCCCTCCCGAACCTCACTCCTCTTCGCCCTCCTCCACATCACCCTGCCGTTCCTCCTCTTCCCCAGACATCCGAAGTCGTGCAAAAATGTGTCTGGAGACATTCCGTCGCGATTTCCTCACGACCGCTAGGATGAGAGGGACCCCTCCTCCTCCTTCCCCTCCATTCCTTCTTCTTATAAACAAATCCGACCCTGTCGGCGTGTGCGGGGTGTCTGTCTGGTCCCGTCGACGGGGAGCTTTCTTTCGTCCCTTCCTTCCCATCCTCCTCTCCCGTCGGGGGAGACAGAGAGAGAGAGAGAGAGAGAAAGAGATATAGCACCTTCCGTCGTTCGGGAAACGGGTTCGCAGCGTGAGGGAGTTCCATCCACGTCCTCATTACTTCAAAAGGAAATCCTTTCCCTTTGTTCCTTCCCTGGCGGGGGGGGGGGTCCCGGGAAGGGGGACCCCCCCCCCCCGGTCCTCCTCGCGTCCTCCTCTGGGGGTCCTCCTCTCCCACGCCGGTCCTTCTCTGGCGCGCTGGTCCTCCTCGCGTCCTCCTCCCCAAGTGGGGAGGAGTCCCAGGGGGGGGGGGAGGGAAGTCAGATACGTATCCATCCCTGGGGGTCCTCCTCCCCATCTCCTCCCCTCTCCCACGCCAACCCCCCTCTGGTCCTCCTCCCCAAAGGGGAGGGTTCTTTCCCTCCTCCTTTTCCTCCTCCTCCTCCTCCTCCTCCTTCTCTCCTTCTCCTCCTCCTCCTCCTCCTCCTCCTCCTCCTCCTCCTCCTCCTCTTTCTCCTCCTCCTCCCCTTCCTGGTCGTCGTCGATGTCTTTCCGAGTCGGCGGCACCGGCCGTCAGGCCTTCACAATTTCCCCTGTCGCTCCGCTCCCAGGGGCGGTTCGGCAGGGCGGGCAGGGCGTGTCGCCTCAGACTTCCAAACCACGCATGGTCCCGAAGCGGAGCATCCGCAAGAGCTCCACGGACGGAGGGCCTTTCGTTTGGTTCTCGCCCTCGCGGCGCGCACATCGGTGTTCGAGAACTCTGCAGGAGCTTCACGGGTGGAGGAGGGTCCCTTTCAGCACGAGGTTGACCCATCAGCGCCGCGCGCATTCGCCTCAAAACTGCGCAAGCAATGTCGCTGATGGAGGGCGGCCCGTTGTCAAAATACGGTTTTCGCTTTAGCGGCGCGCGCGTTCGCCCAAGGAGTGTGCAACAGTTTCACGGCTAGAGAGCGGGCCATTTTCAAAATGCGGTTCTCTCCTCAGCGCCACGCACACTTTTCTTCAAAGTTCGCAAGAACTTCATGGATAGACGGGGGCCGTTTTCAAAGTGTGGGTATCGCCTGAACGCTGCACGCACTCATGTTCAAAACTTGCAAGCGTCTCACGGATGGAAAACTGCTGTTGTGCAAAAGGTGTTTCTCGCGTGAGCGCCGCGCACGCTCGTTGTAATAAATTACAGCATATTCAAATGTCCTTATGGCTGACGTCTCAAAAACGGTGCTCTGGCTAAATGTATGTAGCCCTGTCAGAGCGCAGCATTCACGTTGATTCGCGGCACTGATATCTCAGGAATGGTGCTGTGGCACGATTGAACATCGTCAAGACGCAACAATCATTCCCAACCCTCACTTGGTTGGGTTCTCGTTTGGAATAGAACACTGTGGTCTCCACCTTCTCTCATCCCCCTCCTCCCGCCTCCCCCTTTCTCCTTCCTCTTCCTCTCTCCTCCCGCCTGCCTTTTCTGCCCCCCTGCCTCGTGCCCGCGGTCTGCGAAACTGTTGTCACTTCCGTGGGCTTCTGGGAGGCCCGGCGGAGGTACGTCATACGCGGATCACCACGAGACCTCGCCGTCCCCTGGAGGGCTGCCATATGCGAAACTGTCGCCACGTTTGCAAGCTTCTGGGAGGCCAAAGGGAGGTACGACATACGCGGATCACCACGAGACCTCGCACCCCCTTGGGGGGCTGCGATCTGCGAAACTACCGCCACATTCGCTGGCGTTTGGGAGGCCCAGCGGAGGTGCGTCATACGCGGATCACCACGAGACCCCGCCGACCCCCTGGGGGGGCTGTGATATGCGAAACTGTCGCCGCGATCGCTGGCATCTCGGAGGCCCATCGGAGGTACGTCCTACGCGGATCACCACGAGACCTCGCCGTCCCCCGGGGGGCTGCGATCTGCGAACATGTCGCCACTTTCGCTTGCTTTTGGGAGGCCCAGCAGAGGTGCGTCATATGCGGATCACCACGAGACCTCGCCCTCTTTTGGGGGGCTGCGATGTGCTAAACTGTCGCCACTTCCGTGGGCTCCTGGGAAGCCCAGCGGAGATCGTCATACGCGGATCACCACGAGACCTCGCCGTCCCCTGGAGGGCTGCGACCTGCGAAACTGTCGCCTCGTTCGCGGGCTTCTGGGAGGCCCAGCGGGAGTACGTCCTACGCGGATCACCACGAGACCTCACCGTCCCCTGGGGGGGGCTGTGATATGCGAAAATGTCGCCACGTTCGCATGCTTCTGGGGGAACCAGCTGAAGTATGTCATACGCGGATCACCACGAAACCTCGCCGTTCTCTGGGGGGCTGCGACTTCGAAACCGTCGCCACTTTCGCGGGCTTCTGGGAGGCCCAGCGGAGATACGTCATACGCGGATCACCGCGAGACCTCGCCGTCCCCTGGAGGGCTGCGATATGCGAAAATGTCGCCGCGTTTGCGGGCTTCCAGCGGATGTACGACATACGCGGATCACCACGAGACCTCGCGCTCCCCTGGGGGGCTGCGATCTGCGAAACTGTCGCCCATTCCGCTGTTTTCTGGGAGGCCCATCGGAGGTACGTCCTACGCGGATCACCACGAGACCTCGCCGTCCCCTGGGAGGGCTGCGATATGCGAAAATGTCGCCGCGTTCGCGGGCTTCTGGGAGGCCCAGCGGAGGTACGTCATACGCGGATCACCAGGAGACCTCGCACTCCCCTGGGGGGGGCTGCGATCTGCGAAACTGTCGCCACGTTCGCTGGTGTCTGGGAGGCTCAGCGGACGTACCTCCTAGGCGGATCACCACGAAACCTCGCCGTCCCCTTGGAGGGCTGCGATCTTCGAAACCGTCGCCACTTTCGCGGGCTTCTGGGAGGCCCAACGGAGGTACGTCATACGCGGATCACCGCGAGACTTCGCCGTTCCCTAGGGGGCACGCGATCTGCAAAACTGTCGCCACTTTCGTGGGCTTCTGGGAGGCCCAGCGGAGGTACGGCCTACGCGGATCACCACAGCCCCATCGTCCCCTGGGGGGCTGCGATCTGCGAAACTGTCGCCGCGTTCGCGGACTTCTGGGAGGCCCAGCGGAGGTACGCCATACGCGGATCACCACGAGACCTCGCACTCCCCTGGGGGGGCTGCGATCTGCAAAACTGCCGCCTTTCGCGGGCTTCTGGGAGGCCCAGCGGAGGCACGTCCACCCGGATCACGACGAGACCTCGCCGTCCCCTGGGGGGACTGCGATGGGTTCCTGGGAGGGCCAGCGGAATGGCGCGGCGCGTGCGAGCGCCGCGCAACGAAGAGCGCATGGCGCTGTCCGTTGCCCATGCCGCATCCCTTCTTCGGCTGCCTTCTGCTTGTGATGCGTGCGGGCACATGCCTCGTTTCGCGCAGGGCGCTGTGCCGTCGTGGCGCGCAGGGCGCCGTCCTGCGATGCGAGCACAGCGCAAAGCGCTGTTGCTCCCAAGAATCACGTCTCCAATCGCCCCTCCTCCATTCACGTTTCCACGCCCCCCGCGGTCGCACTCCTGCCAGCGACCTGCCTCTTAAGGGTGGCACCGCAGATGTGAAACATCCGACTCTGGCCCGACGTTCTTTGGCGAAGCGTTCAAGGGAATTGAGGATCATGCAATGATTGCCTTAGGCACGGCCCTGGGTTACTTTGATTCGCGGCGTTGAAAATCCCAGGAATGGTGTTACGGCACGGTTCAGGACTTCTAAACGATTGTCCGCACTCTTTCGGGCACGCTGGCCTGATGGAGCGCCCTCTCGAGGAGCATCGCCTGAGGTGGGCTGCCGCGCGCTTCGACGTCGAGTTCTGGCGCGCGGCCTCGGGCGACTCCGCACTTCCGACCAACTTGCAGATAGTGCGCAGTGCTTCGCAGCGACTCGGCGGTCGATTGCGACTCGGCTAAGAAGTCGGCTAGAAGGGCCCGTATTTTCCAGATGGCCGCTTCCCCATTTGCTTGGCGTGGCGCGTGAGTCTCGGTCGCCGGTCGGCACTGGCGGCAGCGCTGAGAGATCTGATCATAAGCCGCCCCTGGTCGGCGCTGGCGGCGCCTCTGGGAAGCTTGGCGCCAGTTCCAATGGATCTTGGCATTTCGCCACCTGCTCGCTGGTCAAAGGCGGACGGTCGTCGTCGGAGTCGCGCAGGTACGTCCCCGATTGGGGATCGACGACCCGCCTGGACACCGCAGACGATGCTCTCGCAACCGGCGGGCGCCACGTGGACGCGGATCGGTGCGCTGGCCCGCAAGGCGTAGAGCAAGAGTGACAGCGGCGCGTCCACCGGCGAGCCGGCGTGGCTGCCAAGCTCCGCCTTGCTCGTCGTGCGTCGCGCGGGCGGTCGTCTCTGAGACCGCCAGCAGGCCCTGCAAGAGGTCCCCAAGAGGTCGATGGAGGCCCCACAGAGGCCAAGATCAGACCCCGAAAGGTCCACAAGAGGCACCCAGGACGCCCCAAGACACCCCAAAACCGCATCCAAGAAGCGTCCGAGAGGCCTCCCAAGAGATCCCCACAAGCATCCAGAAGGCCTCCGACCCACAACCCAGGCACAATGGCGGGATGGGCCGAAAGCCACTGTACAGAGAGGGTGAGAGAGAGAGAGACAGACAGAGACCTGTCAGAAACATCTAAATACTGTGCCCGAAAGCCAAGGGGTGTGAGCGAGGGTCCTGGTCATGGGTGCGGCATGCAAAAATCAATATATGGAACGTGGCTGGTGAATACTTAACCTTGCCCTGGGCGGTGGATCTGACAGGGGCGGGGAGGATGTGGTATACAATACAACCTCGAGGGAGAGGAGGGGGAGCGGTGCACAAGGGAATAGCCGCGCACAGGTCGCACGGAATGGCCCGACGAGGGCAGGGGGGGGAAGAGGCAGGAGAACGGGAGGGTGGAGGAGGAGAAGGCAAGCGAAAAGGTCCAATCAACTCGCATAAGATTACCTATACGACCACCCTTCGGGTGATAAGGAGGTTCGGGGGGGAGGATGCAGCGTCTCACTCGATCACACTATCCATCTCACTATCGGTCTCGCTCGATCGATTTCACTCGATCGATCTCACAATCGATCTCACTCGATATATCTCATTCGCTCGGTCTCACAATTGATCTGATAATCGGTCTCACAATCGATCCCACATTCGGTCTCACTATCGATCTCACTACCGATATCACAATCGATATAACATTCAACGTCATCATCATCATCATCATCAGCAACAACACCACCATCTCCATCGTCATCGGGACACTGTCATCTTCACATCATCATCGCCATCATCATCAACGCCATCATCATCATGCCATCATCATCAACGCCATCAGCATCTCATCATAGTCATCAGCATCATCATCATCATCATCATCATCATCATCATCATCATCATCATCATCATCATCATCATCATCGGGACACAGCCATCGTCATCATCACCATCAACATCATCATCATCATCATCATCATCATCATCGGGACACCATCATGGTCACCATCATTTTCATCGTCAACATCATCAACAACATCGGGACACCATCATCATCAGCTCATTATCATCATCAACATCATCAACAGCATCATCTACATCATCGGGACACCATCATCATCAGCAGCATCATCATCACCAACATCATCATCATCAATATCATCATCGGCACAACATCACCATCACCATTATCGTCACCACCGTCATAATCATCATCATCGGGATACCATAATCATCATCAGCAGCAGCATCATTACCAACATCATCATCAACAACAACGGGCAGAAACATCATCATCGTCATCTCATCATCATCATCATCATCATCATCATCATCATCATCATCATCATCATCATCATCATTAACATCATCATCATCACCAGGACACCATCATCGTCATCATCACCATCAACATAACCATCATGATCATCATCAACAACATCATTTTCGGAACACCGACCTGACACCGGCGGGACACCGCGGGGCCCCGGCCGCCCGGAAGGGAGACATTTGGTCCGGCCGCGCCTCAGCCACACGGGACACCAGCGGGACACAAGCGGGACACCGCGGGGCCCCGGCCGCCCGGAAGGGAATCATTTGGTCCGGCCGCGCCTCAGCCACAGGAGACTTTCTCTCGCCCGCCCACGCAGCTTCGCCTCGCCCGCACGCACGGCACGCACGAACACGAAACCGAAATCGATTTCCCGGTGGGGGGGCTCTCCGTTCCACTTCGATCTCACCCCCTCACCTCCGATTATACGGGTTGACTGGACCTCTTCGCGTCCTTATCATAAGGACGCACGATAAGGATGCAAGGGCCCAGGAAGGCCACGTCGACACTCTGAGAGCTGGGCGCGGCCAGCGAAAGCGGCCAAGGATGGGCCGAAGGGGAAGGGTGCGAGGGTAACCTTGGAAAGTTGCTCATCCTTACTACGCGAGAGGACACGAGACCCTTCCGAAGGCCACATCGCCGTAGGAGTGTAAGAAGGCACGTGCCGCGAGGCACAGGACAAAAGGGTACCCTTGAGCTGGCAGGGTCGACCTACTAATCATGGCCGACTGTTTGCCGGTTGACTGTAGGAAGCGGCGGCGGCGGCGGAGGAGGAGAAGGAGGAGAAGGACAACATGCCTCGTACGCTCATCCGACCGCGTCAGATGAGATCCGCGATGTCCATGGGCATCTCCTGCCGCCGGCCGCAGGTGCGAAGAGAGGAGGGGAGGGGAGGCGAGGAGAGCGGGGGGTGGTGGCGGGGAGTGGGCAGGGAGCCCAGACCCCATGCCGTCGTGATTTTTTCACAGCGTCGACCCCCAGAAATCTGGACCCCTTCCCCAAGACCGTTTTTTTCGTCCCGAGTCGCTTCTTGACGGTCCTGAGGCCCGTGAAAGGCCCCCAGGCCGAAGATGACGAAAAAAACCTCCCGCCGCGATTTGTTTCGCAGCAGCGCAAGGAGGTCTGGGGAGGGAGGGGAGCAGGGGGATGGGTGGACGGGGAGACGGAGCGCCCGAGGGGGCACGCAGGGAGGGCGCCGACCTGGCGCGGCTGCACTTTTGGTAGGTGGGTCAGGTCCTCCTTGGAGGCGCGCGTCCGACCAGAATATATAGCGTGCCCATCTTGTAGTGTATCGCTTCCCGAGCGGGGAGGCCAGAAAGCGCCCGCCACGACGCATGTACTAAAGATTTCTCGGTGCGCGCGTCGCCCCCGGAGGGGCGACGCACGTATAGTACAAGTATGTTTGGGCCCGGCCGCCTCTGGCGGTGTGCGCTGCGAGCAGGAGCGCAGCAGAG
>CAUYUJ010002758.1:235229-237729 GCA_963575745.1 Prorocentrum cordatum
TGTATCAGCAGCAGTGTCATCTTCATGTGTTTCAGCATCGCCATCATCATCACATCATCATCAACGAAGGTATCATGCTCATCATCACCATCACCGCCACAATCAGTATCATGATCACAATCAGCACCCTCATCATCACCATCATGATCATGTGCATCATCAGCATCTGCATCATCCTCGGCATCATCGTCAGCATCAGCAGCATGATTATAATCCCAAGCGTCCTCCTCCTCCTCATCCTACCAACAACTCTTCTCCTCCTCCCCCTCTCTTCCTTCTCCTCCTCCTCCTGCTCCTTTCCATCATCAACATCATCCTCTTCCTCCTCGTCAGCGTGCCAACTTGATGATGCATCATTATTGAATGTCCCGCCCACCCGGACCAACCCGCCGGTTAGGACCCGCCAGATCCGACCCGCCCGCCCGACACGACCCGCACGTCAGGGTGCACGCGTGCCAACCCGATGATGCATCATACTGTAATGTCCCGCCCGTCCGGCCCGACCCGTCCGTTAGAGTCCGCCCGACCCGACCCGCCTGTTAGGGTACACGCGTGCCACCTCGACGATACAGCAATTAGCTGTGAAGCCCGCCTGACCCGACCCGCCCAGTAGGGTCCACCCGACCCGACCCGCCCGCCCGACCCGACACGCCCAGTAGGGCACACGCGTGCCAACTCGATGATGCATCATATTTTCGCGTCCCCGCCCGACCCGACCCGCTCCGCACGCCAGGGCCCGCCCGACCCGCCGCGCGCGCCCGAGGATACGTCATATACCTGCTGTCCCGCCCGTCCCAGTGGTCTGAAGTTTCCGCTGCGAGGCGCGGTTTCCATGCACTGCGGGCGGGCATCGAGGGATGCTGGCCGGGATACAAATGTTTTCGCCTGGTCGGCGGCCGGGGGCGCCTCGCAGACGCCCTCTGCGTTGGCTGCGTCTGCCGAGGTCTCGCCTGTGGGACTGCGGTGGACGCCTCCCGGGCGCCCCGCGGCGCGTGCCCGAGGCGGGTCTGCCGATGTTTCGCCTCGTGGGCGGCCGTGGACGCCCCGTGTTGCTTGCACTAAAATCGCGTAGATCTGCACGGCCTTGTTCAGGCCACGTTGCCTTCGTACACCGCATCGCTGCTCGGAATTTACACCGCGCACTTTGCACCACATGCCTTGGTTGTTTACCTCACTGCTCAAACTACGCATCGACTGCACGGCAGTGCTTGCACCGCACTGCTTACACCACACACCATGCACAACACCACAAGGGAGGCACCCTCATCCTCGTTTTTCCAGCGTCCCCCGGCTAAACTCGCCCGGCTGAACTCGCACCACGCTCAACTCGCCCAGCTGAACTCGCCAAAGCGCTCCGGCCTCGGCGCTGGCAGCATTCTAGGATCCTGAGATGCGTGTTCTCTGGTGGAACTCGCCATGGCTCGACTCGCCCCGGCTCATCTCGCCCGGCCCTGCGAGTTGAGCCGGGGCGCTCTGAGCCTGGGCGAGTTGAGCCTGGGCGAGTTGGGCTCTGGGCGAGTCGAGTCTGGGCGAGTTGAGTTCTGGGCGAGTTGAGCCTGGGCGAGTTCAGCCCTTCCTCCTCATCATCCTTCCCCTTTCCTCCTCCCCTCCTCCTCCTCCTCCTGCCCTCCTCACCCTTCCTCCCCTCATCATCCTTCCCCCCCCTCCCCCCCCCCCATTCCTCCTCCCCCTTCCTCCTTCCCCTTCCCCGCCTCCACGCCCTCCTTCGCGCCTCCTCCCCCGGGGCAGGCACGAGGGGCCACAGGAGGCCGCCCCCCCCCCCCCCCCTGCGAGCGCAGGGCCCGGCCCTCGGCGCCTGCTGCACGTCGATGCCGCGCGCGAGCAGGTCGGTGGATATGAGCACGCGGGAGGAGCCTCGACGGGCGCGTGCCGTGCGCGGCTGCGGCGCGTCTGGCTGGCCGGGTGGGGGTGGGGACGGGGGCACGCGCGAGGCGAGCCTCGATTGGGCGTGGGGGCGGGGCGGGGGGAGGGGGGGAGGGGAGAGAGGGACAGGGTGAGGGAGAGGGAGGGACAGGGAGGGAGAAAGAGAGAGAGATAACATAATTGCATACTATAATATAACATAACATAACATAATATAATATAATATAATATAATATAACATAATAGAATATGGAACAGTATAATATAATATAATATAATATAATATACTATAACATAATATCGTAAAATATAATATAATATAATATAATATAATATAATATAATAACGTATAATATACTATAATATATCATAATATATATAATATAGTATAATATAATATAATATATATACTATAATATAATATCTCATAATAATATAATATGATATATCATAATATAATATATTATAATATAATAATAATATAATATATTATACTATACTATACTATACTATAATATAATATAATATAATATAATATAATAGTATAATATATTATAATATAATGTAATGTAATATATAATATAATATAATACAATATAATATAATATAATATAAT
>CAUYUJ010002758.1:242729-262729 GCA_963575745.1 Prorocentrum cordatum
ACGACGCGTCGAGCTGTTGGCGGCTCCCCCCCCCTTTCTCGCCCTCCCCACGGGGGGCCAAGTCCTGTTAGACGGGGGGGAGCAGAGGCCTCCTCGATGGGGCCCGAGTAGTAGCAGATAGGGTCGGAGGATCGCGCCGCATCGCCAATGCATCATCGATGCATCGCCGATGAATCGGCGATGCATCGGCGACGCCGGCGATGCATCACCGCCGTCGGCGTGGAAAAAATGGGGCTCCGCATCCAGCCGCATCGCCGACGCATCGACGATACCGAGCGATCCTCCGACACCATCTACTCCGACACAGTCTGGGAGGCCTAGAGGGAGGGGGCAGAGCTCGTCAACGCCCCCCCGGGGCCCCAGAGCCTCTAAATCTAGACTCCGTAGCCTCCCAGATGCCCATGATTTGACCTGAGCTGCCTCAAGTTGGGCTCCGATGGCGCCGAAGAGTCCTCAAACTACCCCAGTTGGTCACAAGGCGTCCCATGACATCTCCAAGACGCCTAAGAGCCTCCCCCAAGAGGCCACAATCATTTGTCCTTGAGTGTTTGACAGATTTTACAGTTCTTACTTGTTCGGTCAAACAGGCTCCCACAATCGCCCCAAGACATCCCAGGGGCCCTCAAGTCGGCCCAAGACGGCCCCACGAGGGCCCCAAGAGCGACCCAAGAGGAAGAACACGAAACGACATTCCGAAACCTCCTCCCCGAGATGACCCCCGAGGCCGCCAGACGGTTCCCAAGATGCCTCACAGAAGCCCCAGGCGGCCCACAAGAGGCCAAAATGAGGCCCCAAGAGGCACCCACGAGGCCCCCAAAAAGGCGCCCAAGACACCCGAAAACAGCCTCCAAGGACGAATGCCGACCGCAGGGTCTTCGGGTCGTGGCTGGCTCCGACCTGCACTCCCTCTGCCAGTAACCCGCCCCGACCAACGTGGCGACAACCCCCGAAGTGCCCCGAAGGTCTCACCCCCGCTCGTCATCGTCGTCAATGTCATCATCAGTATCCTTCTCCCTCATTCTGAAGAGGTCGGCAGAATGGCGTAAGCCTCTTGAAGAAAGGGGGAGAGGGGGGGAGAGAGAGAGAGAGAGAGAGAGAGAAAGAGAGAGAGAGAGAGAGAGACACACACACACACACACACACGCACGCACGCACGCACGCACGCACGCACGCACGCACGCACGCACGCACGCACGCACGCACGCACGCACGCACACACAGACAGACAGACAGACAGACAGACAGACAGACAGACAGACAGACAGACAGACAGACAGACAGACAGACAGACAGACAGACAGACAGACAGACAGACAGACAGACAGACAGACAGACAGACAGACAGACACACACACACACACAGACACACCATCACACAAACACACACACACACAAGCACACACACAATCCAGCGTTGCGAGTGGGCCTGTCGAGTCTTACTGACGCTGTGACGCTGCATGGGGGGCCGATTCTGTAGTCTTGGAGCCCCCTGGGGCCGTATCTGGCCCCTCTGGGCCGTTATGGGGTCTCGTTGGCGGTCTCTTGAAGGATCGTTGGCGCCATGCTGGAGCTCTCGTCGGCTGTCTTGAGCCCCTCGGGGGGCCCGCTTGGGGCATCTTGGGCTCTCTTGCGCCGGCCCAGGACGGCCAAGATGCCCCCAAGACTGCCCCAAGAGGGCCCCAAGACGGCCCACAAGGCCTCCAAGACGCCCAAGATGGCGTCCAAGACGGCCCTGGAGCACCCGAGGAGGGGCCCCAAATCGGCCCAGAGAGGCCCCCAAGACGGCCCAAGATGCCTCCAAAATGGCCCAAGACGGCCCAAAAAGACCCCGAAGAGGTCTCGAAGACGGCCCAAGAGGGCCCCAAGAGGGCCTCCAGGAAGGCCCGAAGAGGCCAAACTCTTTGATTTCCCTGGGGTGGTTGAAGGCCTTGGGCGTTTGCTTCTTGTCGGCCGGCCCAAGAGCCTCCAAAGATCATCGCCCCAAGATCGCCCAAGAGGCCTCCAGGATAGCCCCATAACGGCCCAAGAGGACCCCAAGACCTAAGAGGCTTCCAAGACTTCCCAGATGGATGGCCTCCAAGACGGCCCTGGAGCACCCCAAGAGGGCCCCAAATCGGCCTAGAGAGGCCCTCCAGACGGCTTCCGACGGCATCAGACGGGCCAGGAGGCCATCACGACGGTCCAAGATAGCTCGAAGATCGCCTAAGACGGCCCAGGAGGCCCCCAAGAGGCCCCCTAAGAGGTCTCCAAGACGGCCCAAGAGGCTCCCAAGAGGGCCTCCAGGAAGGCCTGAAGAGGCCAAAATGATGTTGCGTCTTTTCGGTCGTCCGACGGCCCGAGACGGCCCAAGAGCCCCCAAAGATCGCACCAAGATCGCCCAAGAGGCCTCCAAGATGGCCCCTTGAAGCCCCCAAGACGGCCCCAAGAGGGCCCCGAGACGGCCCAAGGAAGAGCACCCAAAGATCGCCCCAAGATCGCCCAAAAGCCTCCGAGATGGCCCCAGAACGGCCCAAGACGCCCCCAAGACGGCCCTAAGGCAGCCGCAAGAGGGCCCGAAGACAATCCAAAAGGCCTCGAAGACGCTCAAGGTTGCCTCCAAGACGGCCCTGGAGCACCCGAGGAGGGCCCCAAGTTGGCCCAAAGAGGCCTCTAAGACGGCTTACGACGGGGCCAGGAATGCCCTAAGACAGACCAAAAAGGCCCCCGAGAAGCCCCCCTAAAGGCCCCCGAGAGGCCCACGGAGGCCCCCCAATTGTCTCCAAGAGGCTCCCAGGAAGCTCCTAGGAGGACGCAAGAGGGCCCAGGAGGTTCCTAAGATGCCCCCTCCTCCTCCTCCTGATCTTCCCCGCCATCTTCCCCCAAGTGTCCCCCGAAGAGTTTCTACAACGGCTGGGGGAACACATGGCCCGACAGCTTGGCAGAGCTCTTGCCACAACGCTCGGCCACATGGGCGATTCCAAAAGGCAGGGGGCGGCGGTGATTCGCCGTAGGCGTCTTCGATCCGCCGCCCCTGTTGGTTTACCTCAGGGGTGCCCGGCGTGCTGAACTTCTTACGGTGTGGTTTGTTATTCCCAACCATCCTGTGGTGTTGGGTCCTCGTTTTGAAGAGACAGCGCCCCGCGTCCCACCTCCTCTCCTCCTCCTCCCCCCTCCCGCCCTCCTCCCTCCTCCCCCTCCTTGCCTCTGCTCTCGGCACACCCCACACGTTTCGTAGCCCCATAGGGAGCTCCACCGAAGGTCCCAGTGGCACAGTTCGCATGCGGTTCCCCCACCCAGGGCAGCGTTTCGTGGCCCCATAGGGAGCTCCACCGAAGGCCCCAGTGGGGGTGTTCGCATGCGGTTCCCCACCCAGGGCAGCGTTTCGTAGCCCCATAGGGAGCTCCACCGAAGGCCCCAGTGGGGGTGCCCGCATGCGGTTCCCCCACCCAGGGCAGCGTTTCGTGGCCCCATAGGGAGCTCCACCGAAGGCCCCAGTGGGGGTGTTCGCATGCGGTTCCCCCACCCAGGGCAGCGTTTCGTGGCCCCATAGGGAGCTCCACCGAAGGCCCCAGTGGGGGTGTTCGCATGCGGTTCCCCCACCCAGGGCAGCGTTTCGTAGCCCCATAGGGAGCTCCACCGAAGGCCCCAGTGGGGGTGCCCGCATGCGGTTCCCCCACCCAGGGCAGCGTTTCGTAGCCCCATAGGGAGCTCCACCGAAGGTCCCAGTGGCACAGCCCGCATGCGGTTCCCCCACCCAGGGCAGCGTTTCGTGGCCCCATAGGGAGCTCCACCGAAGGTCCCAGTGGCACAGCCCGCATGCGGTTCCCCCACCCAGGGCAGCGTTTCAGCCCCATAGGGAGCTCCACCAAAGGTTCAGTGGCACAGCCCGCATGCGGCCCGAGGGCAGCGTTTCGTGGCCCCTAGGGAGCTCCACCGGGTCCCAGTGGCACAGCCCGCATGCGGTTCCCCCACCCAGGGCAGCGTTTCGTAGCCCCATAGGGAGCTCCACCGAAGGTCCCAGTGGCACAGCCCGCATGCGGTTCCCCACCCAGGGCAGCGTTTCGTGGCCCCATAGGGAGCTCCACCGAAGGTCCCAGTGGCACAGCCCGCATGCGGTTCCCTCACCCAGGGCTGCGTTTCGTGGCCCCATGGGGAGCTCCACCGAAGGCCCCAGTGGCGCAGTTCGCATGCGCCCCCCCCCACCCAGGGCAGCGTTTCGTGGCCCCATAGGTAGCTCCCCCGAAGGTCCCAGTGGCGCAGTTCGCATGCGTCCCCCCCCACCCAGCACAGCGTTTCGTTGCTCCATAGGGAGCTCCACCGAAGGTCCCAGTGGCGCAGTTCGCATGCGTCCCCCCCACCCAGGGCAGCGTTTCGTGGCCCCATAGAGAGCTCCACCGAAGGTCCCAGTGGCGCAGTTCGCATGCGTCCCCCCCCACCCAGTACAGCGTTTCGTGGCCCCATACGGGGCTCCCCCGAATGCGATACCCACAACTGCATATGGTTGGGTCCTTCGCCAGGCTAATTTTTCAAAAGAACTCCCCCTTGGGCTTCGACCCGTCCCGCCGGCCACCTGGAAGGGCCCCCCAAAGCGGAAAGCATCTCCCTCAGACGGGGCACGATGCCCTCCAAGAGGGCTAACATGTCTGAAGATAGCCTCCAAGATGCCTCCGAGACGGCCAAGATGGCCCCAAGAGATCCCAACATGGCCCCAAGATGCACCCAAGACGGCCCAAGATGGTCTAAGACGGCCGAAAAGGCCTGCAAGAGGCCTCCAACGGCCCAAGAGGCCTCCACGGGGTCCTTCAGGAAGGCCCGAAGAGGCCAAAATTATCGAGTGTCCTAAGGTGTTTGAAGGATTTGGGCAGTTGCTTCTTGTCGGCCTTCCGACGGCCCGAGACGGCCCAAGAGCCTCCAAAGATCGCCCAAAGATCGTCCAAGAGTCTTCCAGGATAGCCCCCGAACGGCCCAAGAGGCCCCCAAGACAGCCCCAAGAGGGCCCCAAGACAGCCAAAGAGGACTCCAAGACGCCCAAGATGGCGTCCAAGACGGACCTGGAGCACCCCAAGAGGGCCCCAAGTTGGCCTAGAGAGGCCCCCAAGACGGCTTCCGACGGCGTCAAACGGGCCAGGAATGTCCTAAGACTGCCAAAGAGGCTCCCTAGAAGCCCCTCAAGGCCCCCGAGAGGCCCCCAAGAGGCCCCCAAGATGCCTCCAGGAAGCTCCCAGGAGGCCCCAAGAGTGCCCCCAGAACGGCCCGAGAGGCCCCTCCTCCTCCTCCTCCTTCTCCTCCTCCTCCTCCTCCTCCTCCTCCTCCTCCTCCTGATCTTCCCCGCCGTCCTCCCCCAAGTGTTCTCCGAATGGTTTCCACAACGGCTGGGGGAACACATGGTCCGATAGCTTGGCAGAGCTCTTGCCACGACGCCCGGCCACACAGGGGGGCGGCGGTGATTCGCCGCAGGCGTCTTCGGTGACCAGGAGGACGAGTCCAAGGGATCGAGACACATCCACGTCCGCGGCCTCTCGGTCTGGAGCCCTCGGCCGCGACCCCAGTGCACACAGGGCGGCGCTGCGCGGCTGCCCTGGGCGGGACGACCTGCACTTGGGACCGCGCCTCCCCAGACCCCCCCCCGGCGTCGTGGCTCTTGCGCAGCGTCGACCCCCAGGCCTCAGGAAGGCCTGCACCCCGAGCCGTTGTTTGCCGGTCCCGAGGCCTGGCAAGGGCCCCCTGGATCCAGGGGGTCCGTGGCGACGCGAGGCTTGTCGCTATCCTCGGCCTCGAGGCCGAGGATGGCGACGAGCCTCCCGTCGCCCCGACTTCCCAGCGCGAGGGGGTCTGGGCCCAGGGGATCGGGCCTCGGCGCCCGGGCCGCTCGTCGCTCGCGGGCCAAGGCCGAGCTCGGAGTGCACGGAGGCCGCAGGCCACGCCCGGCGGCGGCCCTTCGCCCGCCGGGGAGCCGGAGCGGAACTCGCGCATGACCAGGTCGCGCTCCTGCGGCGGCCCCGGCGTGGCCCAGAGGGGGAGGAGGAGGAGGAGGAGGAGGAGGAGGAGGAGGAGGAGGAGGAGGAGGAGGAGGAGGAGGAGGAGGAGGAGGAGGAGGAGGAGGAGGAGGAGGAGGGAGGAGGAGGAGGAGGAGGAGGAGGAGGAGGAGGAGGAGGAGGAGGAGGAGGAGGTGGAGGAGGAGGAGGAGGAGGAGGAGGAGGAAGGAGGAGGAGGGGGGGAGGAGGAGGAGGAGGAGGAGAGGAGGAGGAGAGGGAGGGAGGGAGGGAGGGGGAGGGAGGGAGGGAGCGGAGGAGTGGGTGAGGGAGAGTGAGAGAGAGGAGGAGAGGGGGGAGAGGCAAGCTAGGTGCGCTCGCGTCATATCTGACGTCATACCCCTCCCTCCCATCCCATGGCGCTGATTTTCTCTATCCGCGGACGCGTGTCGTAGCGGACTTGTCGCTCCGCGCGCGCGTGCGTAGTGGGTGGTGGTGCGCGTGCGTGCGTGCGTGCGTGTGTGCGTGTGTGGTGGTGTGGTGGTGTGGTGGTGGTGGTGGTGGTGGTGGTGGTGGTGGTGGTGGTGGTGGTGGTGGTGGTGGTGGTGGTGGTGGTGGTGGTGGTGGTGGTGGTGGTGGTGGTGGTGGTGGTGGTGGTGATGGTGGTGGTGGTGGTGGTGGTGGTGGTGGTGGTGGTGGTGGTGGTGGTGGTGGTGGTGGTGGTGGTGGTGGTGGTGGTGGTGGTGGTGCGGCGCGGTGGTGGCGGGCGGATGGGCGAGCGAGAAAGAGGCCCGCGCTGAGGCGAGAACGCCATCCTGAACGACGGAGGCCAAACACCGATCCGAGAATGAGGCCCACGCTGCAGCGGGAGCACGATTCGGAACGATTCGGGAGCAGAAATGAGGCCGGCGCCTCAGCGAGAGCATCATTTTGAAAAAAAAAACCAAACAAAAACACAAGCGAAAACCCGTTTCCCGGGAATCCTGTGTGTAGAACAAAATACGCGGGGGGGTGTCGGATATCTTCGGGACGCCATCAGGGGAAGTGGGAGAGTATTTTCATATTGTGTAATTGTGAAGAGGATGGAGGGGCCGCATGCGGACGACGACGGGGAGGAGACGGATGGAAGAGGATTTTGAGGCCGTGTCCTGAAGTTTGAGGAGGCAGATGGAAGAGGAGGAGGAGGAGGAGGAGGAGGAGGAGGAGGAGGAGGAGGAGGATTGCAGTGTAGTGCTGATGCCCTTACGGGTAGGCATAACCCAAGTGAATCGGATGGGGCACTTGGGCTCTCCCACCCTTGAATAGGTGCTCGATGTTGGCACCTGGCATATGGTGGGTGATGCGTGTAGCGCATATCCTGTGGCAGCCACCTCTGCCTCGTAGCACCGTGACCGAGGGGGTCAACTCGTGTGGGTCAGCCGTCCCATCATGAGGGGACGGCGAACGAGGAGCCCCCGCGCAGCCCGGCGCCGCGCCATGCCGCGACGCGCCGCGCTGACGCGCCGCGCCTCGGAGCTCGGAGCGCGACGCCGCGCCCCCGCCGCGCTGCGCCGCGGTGCCGGCACGAGGGGGCGGAGGCCCGGGAGGGGCCAGGTCCCGTAGGCAAGCGCATGGGAGCCCATACCCCTGCAGGCCACACCTGTGAAGCACCAGCGCGGGGTCCGAAACGTGAGGATTTCTGCGACCATGGTGGGCTTTCTTTCCACCGCCACCACCATAAGCAGGAGGGGGAGTGGGTCCTCCTCCTCCTCCTCCTCCTCCTCCTCCTCCTCCTCCTTCCCCCCTCCAACTTATGGTGGTGGTGGTGGAGAACAGGCCCATCAGACCAAGCGGACCCCAGCGGGGCTGGTTCGATACCCTGGCGTCGCAGGTATCTGCAAGCGGTCGCAGGGCCCTGCAGACCCCGAGGCTCTCCACCCTGAGTCGGAATCAGGGCCAGGGGAGGGCCCTGGCCGCCCCGAGGCCGTCGAGGAGACATCGGGTCCCGTCTCCCCCAGTACGGGGCCCAAAAATATACGCCACCACCACCTCCCTCACCCCCTCCCTCTCCCAGGAAGGAGGAGAGGAAGGAGGAGGGCAGAGGAGGGAGGAGGCATCGACGTGGTGTGGTGTGTACTCTCGGGGCCCTCACCCTGGGCCCGTCTGCCTGACGGCGTCGATGTTCGGCGCTTATGCTCTGCCTGGCTGAGACTGGAGCGAGCGAGCTAGCGCAGCTGGCGTCGGGGCACAACGCGCCCCAGAGAGAATCATCGGAAAGGGCCGCAACCTTCACACACCGTCGTCCCCAAACTGCCCTCACGCGCCAGAGCGCCGTCCCAACCCTTCCGATGCTTCGATGTACGCCTCGGAACCACAGGGGGGGAGGGAGGGGAGAGTGAGAAGAGGGGAGGATATGGGAGGGAGGAGAGGGGGAAGGCAGGGGGAGCCAGAGAAGGAGTGGGCAGGGAGGATTGAAAGGAGGAGGGGCAAGAGGGGGGGGCGAGGGCGAGGAGGGAGAGGGGGCCGCTCCTTCTGGTCCAGCTCAGCGTGCATCGTTGAGATTGTGAAGTCGCGCTTTGACAACTGGTCCGCGAGGAAGTCCACCTGATCAGGGCCCCGGGGCACCGTGCTCATGCCCTGGCTCGTCCCCTCTCTCCTCTGTGCAGATCGGACGCCCGCATCACGCGTCCACAAGATTGCTCCACGAGAGAAATTCACGGATCGTCCGACAAACGGCAGGCACGTAAGAGGATAATGCACGCCTGTGCACTCGCGCCTGTCGACCGAGAGCGTGTACGCATGTGGCCCCTTATGGCTCATCCAATCACCATTATCTCTCCGCCTGCCCCTCTCCCTCCCCTCCTCTTCCTCCTCCTCCTCATCATCAGCATCAGCATCAGCATTAGCATCATCATAATCAGCATCAGCATCAGCATCAGCATCAGCATCAGCATCAGCATCAGCATCATCATCATCATCATCAGCAGCAGCAACAGCAGCAGCAACATCAGCATCAGCATCAGCATCTGCATCAATATCCTCATCATCAGCAACAGCATCATCACCAGCATCATGACAATCAGCATCAGCATCATCATCATCATCATCATCGTCGTCATCATCATCCGCATCAAGATCAGCATCATCAGCAGCAGCATCATCGTCATGATCAGACTCGTCATCATCATCATCATCATCATCATCATCATCATCATCATCATCATCATCATCATCATCATCATCATCATCATCATCAACAGCATCATCATCGTCATCATCAGCATCAGCATCAGCATCATCAGCAGCATCGTGATCATCATAATCAGCATCAGCATCAGCATCAGCATCAGCATCAGCATCAGCATCAGCATCATCATCACCACCAGCAGCATCATTAGCATCATCATCAGCATCATCATCATCAGCATCATCATCATCAGCATCATCATCATCACAATCATCATCACCATCATCAGCATCATCATCATCATCGTCGTCATCATCAGCATCATCATCATCGTCATCAGCATCATCATCATCATCATCATCATCATCATCATCATCATCATCATCATCATCATCATCATCATCATCATCATCACGGCGGCGCCACATGATCATAGCTGGCACCCGGCCGCCGGCTGGAGGGCGACAAGCGCGACGCGAGCGGCGCCGCTTCAGCGAAGATAGCAGCGGCTCCGAACTCCAATGAATGCAGCAGGCAGCGCGCACCGCAGGGCTCACAAGCAAGGTCGCTTGCCCCTGCGACAGGGCACAGATTCGCATGCGCAGCGCTCACAACGCGCTGCCCGGTGCAGCTTTGCGCTCCAACTCGGAAGCAGCGAGTCGTTCATACTTGTTGCTGACATTACCAGCAAAGGTACACCCATACATTTTCGAGCGAGCACGGACTAGCAAAGAAAGATCAGACGGGCGGGAAACGGGAGGGTAACGGTGACAGCAGGATGACGCATCCCCCACATCGTGCCTGACCTCCTGGCCCTCGTCTCGAGAATCGTTCGGGGTACTTTTGGCTGGTCTCGGGTGCCTCCTGCAGACCTCGTGGTGCGTCCTGGGACCCCCATTTGGCCGGCTTGGGGCGTGGGGCTCTCTTAGGGATTACGTGGGGGCCCATCGAGGCTGTTTTGAAGGACTCCTGGGCTGTCTCTGGGATGCCTGGGGCTTTCTCTTGGACCGCCTTGGCGCCCTCTTGGGCCATCTTTTTTTGTTTTTTCTGTTAATCCGATCTGCCTCGCGACATCAGCTGCTTCTCACATCTCCTCCGGGTGCAGGAGGCGCACGGCTGCCCGGCAAGACCTGGGCGCTGGGCCGGGCACAGGGGAAGAAGAAGAACAAGAAACTCACGCACCGGCGCCGGACCGCCTGGCAAGACCGAGGCCCCAAGGGCAGCGCGAAAGCAAGAGCCAAGGATCCACATCCCGACGGCCTGTCGGCTCGAGATCGCGGCGACGGCCGAAGCGACCGTGCATCGACAAAACGCTGGTCACCTCGAGTCAGGGCTTCTCGGAGCCAAGGACTCCGAAGATGTCTCAGGCGTAACGGGCCTGAGCACATAACGGACTACGTCGTAATTGAATATGACGTCCGCCCGCCATGTTGTTTCTCTATGATAGCTCTGCCGCGGGGATCTTCTCTCGCTTGTTCTCAGCAGAAGGTGCCTGGGATGCAGCGGCCAGCACTGTAAATGAGCTGCTGCCTTGGGCTGCAGTTCGCTGGATACTGCTGCGTGAAAGGCGCTGCTACCCTGGGCTGCAATGCCATGCAACTAAATACCTTGCATTATTTATCCCACACGGAACTTAAACGAGAGCTGCTCATGCTTGGTTCGCGCATGAATTCTCTGTCTTGAGTCCTGAATGAACGAGCATCTAACCCAAACCCACAATTCCCAGATTTCTTGGGGCCTTCGGAGACTCCTCGAGTTTGGATTTCGTGGCAGGCCTCTCGGGGGCCTCTCGGAGACAGTTTTGGATTCGTTGTGCGACACAGCACTTGAACGACAGATGGACGCGTTTGGTTCGCGCGTGTCCATGGCTGCGAAGGTCATGCTGCACTGGCGCCAATACTGAACGAAGCCGCGCCCTGACGGCAGAGCCAAACAGATGGAAAATAGTGTTCACATGTGTGCCAGCATGCAGGGAAAAACGGAAAGTTGCCAGGGCCTCGGGGGACCGCCGTCGTAGCCTCTGTTTCCAACGAGGTGCGAAGGGCAACTGCGAAGTCTGTGGCATAAAGGAGGGGGTGGTTAAAGGTTGGGGGTGGCTGGTCAAAGGTCCACGCCCTTTTTAAATGGGGTGGCTGGTCAAAGGTCCACGCCCTTTTTAAATGGGGTGGCTGGCCCTTTTTAAATGGGGTGGCTGGTCAAAGGTCCACGCCCTCTTTAAATCGGTTTTTGTCTGGGGCTGCTCTGCAGTGTGCACGTCAACATTGAGCACGCGGGCAGACCTCGGGTGGAACGGACCCCACAAACGGAAGAGGAGTACCTGGCGAAGGCCAGCACGCCCTGAAAGAGGGGCGGCCTCACAGCACCCTTAATCCTTAGTCTGGTCAAGCAGCTCACATGCCCGCCTTGTTCTTCTTCTGCAGCGTCTGCTCGAAGAGGCACAGCACCATCCTGGCGTCGCCAAATGCGCTGAAATGCTTGTCGAGGAATGCCGTGTGGAAGCCTTCTACTGTGTGGGCGCTCTGGCAACGCATCTGTTCACACAGCAGCTGTACCGGCGCATGGCAATCAGCGTTTGCGATATTCCCAAAACTCAGCGCGACGCAGAATTCGAAAAAACACCAACAGCGCAATATGTATTGCCTGCCTTCGTCGACACAGTCGTCCATGCTGTATAAAAGCTCCATGGACGCAAGGGCGCTTTGGAAGTTCACTTCCTCCTCGATGGTGCGGACGGCAGGGTGGGTGCCAGGCTCGGGCCACTTCCCTTCGCGGTCCAGTCGTTGCAGCTCCGGATCTTGCATGTTGTGCTGAGGCAGGCCCATGTAGCCCGCGAAAACACAATCACTGTCGTCGGCACCTAATGCGTCCAACAGATTGCACAACAGCTGCAACTTCAAACCATCTGGGTCGGGGTGCAATTTCGACAGCCACGGGTGCGAAAGAACAAATCGATGCTTCGGTTCGTTCTTGGAGCGTGGGAACCCAATGCTGCCGATGATCACTTCGATATGTGGCACTTCCTGGCACCGTGGCATCACGAGACCAGCCGAACTTAGATGGCGCAAACATCCAACGCGCACCCAGATAACATGAGCGTCGTCTGAAGACTGTAAGAATTCCAAATAGAACTCGTCCATCTGATCGTCTCTGTAGGAATTAATAGCCGTGAAAGCATTCAGCGCCAGGCTCCGCATTTCTGGGGGGCCAGCGAGGCCAGCGAGCACGGTCATACTCAAGCAGTCGATCGTAGCATCCAGGCCTGAAACGACCAGTAAGGGCATGCCGAAGTCAGCGAATGCGGACATCGTCACGACCGATACCGAGGAGACTGTGCTGGCGAACCCTGCTACACCTGTTCCCATGATCCACTTAGCAGCTCGCCTCTGTGCCCTGCTGCCAGAGCGAAATCCATGCCGAGCACTGGCGAACAAGCTAAGCACGCCAGCTGTCGCAAAAATGATCGGCGGGCCCAACACTAGAGGTACTGTGATCACATTTAGCAGATGCGCGTCTGCGCTACTGACCCCAAGGACCTCTGGAATGAAGACCACCAAGGCACCGAAGGGTACACCAGGGAGAGATACCATGGCGATGAATCTGATGGCTCGCGCGATCCTCACCCGTTCCAGATCGATCAATTTGAGAGCGAGAATCAGCCAGTTGATGTACTTGCACGCCATAAAAAATGCCAAGAACATATGCACTGGCTGCGCCAATAGCTTTGAGTGGCACGCATAGATCCTAGGAAAGGTCAACGCAACAAAAAAACATACCGCTGTGACCACGAACGTGATTGCAAATCTGTGCAGGGGAAGGTCTCTCCGGAAGCGTGTGCGGTAGCCCACGCTAAAAGCCGAAAGGATGGCGCAGGGCGTTACAAGCGCTACGCACTCCAATGTGCGAAGGTACCACTCGTCGTGCGACTCCTGGTCGTTCACGCACGTGTATGCGCTGGCGCTGATGCTGCCAGCGGCAAGTGCGCAGGTAGCAATGCAGACTGACATCGACAGCAGCGCCCGCAAAAAGTCCGTGGAATCCGTCCCCGGGAGTTGACCCCTCCCGCTTGTTCACTGGAAGGAGGTCCATCGGCCAAGCCCTGCAGGCTGCCCACAACCACCGCGCGGGGCTCGGGCGGCTGCGGCGCCTCGCCTCCAGCGGGGCGGGTGCCGCGCCCTGGGCTCATGACGCCGCAGGCGCGGGAGAGAAGTGAGCGGAAGGGTTCAAACCCAGAAGCGGCGCCGCCTTGAGCCGAAGGGGCTTGAGCCAAAATGGCTACGGACGCCCTCTTGGGCCATCTTGGAGTCCTCTGGGCAGTCGGGTCGTCTTGGGACAGTCTTGGGCCTCTCTTGGGCCGCTTAGGGGCCATTGTGGGCCGTCTTGGGCCTCGCCAAGGCCCTCTGGGCCACTTGGGCCGTCTTGGGCCCCTCTTGGGCCGGCTTGGACTCCTGTTGGGGCCCTCATCGGCCCTTCTGGGCTTTCTAGGGGCGATCTTGGGGGCCTCTTGTGCTATTCTGGGCAAGTTGGCCTCTTTGGACCTCTCAGAAGTTGTCGTCGGGTTTTAGGGTCTCGTCTTGGGCACCTCTTGTCAGCCGTTTGGCTGCGTTCGAGTCTGTTGTTGGGCCCTCTCGGGGGCCTCTTGTCGCTTACTCGTGCCCTCTTCGGACTCCCTGGTACCCCCCATGGTGCAACAGGAGATGTTTTGAAAGGCTATGGAAGGGCCCTTGAGGCCCCAGACCCAAATTGGAGTTCGCGCTCCTGGTTTAGGCACCCGGTTGTTCGCCCAGATTCCAGATAAGCATATCCCCCACACCCCCCTTAGCGGACATGCACGGCAAACCAGCTTGAGCATGCTTGAGTCCGAGCTCTCAACACATCCTCCTCCACCTCATCCGCCTCCTCCTCTTCCTCCTCCTCCTCCTCCTCCTCCTCCATCCTTCGCCGAGTATACCTCAACAGCGAAGCTGATAGGGGGCAAGGGTCGGCCGAGGTCTCGACGCCAGTACGGAGTGCGATCCCTGCGACTGAAGTGGAGGGACAGCAGGCAGGTGGACTCCTGCTTCGCCTCATCAGCCTTGACGCCACCAGCGTCATCGCCTTATTGCATGGCTTTGCTTCGCCCGATGAGCCTCTCAGATGGGAGCGTTCCTGTCAGGGAGATCGGGGGGAGAATTCAAAGCTAGATGATGGTGGTTGAGCAGAGTTGATTTTGCTAGGAGGAGAGGGGCACTCTGTTGTGTCCGCATTGTCAGCAGCCTCAAAATCCTCTTCCATCCACCCCCTCCCCGTCGTCGTCCGCATGCGGCCCCTCCATCCTATTCCCTGTCTCCCCTCTCCCTCTCCCTCTTCATCCACTCCTCCGTTCCCTCCCTCCTTCTCCTCCTCCTCCTCCTCCTCCTTCTTGTTTCCACCCGTTCCCCCGAGCGATGTTCTATCAGGGCACGGCTCTGCTTCTTGCTCAAGAATGCGCGGCTGCCTTCATGGAATGGCTGCCAGGCAGTGCGAAACGACGCCAGACACGAGCATGCGGAAGCAAGGGGGAGGACACAATATGACAAATCGTGACCCCCTCCCTCCCCGGTCGCCCGCGTCCTGATCTGGCGTCGCATCCTTCCCCGGGTCCGGCTCTCCATCCTGGAACGGCTCTGGCTGGTCCTGTAGAGGCCCCGAAGCGGACCCCCGAGCGGAAGATGCGGAGAGGCCTCCGGCGCCGTGCCCCTCGGACACCCACGGGTCGCCGGGCCTTCGGCCTCTCAGAGCGGCCCCCCCCCGACCTCGCCGGCAGCGCACGCCGACCAGGGCTTCGAGGCGGGCCCAGCCGTGGCCACGCGGGCACCCCCGGAGGCCCGAGGACGGGCCGAGAGAGCGCCCAGGAGCGCACCGGAGGCGCAAGGAGAGGGCCCAGGAGCGCCCAGGAGCCTCCGATCCTCGAGCCTCGATCCTGGACCCCGTGCGAGCGCCGAGGTCTGGGCGAGGCCTCCCGAGGCCCCTGGAAGTCTCTGGGGGCCCCGGGGGGTCCCAACGGCGGTCAGGAACGCCCAGCAACCTGCAGGCGAGCCTGGACCCTCGAGCCTCGAGCCTCGAGCCTCTCTTGAAAGCCTCGACCGTCGCATCGGGGGCGGCCAAGAGGGGGGCGTCCAAGAGGGGAGGGTGCAACTCATGGCCGGCGGCATGTGCGCGGCCCAAGGGGGGGCCAGGGACGTAATGAACTAAAAAAAGGCGCCACGAAATCTGGGCAGATAGAATGGCCCCCACCATGGCATCCACCCCCCTCTTGGCCGCCCCCGATTGAACCTCGATCAGGGCGGGAGTGACGTCATGATAGCACTGGCTCGAGGTATACGTCCCAGGACTCCCGGAGAACCTGGCGGCCCCCTCGTCTCTGCAGCCCGTGCGGAGCACACTCACAGGTCCCAGAGGCCCTGGGAGTCCTGGGACGTACCACTATCACGACTTCCTGCTCCTCTGCTCAGTCTTCGAGAAATGTTGTTCTCATCGTACTTAAGGACCCAATCCCAGAAACAAATCGAGCACCCAGGTAAGTGTCAACACAGTGTCGAAACAGTGTCGAAAGAGTGTCTCCCAGGGCCCCTACGCGTGAAAACCCTCCAGGTTCGGTACTTTCTTGGTGCTCGAAATTCTTTCTGGTGATCAAGGATGAAGTAGGTTGAAACATCATACTCCAGATCCCTTATAAATCGCCCCCCCTAAACAAATGCCCCCCTCCAAATGCAACCTAATATTCTGGACCCCCCTCTTCGACGGGGTGCCTTGATAAACCGGACCCCCTAAGCTCCGATCCAAACAAAAACGCCGTGATAAACCGGCAGTAAAAAAAACGCCTGAAACAACCGGACCCGGGGGACGATTAATAATGGATTTGGAATGCAGTCGGGGCGTTGACCAAAGGGACCCTAAATTAGAAACGAGGACCCTTTTTTCACCTAAATTAAACTTCGATTCCCCATGGGAAACCTAAGGGAAACTGAAAAACAACCGAGGAACACCGAGCCCCTCCCCAACGAAAAGGGTTCCTTGTTCATCGCCCACTGCTGTAGTCCTCTAGCCTCCTCCGGTGCCCGCGCCCAGCGCGCCTTGCGGCGAGTGTTGCAGTAGATGATCGCCTGGGCGCGCGTCGGGCGGCGGAGGGCGCGGCTGCGGGCCCCTCCCTGGGGGCATGCCTGCCGAGACCACCCCCAGCCCAACCCGAAGACCCAACGTTCGGCTTCGGGGAGGGTGCGGGCTCCAGGTGAGCTTCTTCTTTTTCCTTCGAGAGCGGTTCTTTATGTTCGGCGATGACGGGCGTCATTTGGGGGGGGGGGGCGGGGAGGGAGGTACGACGTAACGCCCCCCTACCCCCCGCTTTATGTTCGGCGATGACGGGCGTCATGGGCGGGGGGGCGGGGGGGGGTATGACGTAACGCCCCCCCCCCGCCGTGTGGCGCGCACGACGTGACGAGCGACAAACGACGACGACGACGACGACGACGACGACGACGACGACGACGACGACAACGACAACGCGAGCAGCATGTAGGTGGCGATCTGCCCCCCTGCGCCCGTGTACACCACAACGCTCGCGTGCACCACAGCGCCCGTGTACACCACAGCGCCTGCGTACATCGCAACAACCGTGTGCAACGCAGCGCCTGTGTGCACTGCACTGCTCGCGTACACTACAGCGCCGGTGTACATGTGCACACCGGAAGCAACCATGTGCAACACAGCGCCTGTGTACACCACAATGCTTGCGTGCGCCGCGGCGCCTGTGCACGCCACAGCGCCTGTCTACACCACAGCATCCGCGTGCAACGCAGCGCTATTGTACACCACAGGGCCTGCGTGCATAGGACAAATAGAATGAGCCTGTACGTGAGGATTTGCTGCGGAAGCGCCACGCCAGGAAAGTGCGGATAATCGAATGCGACGCTTTTCCCTCTTCCCTTCTCCTCCACTTCCACCTCATCCTCCTCCTATCCCTCTTGTTTCTCTTCCTCCTCCTCCTCCTCCTCCACCACCTCCTCCTCCTCCTCCTCCTCCTCCTCCTCCTCCTCCTCACTCCCTGTCGTGCGGGTTGGCGCTACAGCGCACGTGCCCAACTCAGCGTGCACCGCAGAATGGTTTATTGAATCGGCCCACTTGGCTCTCGGACGGCCAATTTAGCTGGAGCCCCCTGGACGCAGATGGGAGAACTTACGGTGATGCGGGCGAACTCGGAAGGATTCGTAGATTCCCCTGGCGCTCCATTGTCCATAAGGATCAGTTTCTGGTGTCCTCGGTGGAATCCACAAACGCCCCAATTTGTCATAATGATTCCTTCTAACATTCTACATACAACAGTGGTGCTGTGTTGCACACGGTTGCTGTGGTGCACAAACGCGCCGTGGTGCACACAGGCACTGCAATGCACGCAAGCATTGTGGTGTACATTGCTGTGTTGCACACGGCTGATGTTGTGTACGCAGGCGTTGTGGTGGACACAAGAGCTGTTGTGCCCGCGCGCGCGGTGGCACAAACTGACGCTGTGTTGCACGCGGTTGCTGTGGTGTACATAGGCGGTGTGGTGTACACAGGCGCTGTGGTGCACGCAGGCACTGAGGTGTACACAGGCGTTGTGGTGCAGATCGCCATCTACATGCTGGTGCCACCCGTCCTCCGTCATGTCTAAGCATTCCCAGGCGCCGCCGTGCGAAACGTGACGTCATCGACCCCCTCCACCCCCCCAAATGATTGCCGTCATCGGCCCGGAATATTAAACAAATACAAGAAAAAAACGGAAAAAAAAGGATCCAGCCGCGTCCGCGCGCACGACGACGATGAGCGACGAGCAACGAGCCACGAGCCACGAGCCACGAGCGACGACGACGACGACGACGACGTCGACGACGACGACGACGACGACGACTGCGGACCAGACTCCTATGCGGATTCCTACGAGGACACCTACACGGATCCCAATACGCACGGCGGCAGCGCCCGGAGCGCACTGGGGGGGGGAGCGGTTCGTCACCAGGGGGGGGGGCCGTGACGCCCGTCATGCCCCAAGCGATAAAGAAATGGTCTCTTCTTCTTCGTGAAGAAGAAGCAGAAGAAGAAGAATAATAACAAGAAGAAGAAGAAGAAGAAGCAGAAGAAGAAACTCCATCAGCATAAACTCTTGGCGCTCTGCGCGGACGTCGTGGATCTGCGCCGGACCCCCTCCCTGGCGCGCGGAGCGCGCAAGGCGGAGCGCGCCAGGGGCGGCGCTGGAGGCGCCGCCAGGGGGGGCCCCGCGCGGATCCAAGAAACCTGCGCGGAGCGCCAAAAGTTTATGCTTGTGGCGTTTTATAATTTCCCTCTTCGATCGATGTTCCCCGACGCCTCCCACACTTGGAATGGAAGGCGACCTGGGGCCTTGGGGTTGGGTTTTGGGATGGTTTGGCGGGGTTGGGCTGGGATCCCCTGCCGCACGCCGGCGGCAGGGGGTGCCCGCTCCGCGGGTCCCGCCCCGAGGCCCTCCGAAGTGGGCGAGCCAGAGGCACACGTCGGCGGCGCGCCCAGGTCGGGGGGGGGGGCGAGAGGGTGGGCTAGCAGGGGGTGGGGCAGAGAGTCAGCTCGCGTACCCGTCGGTCGGAGGAAGTGGGTCGAGACATGGGGTGGGGAGGCGTTGAAGGCGGATTGGGTTTCCGCCCGCCCCCTGGAGGAGGAGAGGAGCGGTACAACCTCTCGATCCTTGGAGTAGGAAGGCGCCTATTGTAGATTGGGATCTGGGGCAGAAGGACATGCTCCAAAACACGTGAGACCCTCCACCGGCCCAAACTCAAGACCACTCGAAGGTGCCCCAGGGATGTACAAGAACATCCAACAAACCCAAATAACATCAAGGTACACTCCCCGAGTCGACCGGTCCGACCTCGATCTTATACCTCGGTTCGATCGCAGGGTCGAGAATCAGCTCACCTCCTGGCGCCAGGAGGTGCCCATTCATCGAGGAATGGGCCCAGCGGCGGGGCCGAAGCCAGCTGCACGCGGCAAATTTCGTAACCCCGCCTTTCCCTATCCTACCCTTTCGACCGGCCCGACCAGGGGGGTGGAGGTCAGTGGTTCAAAGATGGGGTCCTGAGAGATGTGGACCTGAGGACAGGAAGGGATCCAAGAAAGCGACTACGTTACTTGAGGCACCTCGCCTGGAGGACCCCATCCCTCGGGACCCCATCTTTGCATCACCGTGGAGGGGGCGGGCCGTCTCAGAAGGCTCAGGAACCCTTTTGCCTGCTGGGAAGCCTTCTGAGCCTTCTCTGCGGCCGCGGCGGCCTCTTACGAAGCCGAAGGGCTCCTGAAAGGCCCCGCCGCCTTCTGCAGGCGCCTGAGCGACGAAAAGAAACGAGTTTTACGCGAGACGACATAGCGACCTTACGCAGTGGCTTGCGCAGATCGCCGGCGCGGGACGCCACATTCGGGACGAGGGTGCTTACGCGCGAGCTTACCTGGGAAACTCGCGCGCCAATGCTGGCGAATGGGAGGCGTGCATCTATACACCGACCTTTTCGGGGCGTATTTGTTTGTTGAGTGCGTCGGCCAAAACGGCGTTAGCGCAGTTGGCGACAGGGCGCGCATGCCAAGCGCCCCGTCCGGAGCGCGTTTGGGCAGGCGAGGGCAAGGCCGCAGCGGCAAAGGCATCGTGGCGGAAAACCGCCGCCCATGATTTTGACGCCGTCTCTAGGCGAGCGCTGCCTCGCGCCGACGCCCTGAATGCGCGCTCGTGGCCGGGCGCGCGGGAAATGTTGGGCAGGGCCGCGCGACGGCCTGGGAACGCGTTTTCCTGCGTCGCTCGCCTTGTGGATGCCATGGCGATGGACACTCTAGCGGTCCTACCATTAAATTAGATATGCGTTTAGACTGTGTAA
>CAUYUJ010002758.1:267729-282729 GCA_963575745.1 Prorocentrum cordatum
GCCACTCCTTGTCGTCTGGCGCGATGGCCTTGACGGTGCCGTTGGCGCCGAACATGGCAAACCCATCGTTCCAAGCCTCGATGCCCTCCTTCACGTACCCACGCCACCTTTTCGGCACGGTGGGGTCGATATAAATCTTGATCTGCCTGTCCTCGTCTCGGTCGGGGTTGTACCGCCATATCATCGTGCGGCGGGCATCCACGGTCGCGCTCGGCGGGGCGGAAGCCTGTATCTCCTTCGGGTGGAAGCCCAGGTCGGAGTAGGCGGTGGCAAAATATCCGAGGCGGTTGTCGCCCGCTCGCGGTGCCATGGGGGTATCGGGCAGCCTCAGCATCGAGAATGCAACAGTCATCGGGAACTGGCGGTTGCTGCCCGCCGTCGCCATCATCATCTCGACGACGACGTTCAGGTTCCGAGGGAAGGCTTTCACGCTCGAGACGCGGGTGGACACCCGCCTGTACCCCCCCACGGAGTCCATGTCGCGGACCGCAAAGAAGCCCTTGCTGAGAAGACTGTCCAAGGCGATCAGGACGCGCTTCTCCGAGGACGTATCCTGCACTTCCATCTTACGCATGGACACGCTGCCGGGGGACTTCCCCTCTCCGCACAGCACCCGCGGGATGCTGCCGACCCTGCCGTCTCCCATGCCCATGCGCAGCGCCTCCTCCGAATCCTCGTCGCTGGTCCGGATGCGCAGCTGCGGAGAGTAGACGTCGACCTCGGTCTTGGTGGGGCTCAGCCGCATCTCGAGCATCTGGTGTGGGCTGTCCTCCAGGGACGTGCTCAGCGGCATCAGCTGCTTGCCGCCTGCCTCCTCGGAGTACGTGCCCTTCTCGGACACGACGGTGACCAGGAACGTCATGGTGGCGTCGCCGCCGCCCATGGCTTCGCTCAGGTCCAGGAGGATGCTGTCGGACACCTCGCTGCCGTGCACATTCACGTAGCCCTGCTTCTGGGCCGTCGTGCAGAATTCTGGCAACTCCTCCACTATAGTCTCCTGCGACGCGGCTCCCACGTCCTGCACCACCACCTCTCAGCGATGGACAAACCTCCCTTTAGAAAACCTCCTTTTAGTGAAAACGGCCTAGGACCGAAACCGACGGACCTGGACCCGCAAAAATGACGGCCGCGACGCCCACTCGCGAACCGAAAACGGCCCATTCGCTGATCGACTTGTCAGGGTAGGAGGTCTATCCACCTCCGAACCTCCTGCTCCTGCGCCGCCCGCTCCTCTCCCGCCCGGTTCTGAACCTGGCCGGCGTCGCCGGCCCCACCAAAGGGCGCCGCCCCCACCGCCTGCTCCACCACCTCGAGAAAGCCCTCCACCGCCTGCTCCTCTGCCGCCCGCTCCTCCAACGCCGCCGCCGAGGCCTCTCCGGGCTCCCCAGCCTGCTCAACCACCTGGAACAGCTGCACGAGCGAGACGGCCTCCTCGGGGGCCAGGCATTCTGCACACAGCCAGACTCCCTGGCTCAGCGCGAGCAGTGCTCGCCGAACGCCCTGCATTACATATGTGTAGTGTGGAATGTACGGAGAAGAGCACACCACGGCAAACCATAAACTTTTGACGGCTCGCGCAGATTTCTTGGATCTCCGCTGGAGCCCCTCCCCTGCGCGCGGAGAACCCCAGGGGCGGCGCTGGAGGGGCCGCCAGAGGGGGGGCGCCGCACGCAGATCTAAGAAATCCGCGCGAAGCAACAACAGTTGATGTGCATGCCGATGTTTGTTCTTCGAATACTGTAATATGGGCGTCGGGGCAGCTTGAGCCAAAACGGCTACGGCGCTCCTGGCTGAGCTCATGACCTTCATGCTCGGCGGAGCCCGTTCGGGCCCTGGACACCATCCCGCCGGCCACGTCCGGCCATGAAGGCGAGGAGGCCACCCGAGAGCAGAAGCAAGGACAAAAAAACTATCGCAGTGGCAAATCCTGAAAGAGTCCAGAAGGTAATATGCACCATCGCAGGGCCCAGGATAATCACCCTTGCCAGGGACGGCGGGGTACAGCTGCTTGCAGTGGAAAGCAAGCCTCTCCTACAGCCTGGGCCGAAGATGGGCCGTCGGAGCGTTGCAGTGGCTGGGTGCCCTCGTCATGGCGTGGGTGGGAGGCTGGGCAATGGCTGGGTCGTTGAACGGCACGTCACGCGGGCCCTCACAGTGGCGGGGGAGGTCTCCCAAAACGGCATGGCCTCCGCAGTGGAAAAGATCAGCCTGGCGTGACCCCAATTACGTGCACCATTGGCCAAAGCCATACAGATGCGATGAAGTCAGACGATACACAGCGTAGTGCAAGACAGAAGTGCTACGAACACGACGGCGACATCGACTCGCTTAGCCTGCCATGGCAATGCAGCATTGTTCAGCATCGCGTCACAAAGTACAGCGCAGCGCAAAAGCTCCGAATGGCATGGCACGCCGTGCAGCGTGCACAGCACGGCATGCCACTGCGCAGCGCCACTTGGCCCAACACCGCACAGCATAGCGAGACGAAGCAGAAGCACAGCACGGCAGAACAGCGAGCGGCACAGCATGGCGCAGCACAACGCCCGGGCACCCTGGATCACTCCGAGGGCCTGGCCCCCCACTGGCGTCACAGGAGGCGAGGTGCTCAAGTCGACCCTGGCGACCCCAGACGAAACCCACCCATGCCAGCGGGCCCCGTACACACTAGATGCGACGGCTTCTCCGGAAAAGCCCAGGTGTGGAAGCACAAATGAACGCGGTTGAAGGCATGCATGTGCAGCGAAAGGCGATGATATGCAACGCAGTGTCCAATCCAGTGCAAACCATTGTACAGAACAGCAGCGCGTAGCATGGCACCGCTTGGTGTCCGCTACCGTGCCGCGAGCCATCGGGGATCTTCTGACCCGGGTCAATCCAGACCCGGGTCAGCAGGAAACCAAAAACTGCAATGCAGAAACAAAAAACTGCAACGCTGATCTTCGCAAACCCGGGTCAGCCAATATGCGCGGCCGCCTCGCGGCCACGAGCGGCTCGCTAACGCGGGTCAGCCAGAGGAGGGTCTTCGCAGGATCCTGCAAGATCTGGCGCCCTGGCTGACCCCCGTTTGCATTGACCCCCGTCTCGAGGCTCCCGAAGGCATTGAATTCGATGTCCCCTGGTACTTTGGAGTTCTCTGCTCGGAGGATTGTAAATGCACTTCAAGGGCCCCAGAGCCCAGATGCATCCACTGAATCCTCGGGCGCTCTCGGGCGCGCCTGGCCCGAGAGGCCCCAAAGAGACCAAAAAGAGGAGCCCAAGAGGGGGGACTCGAACTAACATGTCGAGCCCTTCTCCCAAAAAAGTGCCCCGAAACCAACAGCGGGTACCCCGGAGCTTCCCCGAATGTCCCAAGATGGCCCAAAGAAGCTCCCAGGAAGCCACAACATCTCTCCAGGGGTCCCCCAGCAGCCCCCAAGAGCCCAAAGACCCCAATAGGCGTGTAGGACGCCTTTGGCCCACGACTCAGGCACGGCGGCGGGATTTGCGTCCCCCCCCCCTTCCCCCCCGTCCCTCCATCCCGGCTCGTGCCCCTGCTCGGCCGACGTCGCGCGCGGAACGGGCGGGGGCCTGTGTGATAGTCAGGGTCTCGTAGAGGTCGCAGAGGGTGTCCAACTTCCACTCCTCCTGGCGCGGCAGCCGAGGCGGGGGGCGCGGGCGGACAGGCGATCTGCGCCGCGCTCGAACGGCAGAGCGGGCGGCGCCGCCCGCGACTCTTAGGGGGAACGGCGGAGCGGGGGGGCCATCCAGGCTGCAGCGCTGCATGCTCCGCCCGCCTCTCTCGCCCCACTGGCGGGGGCGGGGGGGCGAGCGGGGCAGCGCGGAGAGGGGAAAAAGGGAGGGCCGAGGAGGAGGGCGCGAATGGGGGGGGGCGGAGAAGGAAGGGAGAGTGGCAGAAGGGCACGGGGGCAGCGACTGACGAGGGAGAAGGGAAAGAGAGAGAGAGAGAGAGCGAGAGAGAGAGAGAGATAACAAAAAAATGAGAGAGAGAGGAAAACCGGACATGATGGAGTAGAATGCTAGTCTGCCAACGTACCGGAGTCACGGACTTCAAACTGGCCGGACGCACAATCGAGCGCTCGGACGAGTGCCAGACAGCCACCGAGACCGTGGAAGCCAGCGCACCAGCGGTCGTGCGCGCCGCTCCCCTCCCCGGGCACGCCCGCCGCGATGGAGAGCCTCCTGTAGAACCCGGAGCGCTCCAGTGCGCAACTGCAAGATGGGCGCCGCGCTCGCGAAACCCGGCCGCCTCGCGACCTGCCGCTGCATGCCGGCGACCTGCGCCAGCTCCTCTGCCACCGGCTAGGCGCTCTGGGATCGCCCCCAGCCAGGACGAGAGCAGCACCGCGCCCTGGCAGCCGCGCGGGCCAGCTGTGGCACTTCGTGCGCAAGTCCCCCAGGTCCATCGACCGAAGCTTCTTGCGAAGCCAGCGTCAGAACATCTCTACATCATCTCTACTGGATTCAGATCGGGGCACTTGGGAGGAACGCCTCGCCATGTCGGCACGCCCCTCGCGCGCTCGGCGGCCCCGTGGAGAGTTTCACCAAAGGCCCCAATGTCCGCGGCGACCCGCCGTGACCTCGTCATTTCGGCACGCGCCCCCACGCGCGCTTCACGGCCCCATAGGGGGCTCCTCCGACGGCCCCACAGGGGGCTCCTCCGACGGCCCCACTGGCAGCGGTCGCATGATCATCGCCATCGCGAGCATCGCCATGGCCGCCATCATCATAAGCGACGCCATGATCATCATCTTCGTCGCCATCACCATCGATGTGACATCGGGCCCTGACCGGATGAAACCATGAACAACGGGACGGGCTGTGATTTTCTGCTTTCGCCTATTGCGCATCAGCGCGGAATAGGTCGGAATAAAAGTTATCCAGCTACTCTGCGCGTGGGCGCATCACGCTCGAGAACTCATAGGGTTTGGAGCGGAGCAGTTTCCAATCCGGTTTGGGGTAACAAAATCATAAGCATATAAGGGGTGGAAAACAATTCCGCCGAATGACGCAGTCATCATGTCATGTTAGGAATATATATATATATATATATATATATATGTTCCACCGCCGCTTTACTGTAGAAAATTGCCAACCTTTTCCTCCGGAGCCCGGGGGGGTCCCCCTCCGAAAATCCACCCCCCCTGCTGGAACCCCTCCCCCCCCCCCTCCCCCGGCAAAACCCCCCCCTCCCCTATCCCCTCCCCCCCCCCCCCCCCCCCCTCCCTCGAAAACCGGGGGGGGGGGTCACTACCGGTTCGAACCCCTCCCCCCCCCCCCCTCCGGAAACCGAGGGGGTCACTCCGGTTCGAATCCGGAAAACGGGGGGTCACTACCCCCCCCCCCCCCTACTCACCGCCAGCAAACGACTCCCGGTCCCCACCACCGTCCGCATCACATCCCCCACTGGTGTTCCCAGCACCACTGTCCTCACCACCACTGTCCCCACTGGTTCCACCACCGCCCCTACTGTCCCCACCAGTGGCCCCACCACTGTCGCACTGTCCCCGCTGTCCCCAGAACTGTTCCCACCACGGTTCCACTCTCCCCACTGTCTCCACGGCCCCAACCACTGCCCGACTATCCCCACTGTCCCCACTGTCCCACTGACTCCTCCGCTGTCCCACTGAGCTGTCCCACTGTTCCCACCACTGTCCCCACTGTCCCCACCACTGTCCCCACTGTACCTCTGTCCCATTGTCCCACCGCCGTCCTCGCCACCGCCTTCACCACTGTCCCCACCACCATTGTACCCTCCACTGTCCCACTGTTTCCACCTCATTCCCATTGTCCCCACACCACTGTCCCCACCACCACCGTCACCACCACTGTCCACTGTCCCCCCCTGTTCCCATCATTGTCCCCACCACTGTCCCCACCACTACCGTCCCCACCACTGTCCCACTGTCCCACTGTCCCCACCACTGTCCCGCTATCCCCTCACCACTGTCCCCACCAACACCGTCCCCACCACTGTCCGCACCCCCACTCGGTTTTCGAGGGGGAGGGGGGGGGGGTTTTGGGGGGGGGGGGTTCGAACGGGTGACCCCCCTTTCATGATGAGCTGGGGGGGGGGGGGGGGAGGGGTTCAACCAGTAGTGACCCCCCCCGGTTTTCCGGAGGGGGGGGGGGGAGGGGTTCGAACCGGTAGTGACCCCCCTGGTTTTCCGCCAGCAGCGGTAGAACACGCTCTTTCATATATATATATATATATATATATATGCATACATGTATATACACATATATACATATATATTTATATATATGTATATATATATGTGTACGTATACATATAAGGATAAGATTTATCACCATAGCAAATTGAAAAAGTGTGCCCAGGCTGTGTATTGGAATATATGATGAAAGTCCCATTGGAATTGAGCAGATCCCAGATCCAGCTGATTACAATTGGATTCGAATGAAAACCGAATTACCATACAATTGAAAGAAGGCACATCCCAGATCCAGCTGTGTCCACTTGTATTCCCACTGCAATCGAATTCGAATCAAATTAGAATTGAGCAGATCCCAAGTGCAGCTGATTCCATTTAGATTCCGGCGCGAAAAAACACAGGAGAGATGACGAATAAGAACGACTGAAGGGCAGGCACGGATGAATAGAATGCAGATGACGAGTATGAGGACGAATGAAGAACTCAAAGATCGATACAATACGAATGGGTGTTGGGGGGCTGCGCACAGACACATACATACATACATACATACATTACATTACATTACATTACATTACATTACATTACATTACATTACATTACATTACATTACATTACATTACATTACATTACATTACATTACATTACATTACATTACATTACATTACATTACATTACATTACATTACATTACATTACATTACATTACATTACATTACATACATACATACACATATACATGCATACAGACAGACAGACAGACAGACAAACAATGTAGCAAGACATACTTGATACACGGTTGTGATGGCGTGTTGCTGTCTGCAGCCGTGCTGGTTCAAAATCATCCCGTCATGGTAGCGGAGCTGGTTTCCTTTCCACCCGCTACCGATCCATATAGCCCCACTCCCTCGGGCGCGCGGCGCCCCGATAGTGGTCACGACGGAGGTGACCAAGAAGATTGGCTGGTTCTGGGTTCTGCTTGTGGGCGCTGGCGCTGTCTTGCGCGCAGTGTGCGCAGGATTCGAAGGCTGCAGCGTATCTGGGGGAACCTCGGCCAGTTCTTGCAACAGGTTGCCACGAAGGAGCTGCGTGAGGACATCAGGAAGCAGATGTGATGGCGGAGGAGCAGCTGAGGCAGCTAGTCGAGCAGGTTCAGAGCTTGACGAACGAGCTCACGCGACAGAGGGAGGTGGTGGCGACGCTGCAGACGCACCGAGTGCAGGAGTTGGAGGCAATGACGAAGCTGCAGACAACGGTCATCGCGGATCGCGAGGCCAGGAAGCAGAAGGTGCAGTTCGTCGACGTCAAGGGCATAGGAAAGCCAACGGTGTTCAACTCGGACATGAAGGCGTGGTCGAGCTGGTCGTTCAAGCTGGGCAACTTCCTGGAGGGGATCATGAGTGGTATCAAGGAGGCGCTGGAGTACTGCCAGGATCAGGAGGAGGCGCTGACCGAGGAAGATCGCGGAGAGATCGCGGACTGCATGGACGAGGGGACCGACGTGAAGAACGTGGGCAGGCAGCTGTACGCGGTGCTGGCGCAGCTCTGCGAAGGCGAGGCGCTGGATCTGGTGCAGGCGACCAAGGACAACGACGGTTTCGAGGCATGGAGGGTGATGTCTCACAAGTTCGACCCGCAGGGCGCTGGTCGCAGGCGGAACATCCTGGGCACGCTGATCCAGCCAGGAGCGGTGGACGTGAAGGAGCTGAACAGCCACATCGCCAAGTGGGAGGAGCGGCTGCGAGTCTACGAGAGGCGAGCGGGCATCGCCATGCAGGAGGACATCAAGACCGAGGTGCTAGTCAGCATGACGAAGGGCGTGCTAAAGGACCACCTGGTTCTCAACGCGAACAAGCTGAAGACGTACGCCAGCGTGAGAGAGGAGATCCAGAGCTACCCGGAGTCGAAAGTCAACGACGGGCCGAGTCCGATAAACATCAGCGGGCTCAAGGGCGGCGGCAAGGATCGAGGAGGCAAAGGCAATCCCGACATCACGTGCAACAACTGCGGGAAGAAGGGCCACATGAAGAAGGGGTGCTGGCAGGTGGAGGAGCGAGTCAGTCGTCTCAGCACCCGAAGGGCAAAGGCAAGGACGGCAAAGGCGGCAAAGGCAAAGGCAAGAACAAGGACAAGGGCAAGTACGACAAGACGCCGGGCCCACCCGGGCCGAGACGAGATGGACAGCAGAGTCAGCGACAACAACAACAACAACAACAACAACAACAACAACAACAACAACAACAACAACAACAACAACAACAACAACAACAGCATGCAGGCTTCCAGGGGCACTGCTCGATGTGCTGGGGCTGGGGGCATCAGCGGAAGGATTGCCCCTCGACGCGCGGTGGTCAGCAGCCCCCGAGTCGTGGAGCCAACAGCTTGGAGGCGAGCGACAAGCAGGAGCCCGAGACCGAGCACCATGGCAACATTGGTGGGCTGGACCTCTGCACGCTGGAGCTGAGTGCGCTGGGCGATCACGCCGAGGAGTACTTCTATGCGGCGGTGGACTCTGGAGCGGCGGCGAGCGTTGTTCCAAACAGTTGGTTCCTGGATGTGGAGGCGACGCCGACCATGTCCAGCGAGATGGGCACCAGTTATCGCGCGGCCAGTGGGCAGTTGGTGCGCGACGAAGGCGAGAAGACGATCGAGGTCATGACGGAGGATGGCAGTGTGAGACGACTTCGGTGCACATCGACTGGGGTGCATCGGATGCTGCTTGCAGTCTCGAAGCTGGTGGAGAAGGGGCACGAGGTCTATTTCGGCCCGAAGGGCAGCTACTTGAGGCACATCACGAGTGGCAGGAGTTTACCAGTTCACTTGAGGCGCGGGGTCTACACGATCAATCTCAAGCGAGTGAACGGACAGGAGCGGTCGGCTCCAGATATCAGTGCGATGTCGGAAACTGTCGGCATGCTCGGCAGTAAGACCCAACATGAACGTTTACCAGATCAATACAGCAGCGGCAGCGCCGGCAGCGGCGGTGCCCGCGGAGGACAAGCCAGACGACGAGGAGGATGGCGACATGGGGGAATCCACCAGTGGCAGTGGTCCCGAGACCGTTCGAGCCAACGACGATCGAGCGGGAGGCGCACGAGGCGGCAGGGCACGTGCAGTTCAGAGCATGGTGCGGCGACTGCGTCGGAGGACGGGGCCGCAATGCTGATCATCGGAGGTTGGACGCTGAGCGAGCGCACCTCATCAACACGATCTCCGTAGACTACGCGTTCTTCGGGGGCGACGACGAGAGGGCAGCGCCGACACTGGTGCTGCGTGAGCACAAAGGGCGATGGACGGTGTCGATCGCGGTGACGAGCAAGGGGGCCAGGGAGTCCTGGATCGTCGAGAGAGTGGCGGAGGCCATCAGGTACACAGGAGGGAGGCACTTTATCTTCAAGAGCGATCAGGAGCCAGCGATCGTCGATGTGAAGAACAAGGTGATCGAGGGCCTGGGTGAGGCCTATAATGTAGTGAGAGAGGAGAGCCAGGTGGAGGAGCACCAGGCCAACGGCACGATCGAGCGGGCGGTGCAGTCCGTAGGCGGGATCGTGCGGACGCTGAAGCTGGCGGTGGAGCGTCAGTACGGCATGAATATCAGCCACGACCACATGAACGTTCCGTGGCTCATCAACTACGCGGGCGCGGTGCTCAGCCTGTTTGAGGTGGGAGCGGATGGGCGCACGGCGTACGAGAGGCTTCGATGTAAGAAGTATCGGAAGGAACTCCCGCCGTTCGCCGAGACGGTGTTCTAACTGCCGGCCGATCGGAACAGGGGCCACAAGAACAAGCTGGATGCGAAGTGGTTGACTGGCATCTACCTGGGCGTAAAGTTGACGAGCCAGGAGTTGCACATCGGCGTGGAGTCGGGCGCCCTCAGGGCCAGGGCGGTAAAGCGGAAAGCTGGCGAGGACAGGTACGACAAGGAGCTGCTGAAGAAATTGCAGAGAACTCCATAGCGGCCAGTGCCTGGAGTGGTACGAGATGGAGAGGAGGCGCCAGCTGCTCGGTTCCCGATCGCGAAGGCGTCCGACGAGGCGCCCCTGCCGGTAGAGCCGAGGGCGTTACGGCCAGGCACTGGACCCGGAGGAGTTCCTGGACCGAGGCGTGTGTACATCCGCAACGAGGTGGAGATCAAGAAGTTCGGGATGACCCCAGGCTGCATTGGGTGCGAGAGCTTTGCGTGCGGGCTGCCTGCTCGCAGTCACAGCGAGGCATGCAGGAGGAGGGCCATCCAGCTCATGGAGGGCGATAACGAGATGAGGAAGCGTGTCAGGATCGCGGAGGAGCGCCAGGGCATCAAGAGGCCAGCTGAGAGTCAGGTGGTGGAGTCGGAGGCGCAAGCTGTTCTTGGACAGCCGGCGGCGTCATCAAGTGCGGCGGCATCGAGTTCGAGGGCTTCGGGGCCAAGAGGTGTTCATGCCGACCCACCGGCCGTGCGGGAGGCATCGAGCTCGAGTTCGGGAGCGCAAGCGGCTGTCAAGATGGAGGAGACGTCGGAGGTGCCGAAGGCGATGGAGGAAAGGTCAGGCTCAGGCGTGAAGAGGCCAGCGGAGGAGACACCTACAGCCGAGGGCGCAATGGACGCGGACGCGCTGGAGGAGGTGAAGGGTGTCATCCACGAGCTGGGCTTCTTCGGGGTTCACGTGTCGGAGCTGTTCGGGCCGGGCAAGTTCACGAACAAGGCCGAGTCGTTCGGCCTCAACCCTGGGCACGCGTTCGACCTGCGCTTGACGGACGACGATGGCGTGCCGTGGGACCTGTCGGACCCAGAGCGTCAGAAGCTGTGCGAGGCGACGATCGACAAGGAAAGGCCGATGCGCCGAGCGTTCAGCACCATCATGATCATGAATAGGGCCCGCGACCCAGAGGAGTACGAGAGGAAGGTAATTGAGGGCATCCAGCACCTGAGGTTCTGCGCGAAGATTTACGCCAAGCAGGTGGAGCAAGGGCGGTATTTTCTGCATGGGCATCCTGACCGAGCGCGGAGTTGGAAGCTAGACTTCATGGTGGACTTGTCGAAGCTGAAGGGTGTCTCTCGTGTGTGGTCACCAGTGCTGCTTTGGCCAATAGACGGTTGACCTAGACGGCGAGAAGGCCTGGTACTCAAGCCCACTGGTTGGATGAGCAACTCGGAGTGCATCTTGAAGGAGGTCTCCCGCAGGTGCGAGAACGAGAACTTGCCTCGGGGCAAGTGGCACACGCATGTACATCTCGTTGGGAGTTCGAAGACGCGGCCAGCGCAGAACTACCCGCTGGCGTTGGTGGCGGCAATCCTCAAGGGCCTGAAGGAGCAGCTGAAGGCCGACGGCGAGCTGAGCGAGCTCACGGTCGGGGTCACGTGCGAGGAGGACGCCGTCAACTGGGACGTGGAGGAGTACGAGGAGTTCCGCGACAACATCTCGGGTCAGCTACTGGACGCCAAGATGGTGCGGGCCGGCCGAGAGAGGAGGAGCTCAAGTACATGGACGAGATGAAGGTGTACGAGGTGGTTCCTGAGTCTGTGTGCGGGGAGGAGACCAAGGCGAAGCCGATCCAGGTCAAGTGGGTCGACATCAATAAAGGAGACGAAGCTCGCCCAGAGATAAGGTGCAGGCTAGTGGCGAAGGAACTGAAGAGCGCGCAGACCAAGGCTGGTATGTTCAGGGACGATGTGTTCTCGGCGCCGCCGCCCCAGGAGGGTCAAGATGCTGTTCAGTAAGATGATGAGCAAGAAGCGCGGCGACTGCAGGAGGCGAAAGCTGATGTTCCACGATATCAGTCGGGCGCATTTTCACAGTCCGGCTCGCAGGCGTGTGTTCGTTCAACTACCTGCCGAGCGACATCGAGAGGGCTACTGCGCGCTGCTGCTCAAAAGCATGTACGGCACAAGGGACGCGGCGGCGACCTTCGCTGAGAAGGTTATGGAGGTGCTGCGCGACATGGGCTTCAGGATCGGTGTGTTCTGTCCGTGCCTGTGCAGGCACGAGGAGAAGGACATCTTGCTGTTCTACCACGGGTATGACTTCGTGAGCGAGGGCGAGGGCGACTCGCTGGAGTGGTTCAAGGTGGAGTTGTCCAAGAGGCTGCTGGTGAAGGTGCGTGGAGTGCTTGGCTGGGACGACAACGATGGGAAGGAGATCACGCTGCTCAATCGGATCGTCAAGCTCACCGAGGTGCAGGACGGGGTTCCGTGTTTGCAGTGGGAGGCCGATGCTCGCCATGTCGAGATCGTTTTGTCGCAGCTGAAGCTCGAGCCGGGCAAGGGCAGCAAGTCGGTGACGTCGCGTGGCATCAAGAGGACCGCGGAGGAGCTGGAGAGTTCGGCTAGCCTCGGGACTGTCGAGGCATCGTTGTTCAGGAGCGTCTGCATGAGGATTAACTACCTGGCGATGGACAGGATCGACTTACTCTTCGCGGCGAAGGAGGCAGCAAGGTGGATGAGCAAGCCGACACAGACAGCCATGGAGATGGTGAAGCGAAGCGTGCGCTACTTGATGCGGCGACCAAGGATCGTGCAGCAGTTCGTTCAGCAGGTGGAGCCAGACTACCTGAAGGTGGCGTGCGACTCCGACCATGCAGGCTGTGTACTGACGAGGAGGAGCATTACGGGCATTGCGCTGTACCACGGAGCTCACTTGCTGAAGGCGACGGCCAACATCCAGTCGGTGATAGCGCTGTCGAGCGGGGAGTCGGAGTTCTACGCGATCGTGCGCGGGACCAGTGTCGGACTGGGAGCCCAAAGCATGTGTGAGGACTTCGGCATGAAAAAGGACTTGATCATCGAGACTGATGCGACGGCCGGGCGCGGTATGGCGCTGCGGCTTGGCGCAGGAAAGGTGCGCCATCTACACACGCAGTACTTGTGGGTCCAGACGGTCTTCCACGAGAAAAGGGCGAGACTGGTCAAGGTGCCTGGCGACCTCAACACAGCGGACATGATGACCAAGCACCTGACCGGCGATACGATTGACTTTTACATGGATCGGTGCGGGTTCGTTATCCTGGAGGGCAGGAGTGAACTGTCGCTGAAGGCGGCAGTATGAGCGCGGCTTGGGCCGAAGGTTCGGCCTAGTGATTTCATGATCTGCCTGAGTAAGGCTCTGTTTGCTTGCTGGTCGACTGCGGCGCGACAGGCGCCTGGTCGAGGAGTGTAGCAAGACATACTTGATAAACGGTTGTGATGGCGTGTTGCTGTCGGCAGCCGTGCTGGTTCAAAATCATCCCGTCAGACAGACAGACACATACATACATAAAGACAGACAGACAGACATACAGACATGCAGACAGACATACAGACATACACATACATACATACATGCATGCATACATAAATACATGCATGCATGCAGAAATACATGCATGCGTGCACGAGTCCACACAAACACACACACACACACACGTGCATACATGCACCTAGACAGGCATACATGCATGCATGCATGCATGCATGCATATATGCATAATGAATACATGCCTACAAAAAGCCAACATACATGCATGCATAACCTCATACATAAATGCGTATCTACACACTTACACACCTACACATATGCATGAATGCATGCATACATATATACATACATGTGTGCAGGCATGCATGCGTGCGTGCATACATACATACATACATGAATGCATGCATGCATACATACATACAAACGCACACGCACACGCACACATACATACATACATACAGACAGACAGACAGACAGACATGCATACATGCATACATACATGCATGCATGCATACATACATGCATGCATACATACATACATACATGCATGTACACCTACATATATACATACATGCAGTACATGCAGTGCATGCATGCACACATACATACATATATACATACATACATACATACATACATACATACACGCATACATACATACATGCATGCATGCATACATACATACATACATACATACATACACACATACGTATATACATGCATATACACGTATACGCATGCACATACACAGCTGCATGCATATGCACATACGCACATGCACATGCACATACACAGGCATAGACATCGACATATGCAAGTTTGTTATGTGCAGTTGTACCTGTGTGTGCCCACTGATAGGCGAGGGAATTGAAAAAGAGTGAGGGAAAGAGAGAGCGAAAGAGCGAGAGAGAGCGATAGCGAAAGAGAGAGAGGGACAAACAGGAAAGAGGATCAGTTAAAGAGAGAGAGAGAGAGAACAAACAAAAGAGAAAGAGAGAGAGAGGAGAGTGAGGGGGACAGGAAGCGACTGGAAAGTCCAGGTATGCAAGGGCGCTCCATACGGAAGGAGGAGAGGAACAGCAACAGCAGAGGGAGCAGGACGCAAGTGTGGAAGAACGACAGGGAGAGCGAAGGCAGGAGAGGGGAGACAGCGAAGTCTTCTCTCCTCCTCCTCCTCCTCCTCCTCCTCCTCCTCCTCCTCCTCCTCCTCCTCCTCGTCTCTCCTCCTCCTCTGCTCCTCCTCCTCCTCCTCCTCGTCCTCCTCCTCCCCTCCTCCTCCTCCTCCTCCTCCTCCTCCTCTCCTCCTCCTCCTCCTCCTCCTCCTCCTCCTCCTCCTCCTCCTCCCCCTCCTCCTCCTCCTCCTCCTCCTCCTCCCTCCTCCTCCTCCTCCTCCTCCTCCTCCTCCTCCTCCTCCTCCTCCTCCTCCTCCTCCTCCTCCTCCTCCTCCTCCTCCTCCCTCCTCCTCCTCCTCCTCCTCCTCCTCCTCCTCCTCCTCCTCCTCCTCCTCCTCCTCCTCCTCCTCCTCTCGCGTGGCAGCGTTTGGCCCGAGGCTCCGTGCGCCGAGCGGGCCGCCGGCTCCCTCCGGCATCCGCCCGACCGCTGTTGTTGCTGCGCAGCAGC
>CAUYUJ010002758.1:287729-325229 GCA_963575745.1 Prorocentrum cordatum
GAGGAGGAGGAGGAGGAGGAGGAGAGGAGGAAGAGGAGGAGGAGGAGGGGAGGGAGGAGGAGGAGGGGGAGGAGGAGGAGTGAGGAGGATGGAGGAGGGAGGAGGAGGAGGAGGAGGAGGAGGAGGAGGAGGACGGGAGGGGGGGAGGAAGGAGGAGGGGAGAGGAGGAGGAGGAGGAGGAGGAAGGAAGAGGAGGAAGAGGGGGAGGAGGGGGAGGAGGGGGGGGAGGGAGGAGTAGGAGGAGGAGGAGGAGGAGGAGGAGGATGGAGGAGGAGGAGAGGAGGAGGCGGGGAGGCGGATGAGGAGGAGGAGGAGGAGGAGGAGGAGCAGGAGGGGAGGAGGAAGAAGGGAGGAGAGGAGGAGGAGGAGGGAGGAGGAGGAGTAGGTAGGAGGAGGAGGGGAGTGGGAGGGGGAGGGGGAGGAGGAGGAAGGAGGCGGAGGAGGAGGAGGAGGAGGAGGAGGAGGAGGAGGAGGAGGAGGAGAGGAGGAGGAAGGAGGAGGAGGAGGAGGAGGAGGAGGGAGGGGGGACGAGGAGGAGGAGGAGGAGGAGGGAGGAGGAGGAGGAGGGGGAGGAGGAGGAAAAGGAGAAGGGGGAGGAGGAGGAGGAGGAGGAGGAGGAGGAGGACTGGAGGAGGATGAGAGGATGAGGCGAGAGGAGGAGGAGGAGGAGGAGGGAGGAGGAGGAGGAGGAGGAGGAGGAGGAGAAGGAGGAGGAGGCAGGATGAGGAGGAGGAGGAGGAGGAGGAAGAGCGAGAAGGGGGGGGGGGAGAAGGGGGCGGGGGAGAGGCGGAGGGAGGAGGAGGAGGAGAGGAGAGGAGGAGGAGGAGGAGGAGGAGGAGGAGGAGGAGGAGGGAGGAGGAGGAGGAGGAGGGGCGGAGGAGGAGGAGGAGGAGGAGGAGGAGGGGGAGGAGGAGGAGGAGGAGGAGGAGGAGGAGGAGGAGGAGGAGGAGGAGGGGGAGGAGGAGGAGAAGGAGGAGGAGGAGGAGGAGGAGGAGGAGGAGGAGGAGGAAAGGGCTGGTCGGGCGGGGCAGACCCAGCGGGCGATCCGGGCGGACGGACCCTGGTGAGCGCCTCGAAGGTGGGCGGGGCAGGAGAGCGCTCGGACGGGCTTCCGGGCAAGCCAACGGGCGGACCTTCCAGTCGGACTTCACTGGACAGGGCACGCGAGGACAAGAGACCCTTCCGAGGATCACATTGCCATAATTAGGAGTGCAGGAGGCACGGATCGCGAGACACAGGACACAAAGGTACCCTGGATTTGGCAGGGTCGACCTACTAATCCGGGCCGACTGTAACGGGCGGGTCGGGCGGACTGGCCCTCACGGGCGGGTCGGGCGGGCCGGACGGACAGACCCTGATGGGCGGGTCGGGCGGGACGGTAAAGCTTGCGCGCGGGCATCCACACACGAGAATGGCTGGCCCTACCAGGCGAGTCGGACGAGCGGACCCTCACGGGCGGGTCGGGCGGGCGGGCCCTAACGGGCAGGTCGGGCGGGCGGGGCAGTGTTGCAAACTTCGTAAGGTGTAAAGAATACTCAGGCGAGAGCACGTGCAAATTGTGATCAAGTCTAGAGCGAAAGCGCGAATCCTTGACGTCAATAGCGCAGCGCCTGACTCCTCGAGCATATGCAGCAACATGCAATATAGCCGAAGCCGAGACCCAGGCGGTAATCGCCCTGGCGACAAGTCAACCAAGAAGAGGGGCAGGAGCAGGAGGGACGAGTATTGTCAGGAGCTCATCGCCCTCTGAGACACAACTGTTCAAAGCCAGCAGGGGGGAATGGTCAGTCATGTCTCCTTCTGCGCCCCACCAGGAGTACCTGGCGCACCACTCCGGGCATGGAACCCGGGGATCCGTCGCGCCGCCGCAGATCGGAGGCCGAGAGGACTGCAGAACCTCAGTGACCTGGGTGCGCCCGAGGCTGAGGCTTGCGAGCTGCGGGGGTGCCTTTCAAGAGCGCTCCGCGCAGAGGGGAGGGGAGGGAGAGGGGAGGGAGAGGGGAGGGAGAGGGGAGGGAGAGCGGAGGCAAGAGGAACGAAGCGGAGGGAAGGGAAGGGACGGAGAGGAGGGAGACGGGAGGCAGGGCAGGGGCGGAGAGGGGAGGGGAGGGGAAGCGAGGGAGGGGGGGGAGGAGGAGGGCACAAGGCAGAGGAGGGGAAGAGCAGGCTTTTGGGCTCTGGAACTTGGTGGTCAGGTCCAGAATCTCGGGCGCCATGGTGGCGGAGAAGAGGCACACCTCGGGGGGACAGCAGCTGCCCGCCCGCATCGGCCTGGGCCGGACCGCTCCCGAGGCCGGGGGTCCCAAAACCCTGTGGTGACAGACCACACGGTGACCTCGAAATCCACCCACGACCTCACCGCGCGGTCTGTCACCGCACGGTGAGGCCGAGGGTCCAAGACATCCTGAGACATCCTCTGCGGACGCATGGAGGCCCCAGTCGCCCGAGACATCCTCGACGCACGGCTCAAGTCACAAAGCCGCGTGGTGACCCCGAATCCCCACTGGCTCACCACGCGGTGTGGTCACCACACGGGCTTGGCACCCCCGACTTTCGGGGGGCGCGGGGGGCGGGGGGGCAACCCGAGCGCGCAAGCCACTGCTGTCACATCGCTTGCAGCGGTCGAGGGGCCGCAGTGGGCCTGCACACGAGGTCACTCTTGCGAAGGGTCATTCGTATGTGCAGTCGACACGTGGACGCATTGTGGCCAGGCCTGTGGCCAAGCCAGGAGGACATACGGCGAGCTCACGTCGTGACGTCCTGCGCGCTGGACTCTGACGCCGCATTATTGTTCGTTCCCTCCGCAAGCTACCGATACCGCTACTCCACGGACCTCTCCCCGGGCGCGTGCTGAGGACCCTCCAGGAGGCCCTAAAAGGCGAAAGCGAGCAAAAGGTAGGGGTAGGTGTACCTCCTCCTCCACTGAGAACCATCTCGGCTTTCCCACAGCGCCGATCGCTCGATGTCCGATGACTCCGAGCCGCCGCCAGTGATGGGCCCATTTTCCACCACCACTACCATAGGTAGGAGAGGGAGGAGGAGGGGGAGGAGCAGGAGGAGGAGGAGGACTTCCTCGTCCTCTTTTCTCCCTATGCCTGGGGGCCCGAACGTATCAAGTTCAACACGTAAGTGATGTATGATAACTCATGCTTCTGAGTGGGGGTACGATCCCTTTCCATTTTGGGCCGACCATGTCTGTGTACACCACAACGCCTGTCTAGTGTATACCACGACGCCTTTGTACATTACGGCTGCTTGTGTTCACCGCAGCGCCTGTCTAGACAACAATGCCTGTGTACACCACAATTCCTGTGTTCACGACAGCAGCCGCGTGCACCACAGCGCCTGTGCACACCGCGGTGCGTGTGCACACCACAGAAGCCGCGTGCACCACAGCGCATGGCGAATATTTGCGCCACAGCGCTTCCGTGCCCCTCCAAGGTCCCGCCGGGGCCCAAATCTGGAAAGTCCCCGGGGGCCCAAACGTATCAAATTCAGTATATAAGGTCCTTGTGATCAGTGACTTTTCTGGCCCAGGGTGTCTCCCGGCTGACCATGTCTGTGCACACCACAACGCCTGTCTAGCGTGCGCCACGACGCCTTTGTACACCACAGCTGCTCGTGTACACCGCACCGCCTGTCTACACAACAATGCCTGTGTACACCACAATGCCTGTGTACACTACAGCAGCCATGTGCACCGCAGCGCCTGTGTACACGACACACACACACACACACACACACTTTGCCTGTGTACACGACGACGCTCATGTGCACCAGCATTGCTGCTTCAGCACCACACCCGTGCACCACAGCTCCGGTGCGCCAAAGTGCTTGCGTACACCACAGAACTGCGTACACTTCCAAGGCCCCCGGCGGGACTGAACTCCAGAAAATCGTGGGGGATCTAAACATATCAATTCCAATATGTAAGCTACTTGTGATTATTGATTTTTCTTGCGCTGGTAACGGTCCCGTCTTTTTGGCCCACAACGCCTGTGTACACCATAGCGAATGCGTGCGCAGCAGCGGATATGTACACCGCAGCGCCTGTGTACACCACAAGGTGTGGTACACCGCAATGGCCGTGCACCAAAATTCTTATGTACACCACCATGCCTCGGATGCCAACGTGAAAGATAACTGACGTTGCAGCACCAAGTGTGCACACCACAATGCCTGTCTTCACCATATTGCCTGGGTGCACTCATGCTCGCGTGCACCACAACGCCTGCGTACACAACACATCCTGCTGCAACACCAGCAAATGCGCGCACCAAATCGCCTCGCTGCCTGTGCACAACGCAATGCCTGTGTACGCACTGCTCATGTGAACCCCAAGATGCCTATAAAAAACGTCGGTCGTCGGTCGTCGTCGTCGTCGTCGTCGTCGTCGTTCGTCGTCGTCTGTCGTCGTCTGTCGTCGTCTGTCGTCGTCTGTCGTCGTCGTCGTCCCGTGCCACTCCAAGCCCCAACGGTTCGCCATCGTGCACTGAATCACCAGCATGGTGTTGCGAACACCACCTCGCCGTTCAACATAGCGTTTCCTGCGAGATCCCTGCGCCCTCCCTGGACCTGCACAACCGGCTACGTTAGGTTATCCTCGGGGCAGGGGGCGAGCCCGATAACCCTGGTTTTCGCTGGACCCTTAAAAAAACAGTCTCCTCGATGGGCAGAAGAGACTAGCGTGCACAGCAAAACCCAGTGGGAAACTGCCAGTACCGGTCCACTCGGGACGCCATTTTGGTGGCAAAGGCGACAATGGAGGAGGTGACCAGACTACCCCGTGCGCCTGGTGAGGACACGCTCTGCATGGTGCTGTTGGACATCATGAAGGCGTTCCCTTTTGCCCCTCGATGCCTGCTGCGCGCGGTGCTCCTGCGCCTGACCCTCCCGGAGACCCTCGTGGACCTGGTGCTCGGCATACACGACATCACGGACTACGTCGTGCGGACGGCGGCGGGAGACTCCGACCCCTACTGACTGACCCGCGAGGTGCGGGAGGGGTGTCCGACCTCTGGTTTTCTCTTCACGCTGTACCATGCAGTGGCCATGGCCGCGATCCAGCCGAAGCTGCCCAAGACCCAGGTCGACTACGACCCAGAGCGGCCCTTCCCCAGGGCGGCGCCCGCGGCGACTACAAAGGCGACCCTGGTGCTGGACACGCTCTGCTTCGTTGACGACACGCCAGCCCTGCAGGGTAAACGCCACCGAACTGCCACAGAGCACGTGGTCAAAGACGGGTTGCGGGCGTTCGGCTCCCATGTTCACCTGGGCAACACAGAGCACTATCTCCTGCGCGGCGCGGCCCCAGCCACGGACGCCGAGCCTGCCTGGGAACCCGCCGCGAAGTTGCTCGGCGCCTGGTTCGAGGCGGACGGCTCGCACACTTTTGACGACAACCACCGCCTGGGGGCGGCCCGAAAGGCTTGGCGGGCCCTCTGGAAGCAGATGCCCAAACTCGGGCTGACAGTGAGGCAACGGAGCGCAATCGTATAGGCAGTAGTATATCCATCTCCAGCCTAAGGCCTTCCACTCGACCACCATTGTGTGATATCAACGATCCGTCGACATTGGCGCGGAGGCCCACAGCATGCAACCTCCGCTCGATGAGGAGCTTCAGGACGGGAACAGAGCTGAGAGTGGAGCCCGACATCCAAGCGATCGAGGTGCAGGTGAAACGACGACAGTATCACTACTTGGGGGGCGTCGCCCGGCGGCCCGCAGCAGCGCCTGCCCAAGCGGGCGTGCTCTGGCGGCCCGCATCGGCGGCCCCTCGTGCCGTGGCCAAGGCCAAGGACCTCCCCCGCCCCCACCGCTTCCTCCCCAGGCGGTGCCAGCCGCCCGTCGCGTCGCCGCTTATGCGCGCGCGCGTGCCCGCACGGCCCAAAAGCGCGCCGTTCGGACCCAGCTGCTGCATGACGGCCCCCGCGAGCCGGTGGTTGACGCCGCTGAGGCCATCGCTCGCTGAATCGCGGCGGCGACAGCGGTGGGCGCTTCTCTGTTCGCGCCCTCTATCACTATTGCAATCAGGAGCACTCCGGACCCCCAGGGCGATGCATAGCAGCCCCCTTCCGTGTATGGCTATAGGGCGTGCTCGTGAAACGAAGGCCAGCGAAGCCAGAATGGACCGAGCTTTGCCCCTCATGTGGCCCCTTCTGGAAAAGTGGATTTGCACTGCGGGGCCACAAGATGGAATGCACACGCCGCCGCCTCGCTGCCGGGCTCAAACGTCCCCATCAAGTGTGGGCCCCTGGCCCCTGACCCCCAGGCGACGGGCCGCGCCATGCAGGGCCTCCCTGCTGCGCGCGCCGCCGCCGCGAGCGCCGCCGCCCCCACCCTCGCTGCTGCTGGGGACCACCGGGCGGCCGCTGGCGCGCTGCCCCCGGCGGGCGGTCTTCAGGTTTGCACGCCAAGCACCGGGAGCCGCGCGATGGCACCATTGAGGCCTGGCGACTGGTGCTGTGCGCCGGCGCTCCGTCGGAGCGCGTGGTCCTGCTGCACAGGGACGGCCCCCCGTCCCTGGAGATCCGGGCCGAACTGGGCATATGCGGCATGCGCAAAGGCGGCGGCGGGAGCGGTAAGGGAGATGAGGGCATGGGCAGCGGCGGCGGCGGCGATGGGAAGGGCGCGGTGGCGGCGAGAAAGGGGGCAGGAGGCGGGGCATGGGCGGGAACGGAGGCGGGGGCGGAGGAAGTCAGACCCGGGCGCCGTGCTGGGTCACGGCGAATTCCCTGGTGTTCCTCGGGGCCACCGGCCGCAGGCCGCGGGAAGGGCGGGGGCAGCAGCCGCTGCGCAGGCAGCGCCAGGATGGGGCTCACGAGGACAACAGACGAGAAAAACAAGGAGAAGGAGGAGGAACAGGAGGAAGAGGAGGAGGAGGAGGAGGAGGAGGAGGAGGAGGAGGAGGAGGAGGCCGAGGAAGCGGAGGAGGAGGAGGAGGAGGAGGAGGAGGAAGAGGAGGAGGAGGAGGAGGAGGAAGAGGAGGAGGAGGAGGAGAAAGAAGAGGAAAAGGGGGCGGAGGAGGAGGAGGAAGAGGAGAAGGAGGCGGAGGAGGAGGAGGAGCGCAGCACCCCGTGCAACGGGCGTGCGGCCGCCTCGGCCCGCAGCCGGGGCCAGCGCGCAGGTCCCAGGCGCCCCCCCCCCCCGCAGCAGTGGATGGAGCTGGCCCCGGCGGCGCCCCGGCCCGGCCGCAGTCGGACCGAGGAGCGCGGCCGCCGCGCCGCCCCTGCCGCCGCGGCGGGCCACCCAGGGGGCGCGGACTGGGACATGTGAAGGCGCGATGATGACCGCACACCCAAGTCGGAAACTGTATAACAATGTTCCACACGCACATACACACGTGGCTGTGGCAGCTGGCGGTGTGGGAGTGCGGTTTGGGCGCGCCGCGGCAGCCCGTGCAGGGGTGCCGCGGGCTCCCCCGCGGCCAGCACCACCCCGCCCAGTGGGCCTGCCCCTGCGGGGATGGCCGGTGGGCCTGCGGTCCCTTGCGCGGTCGCCGCGTGGCGGCCCACGTGCGCAGGCACATGCTTGGGGGAGACCGATCACTATCCACTGCGTGGAAGGGCCCCGCCGCTTAAAGCGGGTCGGCCGTGATGGAACGCGTCTCGAAATCAGCACGAGCGCCAAAGGGCCAGGGACAGTGGGGGTCGGGGGCCGGCACTCTGCGTTCGGCCCCCCCGCGCCCAGCCCCCACACTTGCCATCGCTCGGATTCGATGTCGCACGTTTTTCCGATCGCAAGATGCTCCAAGAAATTCCTCGATGGTCCTCGCCGAAATAAGCGAAATACGCCCGCGCGATGCCAGGCGGAACGCGGGGTCAAGCCCAAGGGGTCGGCACGACCCCGCTTTGCCCTTACCGTTTTCGGGATCTGGCGGCGATCCGCCCCACGCCCGGGGCCTCCGACTGGGGGATGGCCTGTCGCCGCTATCCCGCCCCAAGCCTCCTGCTGCAGCCGTGTGCCTGTCCCACGGCGTGGGCCGCGGGAGTACTCGACACCTGCGCCGCGGGACGAGCGAAAGCTTCGGGGGCCCAAGCCTGTCGTGTCTCCGCGGGCTGTGGGGCCCCGCCCTGTCCCCAATTCTATCCACTTATCGACCCCCCCCATAACCGTCGTAAGCCGTATTAAACGCAAGGACATCATATTGCTAGCATGGGGCACGATAGCAAAAACCATCGAATGTTAGCCAGCGCGCCCCCCAGAGAGTTCGCCATCGCTTTGCGGGGATGAGAAACTACGCGGTGTAAGGTCTGCGTTGAAAAGCAATGTGTTGTAAGCCATTCGGTGTGAACTGTGGAGGTGAGCACTGTGCGGTGCAACCCACGCCGTGTAAGTAGGCGGCGTGGGTGGGAGGCATGTGCAATGGGGTGTAACCTACGCGTTGTGTATGTTATCACGTACGCTACGCGTTGCACGATGTTTGATGATGTGTGATTTGTGTAAAATGCGCGGTGAAAACAATACGTCGCGCAATCCATGCGGCGCAAGCTATGTGTCGGAAGCTTCGCGGTGGAAACTTCGTCGTTCAATGTCAACTTGTGTTAAAAGCAAACATAGGGCTCGTGCGATTAAGAGAAAAGTTCCCCTGCTCGGTCGAATCGCAGGGTGAAACCCGCCAGATTCAAACACGACGCGGCCGCGCCGGCGATTCACGCCGACGCCCGGCCGCATGCGAAAAGGCGACAGGAGTAACGCGGACTGGGGAAAGGGGGGCGGGAGGCAAGGGCGGCAGAAACAAGGGCCGTCGGCGCCGCCACCGCCGCGTTGGTTCCCTGTTTCGCAAACGAACGGAGCCCCCGTCGCCGGAAATGAGCCTTGAAGGAAACGGGCCCAAAACCCTGCACGATTATGTATATATATATATATGTATGTATATTTACATATATATATATATATGTAAATATGTGTATATACACCTTATGTTATGATTCACAACGATATCATGCTACTTGGTGCGAACAGCCAAAACACGTATTGCTTCAGCTTATGGAGTGATGATGATGATGATGATGATGATGATAATGATGATGAGTATGATGATGATGATGATGATGATGATGATGATGATGATGATGATGATGATGATGATGATGATGATGATGATGATGATGATGATGATGACGATGATGATGATGATGATGATGATGATGATGACTTTGAAATGTAATGGCACTATTTGCACTGAGCGACTGTTTGGGCGGAGTCCTCGCCAGGACCAGCTCGGTCGTTTTTCGGCCGCCTCGGGGCCCGCCGAAGGCCTGGGGACCCGAAGTCGGGAAAAACCTTCCAGGGCCCGCTTTCCGCAGGACACGCGTCCACCGCGGCGCCCCGCAGAGAGTCCCAAAAAACGAGCCAACTACGTATGCGCAGGGCAAAGTTCGGCGCGCCCGATAGGGGCGCGGGCAAACGGGACATGACGTCCACAAGCACATGTCGTCCGGCACCGACAGCGGCCGCTGCTGGGCAAGGGACTCGTTGCATCGAAGCGTTAAAGTTCGCTTGCTGTCGGCGCGCTTCCCCGCACACTCCGTGCCCGCTTCGAGCGCACCGGGAAGCTGCCGCTGTCTGGCCAAAGCCAGGGGGGCGCCGGCTGGCTCGTTGGCCCGCTGGCACGGTGGACCGGGCGAGAGGGGGGGCAGCAACGTGGGGGGTAGCGAACCAGCTTATGCAATTCGCTGATGCTCCTCACGTCACCTTGCGTCGAAAGCGACCGTGCGTCGAGGAATGGGCCCCTCGGCGGGGCCTCCGTTCCTCCTCTTCCTCCTCCTCCTCCTCCTTCTTCTCCTTTTCCCGTTCCTCCTTTTGCTGCTCTTCCTCCTCCCTCGCATCGTCGTTCATGCCGCTTGTCATCATCCGCGGCGCGGTGTCTCCCCGAGCTCCCTGAACCCTGGCGCACGTGATTCAAAACATGTTTCGCGCCCCGTCGAAGTTGAGTCATCATCACCCTGGGGGGTAATCACAAGCTGACACTGTAATACTAGGTCGGGCGTGCCCCCCTACAGGCGGAGTTGGGAGGAAAAATCATAATAGTCAGGAAAATACCCACCAAATAATAAGAAATACGCAAAAAATACCCCCCCGACTATTTTTTCTACTATTCTTGGAGATCCCCCCCTGTAGAGGGACAGGCCCGACCTAACTACAAGATCAGGACACGGGGCGACCACGAGGCGCCACACGGGCCAGCACGGGCGGCGGCGTGGCGACGAGACCGCCCGCCTCCCCCCCCCGAGCGCGGGGGCGCCTGCCCAGCGGCACGGGCCCGCAGAACGTGGCGAAGCCCCGCCGCGATGGCCCAGCCAGGTCCCTGGGAGACCTCCGAGGCGCAAGTGTGTGCAGTGGAGGCCAGTCCAGACGAACGTGGCGAAGCCCCGCCGCGATTGCCCAGCCAGGTCCCTGGGAGACCTCCGAAGCGCAAGTCCACGAGAGACCCTCCACGAGGGGCCCAACCCCGAGACCCCGGGACGTCCCCTGATCTCTGGCGAGGGAGCGCCACGCCCTCCACCGCAGGACCACCGCAACCGCAGGAACCCGGGGCACCCCGGAGGCAAGCAGGGCGCCTCCTGGCCTGCATCGTGCACCGCCTGGAGCCGGCGGGCGCCCAGTTCGCGGCGCCAGCGCTCGGATCTGTGCTCCAGGACACCTCCAGTCGACGGTGCGAGGGGTGAGGCCAGGAAGCGGTCTCGGAGGAGGGGGGGGAGGAGGAGGAGACGGAGGAGGAGGAGGAGGAGGAGGAGGAGGAGGGGGAGGAGGAGGAGGAGGAAGCCCTTTTTCGTGCAAGCTAGGCTAGCACAGGCATTCAAGCACAGGAGGAGGAGCGAGGAGTGCTTGGAAGGAGTCCGTCTCTCGGGCCGTCCGCCTGCACCGGGGCCTCCACTGCACAGCCTCCGGGCACACCCGCAGGCGGCCACGGCCGGCCACGGGCGGCAAAGGGCCAGAGCGCGGCGGAGCCTCGGGACACCCCCCAAGGGCACCGACGGGCGGCAACGAGCTGGAACGGGGCAACTCCACTGGACGGCCCCACAGGTAGCGTTGGGTCGGGCATGCCCCCCTGCAGGCGGATCTTGGACGAGAGAAGGAAACGCGCAAAAGATGCTCAAAAGCATTCAACAAATTCTCAAAACATCGTCCTCCGACTATCCTGTGACCATTTTTGCACACTTCTCTCGTAGAGGGACACCGCGGGCCTTAGAGGCAGCAACGGGCGGCAGTTGGCCACAACGAGGCGCAGCCACGGGACACCCCCACCGTCGGGGGCGCGCAGCACGTGGCTTGGCGGTCCATGGCTTCGGCGCGCCTCCCCACAAAGTGCGGCCGGCGACGCCTCGCCCGGCGGCGGAAGTCCGCGATTTCCCGTGGAGACGGGGCCCGCCGCTCGTCCTCGCCCCCCTCCCCGGCGTGGAGCAGCGGTTGGCGGCAAGCCTGCCCCTGTGCCAGACCCTGTGGGGGCGCGGACTTGGGCCATGCCCCGTGGGGCGACGTCCCGAGGAGGAGGAGGAGGAGGAGGAGGAGGAGGAGGAGGAGGAGGAGGAGGTGGGCTGGTGTCCACGACCCTGTGGGACCCTGTGCGGGGCGTCTCACGGCTCCTCGGGGACAACCGCTGCGAGTCCCTGGAGACGCAGGGAGAGAAACCTGGGTGCAAACACTGCTCGGGGCACAGAGGCGACTTCGGAACAGGACATCGTGGCAGAGCAGAGGCAGAGGAAACCAGTGCGACGACAGGCGAACACGGGCGCACGCATGCACACAGAGGATCGCGACGACCAGACGTCTGGGCCCTGACACCTGGACGTTCGGGGGCAGCGTCTTGAAGATGTCGTAGATCTGGGGTCGCCGCGCGCGCCCGGAAGAAAACAGAGAGAGAGAGAGGGAAAGGCGCCTCGACGGACGTTGATGCACGAAGCACCCCGGGCCCTCGACGCCGCACGAGCGAGCAACGACGCGCCACTGCCCTGCCCTGACCTGTGCTCCTCCCCCCCTCCACCTCCACCCCCGCTCTGCTCCCCCCCGTTTGCCTCCACCACCGCCTCCCCCGCGCCTCCCCCCCTCCTCCCGCCCCCCTCCTCCGTAGCCACTGTGGCCCACGTCGCCGCCTCGGGACTCCACCCCCCGACTCGAGCGGCGAGGAGCCCCGGGCGCGACCGCGGCGCCCGCCGTCGGCGTGGACCGACCGACCGGCGCCGCTCGGGGCGGCCGCGCGGCGCACTGGCGGCCCCCCGGCAGGGGCCGCCCGGCGGATGCTGCCTCGCCGTGGCGCGCGGGATCGCCGCGGAGGGGCGGGCGGTTTCGCGGGACCTCATCGGCAGAGCTGAAGGTCGGGTGAACGTGAGCCTCGGGCTCGGGAGACCCAGGTTGGCCTGGCGAGGCCGTCAGGAAAATGGCAAGGCCCAGTCTGAAATCTGAAGCGGACTCCCGCTGCGAGCATCCCTCGAAAAGTGGACCGTCAAAACCCAGGACGGGATCGCCAAACAGCGTCGGCAAACCCGAGTTCCGGCAAACTTGCGTCTTACGCTCAGGTCGGGCGTGTCCCCCTGCAGGGGGATGTTGGGCGAAAAGTTGAAGATATGCAGAAAATGCGCCAAAATTGCCAACAAGTGCTCAAAAAAATCGCCCCCCGAGTTGCTTTCCTATTTTTGAATGTTCCTCCTGCAGAGGGACGCGCCCGACTCAACGCAAACTCGAGCCTTGCGCTTCCCCGAGAGGGGGCGTGCGCGGAGGTCGGCCACGTGGGCCCCAGAGGCTGCCGGCGAGGAGCGGCGGGAGCAGGGGCAGCGCTCCCTCGGCGCCTCGCCGCGAGGAGGCGAGGAGCCGAAACCAGGCACGGGCCGGGCCCGCTGCGAGGTGCACCTCGCGCGCCAAGGGGACGGTTGCGGCTGCGAGCTCTCCTGGGGCGCACAGGGACAGACTAATACTGTATGACCTCCTTGGAGGCGCGCGTCCGACCCGAACTTATGGTATACCCATCTTGTAGTATAACGTTTCCCGAGCGGTGTTGCCACAAAGCGCCCGCCACGACGCATATGCTATAAGATTTCTCGGTGCGCGCGTCACCCCTGGGGGGGCGACGCACATATAGTATAAGTATGTTGGGGTGACGTCGATCTCCAGGGACCGTCGCAGTCGAGCTCGTCACGAGCAGGCCGTTGCGCATCGAGAACGTCACCACCATCAGGCTTTTTCGCGAGTAGATTGCAGCCACACGCCTTCCAAGAAGCAGCCTCCTTCTAAGAGGCCTTCCCCCTCCCCCTACCCCCTTGTGCGCGTCTGCGGTTGGCAGGTATCGGCCGGGGCCGCGCTGCGTAAAGACCTGCAGCTCGCTTGCGCGTAAACTCGAGGCTGTCAGTATTGGACAACCAATTATCCCTTCACCATGGATTCAAGGTTGCATTCCCAAGACTGTTTGTCCTGGGCGGCTTCTTGCCACGACGAAGAGGAGCGGGACAAGATGGGACTCGGCGGGTGGGACGGCGGCAACCGACCGATATGAATGGCGAAGAGCGCGTGGACGAGCAGGATGAGACGGGCGAGGGACAGGAGGATCAGGGATGGCGAAAAACGGAGGAAAGAAAAGGAAGGGGACGGCAATGACGAGGAAAGAATCGAATCAAGAAATGTGGCCCGCTCTGGAGCGGGAGCGCCAACCTGAGCTGGGGGGCAAGGCAGCGATCCTGACATGTGGCCAATACTGCAGCGGGTTTGAAAAAATAACCCTGACAAGGGTCCAACCCTACAGTCAGCGGCGTGTAGCGCAAAACACACCACTTTCTGGGGAAACCAACGGGCACCGAGACCGCTACTCACCAGACCTCTACCGGGGTGCGTTCTGATCAGGATTTCGAAGCGAACCCGGCTGCGGCGACGAGGGTTTCCCAAGAGGCCGAACAAGGGGCAAACGGGCGAAGGAGTAGCTGTATATAGGCACCTTTTCCTCCTCCAGCTCTCATCATATACTGCGCGTCGCGGGATTGGAGTTCGGGATTCGGGACATTGCGGTTGGGGTGGGCTGCGGAGCAGACGTGCAGAGGCGCACCAAGCCTCCTGCATCCCAGGGGAAAAAATAGTACCAAAAATGGCACAGGGATGGAAGCGGAAGCGTTGTTGAAACACTGTGGTCGGGGACCTTCGCGTGAAGCCCCATCCGCCCATCAATGTTACGAAACGCCATGAACGAGGCGGAGACCAGGGGACTGGAGAAGGTGGAGAAGAGGGAACACAAGGAGGAGGGCGACAAGCAAAAGCAGGGGCAAGGATCGAAGAAGAAAAACTGCTTAAACATAAACTTTGGCGCTCCGCCTGGATTTCTTGGGACTACGCGGTGCAAGGCAAGCGTCTCCCTGGATTTCAACTCGTAAGACTTGACTTACAATCACCACATCCTGCGGCCCTGCGAAGGACCAAGTAGAGAAAACACCCAGGCACGAAGGGACGTCGTCATCATCATCGTCGTCGTTGTCGTCGTCTGCCGCCTGACAACAACGGGAGCCTTCTAGGCCCCATGTGGCCCAGCACGTGCCGATCGTTGTCGGACGCATCCCCCTATGGGGCGGGAGCGGACTGACTGTGTAAATGCTCGCTCGGGGCCAACTTGTCGTTGCCCGGCGAAACTACCGAAAGATTGCGCGGGCGGGGTTAGTGCGTAAGCTCATACACGGGACGCACTTCCCACTTCCCAGGAATCCCTCTTAACGATCGGGCGGTGCCGGGATTAGTGCAGAGTCATACACAGAACGAACGCACTTCGCGTAAAGTGGCATGTTCCGCGTCTCCACTTTACGATAGAGCGTATTCGCGTTGCGCGTGTAAAAAAGACGACGGGAAGCATCCACCATGTAGTGGAAGCGGCTATACATAATAAATGAATTAAAACTGCTCCACTGCACGAAATCCAAAAGAGAAAAAAACGTAGCGTTAGCACTCCGGGACACGTCACTTTACGCGAAGTGCATTATGTGTGTGGGTTTACACACTAGACCAAGCACCGCCCTATCGCTAAGTGGAGTGGGATCGCCGGGGGGTAGGAAATGCGCCCCATGCATGAATTTACACATTGAACCTGCCACCCCCGATAGTTAAGTGGGATCGCCGGGCAACGGGAACTGCGTCCCGTGTGTGAGTGTATACACTGGATATGCCCCCGCCCCTCGTTGAATGATTTTGCCGGACAACCAAAAATTCGCCCCATGTAAGAATTTACACACGTTCCCCCGCCCAATCGTCCAGCGCATGCATCGGAGAACGGCTCAGGAGGCGCGAGCGTTAGGACATCGAAAAAACAGAGGGTCAAATTCTAACTGCCCCTGTCTGACTCACTCCGGGGTAAGTCCACGGTTGACGGCTTGACTGTCGCAGTTGCTCGCATGAGTGCGGTTGGGATGGGGGATGCGTCCTACACCGACTCGTACGTTCTGGGCCCCATGGGGCCCAGGACGCACACGTCGTTGTCGGACGGCGGACGATTACGACGACGACGACGACCACCGCGACGACGACGGCGACGACAACGACGACGACGACACCCCGAGAGGCGAAAAGGAATCGCGCGAAAATCCGGGGGGTGAGCAAAATTACACATGGATGTCAAACCTGCTTGTGTGTGATTCGCACGCTTTGGCCGAAATTGCCAAACAGCACCGTCATGTTATGCCTCTCAATCGTCGTCGTCGTCAGTCGTCGAAGTTAAAGTCGCCAGCGTCCTCGTAGCCGTCGCCGTCGTCATCGCCTCGGTCGTCGTCGACTTCGTCGTCGTCATCGTCGTTGTCGCCGTCGTCGTCGTCATCACATCGTCATCGTCGTCGTCGTCGTCGTCGTCGTCGTCGTCGTCGTCGTCGTCGTCGTCGTCTGCCACCTGACAACAACGGGAGCCGTCTAGGCCCCATGGGGCCCAGCACGTGCCCGTCGTCGTCGGACGCATCCCCATATGGGAGAGGAGCTGGCAAACTGTGTAAATTCTCACTTGGGGCCAATTCGGTGCCCGGCGAAACAACTTAGCGATTGGGCGCGGGGGCAGCAAGTGCCACAAGTGTGTTCCCGAATTCCTTGTGATAAGCAAGGGTATGGGAGCTGTGCAACTCAATGCCACTGAATGTGCTCTTCGAGGGCACCATGACCATCCCCTAAACAAGACCTGGGGGCAAGGGGTACCCGAAATATCAGACGACGTGGCGCGCTGCCGCCACACGTGCGACATCGGACCTGGGAGCCGATTCCCCACATTGGCTGGTACGCTGCGAGCAGCAACTTATCCTTGATATGCCTACTCTCGTTGGGTCGAAGGGCGGCTTCTCTCGGCGCTCGATTTCCCTCGGCCTTCAAACACGCTAGCAGGCTGCGGCCCACATGCTGACGGACTTGGAACGCAATTGCCTGGGCATGGAACCTACTCTCACGATCCTGCCCTGGCGCTCTGAGCTTCTCAGCCCACTGGTTCGCGCTGGCATCGGCCTTCTCATCCAAGAGAAAAGTGGCTCGCCCCCCTGGCCCCTGACTTCACTCTAAATCCTGTGACTCTTCACTGTAGCTAAGACTGCACCTCTCGCGGGGTGCTCGGCCAGGAGACCACTGATACTCCGCCACGCAAACAGGCGGGGCGCCGGGGAAGTCACATGGGAAATCTCGGTGACATCGTTCGCCGCGCACTTCGAGTCAGTCACAAGGAATCCGCCGGCAACGGGGAGGACAGCTTTCAGGAACTGCAGCAGACTCGCGGCTTCCCCCCGTTGACGGACTGCCGCCCGTCTGGGGAGTTCCCAAATCCCACGGCATGCGCCGTGAGCTTCTTGGGGCCATGCTGCCCCCCAGCTCGGAGGCCTGTAAAACTACCCAAGACCAGGCGACTTCGCGGAGAGCTGGGCCCCGCGAGTCAGGCCCCCCAGCGAGCATCTCCTCCCCCGCAGACAACCCGGCCCACCATCGCCCCACGGAGACCCCCCCAAAAGGCAGTGAAGGAAATACCCCCCTGCGGGAGGCGGGGGCACGGTGGCCCAGCGGCGCGGCGCCAGCCCTCGCAGCCAAAAACTGAAATTGGAGCCACAATCCGCAAGAGATCGCCCACGGGCAAAGTCGGAAACCATAGACCCCCTGCCCCCAGGACAGCCCAAGGCCCTGCGCAGTCACGCTCATCAAGCGACACGCAACGCTCACATGCGCTGACCTGAGTCAGCCCACATTCTTGAAACCTCGCACGCGACCAGCTGCGCCCAGCAGCCACTTCCCGCAAAACTCCTCTCCACTCAAACTTGCCATTCTTCGTCAACCACTTCAGTTGACGCTGGGAATCGCAAAGATCAGGCGCGATCACTAAGCCAAGCCCATTCCGCGAGTTGACGGCAGCAGTTCCTCAGGGCGGCCGCCCACCACCCCGGGCCAGGCCCTGAACTGGTCGGCGAGGCCAACCATGCCACGCCCGAGCTTCGTCTCTGAGACCACGAACCGCTCGCCAAGGTCATTTCCCCAAGCCCGCGGCCCCCGGGGTCTCCCACCAACATCCAGCACAATGGCAATGGCGGCGGCCACTGGGGCGCCGACCCCTCGCCATCCACTGCCTGCTGGTCTGGGCCCGAGCTCAGCCAGACCCCCCCCCCAGACGCGCCGAGCCACTTCAGCGTCGAAGCTGGCGCGGGTTAAAATCTCAAACCAAGCCTCAATCGCGTCAACCATAACAAAGAAAGCTGGATCTCGACGACAAAGCTCTAAAGCCAGGCACCTGCCCCCCGCTGGCACGCCCCCCGCAGGCCCCCCCAAGAGCTGTCGGCAAACCAGGAGCGACGCTGGGCGGGGCGCCGTGGACCTCGTCTAAATAACGCGCCGCAATAAAAAGCCAAGGTCAGGGCCACTTGTCCACACCATTTCTTGCACAGACGGTTGCCGCGGCCTAGCTGGCAAAGTCGCCGGCGACTCCATTTGCCCCTGCTCTGCGACTCGCCCGCCGGGGCCTCCCTGCCGTGGCCTGGCCCCTATCAGCGCCTAGATACTGCAACTCGCCCGGCCTGCGCGCCAACCCCCTGCTTCGCGAAGAAGACCAGTCGCGTCGCAGCCAAGCCCCAGGAAGAGGAAAGCATGGCCGGGTTAGGAGAAATCTGGGGCTTGATCTCCCGCGGACCAGGGACTCGTGTCAAGCCTTCTCTCAAGAGCTCAGCGAACACTCGATCGCTGCCACCTGGCGTGTGCTGGGCAATGTCACCCACCCAGGTGCGCAAAAAGAAGACGGGGCCCCGCGGCCATCTTCCTGCGGACGAAGCGCAAGGCAGCCCTGCCCAAGCCCGCAGCCGCGCCACTTGCAGGCATCAACGGCACGCCTGGCTGCACAGCCCATGAGGAACTCCTGCCCCCCTCAGAAACCCGGCCGCCACGCGGACCTGGAGCTCCAGGGCAAAATAGCACGGAGGACACTCCAACTCTAAAGCGCGGCCCAGGGCCAATGCCCAACAAAGGCGATCGTGGAAACCCTTCACATGCCAGGGCAGACCGCCGCTCTGGAAATTCTGAAAGCTCGAGCGGGCCGCCTGCAACCCCTGAACATTCGAAAGCGCGACCCGCGATGCCGAGCACCCCGCGAGCGCCGCGCCCAACGGCCCCGCACGCCCCCCCGTCTAGCCAGCTCGGCCGCCGGCGCGAAGTCAGCCCCATAATTTCACCGCCCTGGCCAGCGGGCAAATCGCTCGATCGGAATCGACATCCTGGACATGGACCGCGACCAGCACGGCAAGAGCGGCCAGCACGCACACGCTGCCAAACGGAGGCATGACAACCAGCTGAGCGCCGCAGGCCTAGGGACGGTAAGACTTGAAGAATTGAGACTCTTTTTTTGATAGCCCGCCGACCCCGGGAGTTTTCTCGGGCAGGGCCGCAATGACCTTCCGAACCCAGTCGACACCGACTGAGGGCCGAGGGGCACTGACCCCAGACTGGGCCTTGAGCCACATGGCTCGGACCTCGGGGAAAATCACACTGTTGTCTGCCCATTTCGTCAACTAAAACTCGGCGTCCACAGCCGTCGCCCGGCACACATCGAGCGCCGCCCCCCTGCCAGCCCGACCCTCCCCCCACGAGCACCGTCTTATCCCGGATACGGTCATGCAGACCTCGGCCTCCAGCCTCATCTCGCTGCATCATCCACTCGCGAAATCGAGTGAGAGTGGCAGCGCGGCGCGCTGAGCCCTGACCGAATTATGTCTTGCCGCGGTCTCGGAATCTCTGAGTGCCTGGCCCGAAGCCTCTCTGGGAACGCGAAGCCCCCAAGCCCCAACAGCCCGAAGCTCGGTGCTCAGCGGTAAGAAAGGCGAGACTGGCGCGGGCGCTGCCACATCTCAAACATTCAATGCCCGCTGGGCCCGCGCTGCTTGCGACCCCAAGGCACGAACAATGCCTGGGAGAAGAAATCTCACCGTGGCCCACCGGCGGGCCACAGGGTCCCTGGTAGAAACGAAGTGGGCGCCCTGGGCCTCGGACCTCATCTGAAATTCACACAGCTGCGCTCGGCCTTTAAATATATGCTGGCCCTTGGGATGCACATCTAGTATCGCACAGAAGAAACCTTCGAAGCTGGAAATCCACTCCGACTGCGCCTGACCAATCAGCATGACCACGTTCACGTCCAATGAGAATGCTAGCGGCCACCTCGCATAAGACGGCACTCTGGGGCTAGCCACAGGATCACGGAACGATTCCCGCAAACAGCCCTGCTGACTAGCAAGTGTGGAGAGAAGTTGACGAGACTGGGCCTGCTGACCATGCGCTCTCGAAGGCAATCGGTCTTGACCTGGCTCTTGCGCTAGATGCGCCGTGGTCGACTGACCCGCACTACCCATCATCCCCCCCGACCCGATGCCCCCCCCCCTCGCTACATCCAAGGCGCGCCGCCTGGGGGGGGGAAGGAACCGATGGGGTCCTGGGCGCGTGATGCCCAAGGTGGCCACGGCCATGGTCCTCCGGGTCCACGAGCTGCGCATCTGGCCCGCATGCGTTCTCACATTCGCAATCATTGACATACTCGCCGCCATCAGGTTCCTGTCCTGCCTGCATGCCCCAATCCTCATTGGTCAGGTAGCTGAGTGGAGGAAGTCCTTTGAATAGAATAGACCTCTTACGCGCAGGAGCTGGAATTGGCCTCTCTGGCCCAGGCTGTCGGGGATGTGGATGCTCCGCTGCTCGACCAGGTGCAGGATTCAGCTTCCTCGACCTCCTGCCCTGCGGGTCCGCCTGTTTCCTGGGAACCGGCGGGCGCGCGAACTTTTCAGCCAGGGGAAGTACCCACCCCCAAGTTTGATCCAGCTGTAACATCAGCAACAGATGCAATCCGAAATAAGAGTTACCTGCTTCAAAACATGCCGTGTCGTCCACAACGAATGACTCAACGAACCTTGTCGTTGAGGCGGACGGAGCCATAGAATCGATCAACTGTTTCTTGCCCATAGTACACGTGTAGTCCGAACCATCCACGAGTTTGGGCCAGCCCACATTCTGTAGGTCCTGAGGTTCAGCGTTGACGTCACCAATCACCAACCGTGGTGTACGCAAACTCTGTACTAATTGACCGAAGTGAATCAACTTGACACCGTCCGTGCCTTCGAGGCCGATACCTGCAACACGATAGATCCCAACTATCGCGATAGCCTGGCCGCCAATCTCGAGCTGGAAAGCGACGCAGCCCTTGAAGCCCAAGCCATCAACTGGGTGTCCGCTGGCTCATCCAACATACGCAATCCCGTCCGAAGGCTGGGCTTCTTCGACTAGCCTGCCCGATGCCAATCGTGAAGGACGTCATGGCACTCCTCTGGCAAGAGGTGAAATTCTGGGAATATCATATTGTCGTGTTAGCTTTTCATTACATTGCCCTTGGAGGATAAGCCCCATCCACATATGTTCCTCATGTACCAGCGTTTGGGCCACACTCACATAACACATAACACTGCAGGCGAGCAACCTGCTGGGAGCTGACCCGTCCTAGGGCCTAGGGAAATCCCACACGCTCATGGTGCTCCCAGGCCTGCGATGTTCTGCTCAGCTTTCCGCGCATCACACCTCGCGAAAATACAGGCGGGAGGAAAGATGAGAACAGACTCAGGCAGGGGCGGTTGGAGGCAGGATGAACGGAGGAAGGCAAAGGAGGCAGGCGGGACCGCATAGCGCACACCAGCCCATTTCGGCACACCTGTCACACGGATCGTGCTCCCCAAAGAGCACCGCCGACGGCCCCAGACAAACGCAGGGCTTGCATAGCCTTTGCTGGACGCCCCTCGCAGCACACGGATCGTGCCCCTCTGGGAGCCCCACTGACTGTGCCAGAGTCAAAGTTCGCACGGCGCCCCTCCGCCCATTTCGCCACACGTTTCACACATAACGTGCCCCACTGAGGGTTCCACGTGCAGCACCAATGGGGGGATTCGCATCGCGTTCCCCCACATGTCGACCCACCCCATCAGGCGGATCGTGCTCCACAGGAGCAACAAGCAGCCCCAGAGACAAGGTTCGCACCCGCTCCACCCATAGCGGGACATCCCTGGCGAGGATCGTTGCCTCAAGGGAGCTCCACCGACGGCCCCATAGAGAAGTTTCGCATGGCGCGCCCATTTCGGCACACCCCTCACACGGATCGCGCCCCGTAGAAAACCCCGCCGACGGCTCCAACAGGAGGGGTCGCATGGCGTCCCTCCGCATATTTCCCAACACCCCTGACGCGGATCGTACACCGCAGGGATCTACATCTATGGTACCCATGGGCAATTTCGCATCCCACGCCCGTTTCGGCGCCGCTACACGCGGAATGCGTTCCACCCACCTGCGGCCTCAGTGGGCGCGCTCGCGCGGCGGCCACCCTCTTCACGCGGATCGCGCTTCACAAGGAGCTCAGCGTGCTTACGCGCGCGAACTCCGCAGCAACCCCCTATCCAGTCTACCTCGCGACGCGCAGTATTTGAATGGAGATTGCCGCGCCCTGCGCTACACGCATCTTCGTAGGGTGGGTCCTTCGCCAGGCGACGTGATTTCTCTTCCCTCTTGCATGAACACAGACAGACAACAGTACATTAATGCATGTATACATGCGTCGAGCAGGCGTCGACCCAGGAACGGGCCTAGGTTGTGGACAAGTGGCCCCTCGTATATGCAGATGCCAGTTTCTTAGCAAGTCTCTCACAGGCCCTCCTGGGGCCTCATAGGGGTCTGAGTTTTGCGGGGGGCCCGTCTGGGCAGGCTTACGGGCCTCTTGGACCGTCTCGGGACCCTCTTGGGCAGTCTCGGGGCCATCTTGGGGGACCCTTGTGCCGTTCTGGGGCGGTTCTGGGGGCCTCTGAGGTCGTTAAGGACGGTACGAGGACCAGGAAAGCGAATATGCTAAACATATACGTTTTACACCAGAAATGGGGCGATGCTTGATCGTCGGGGCCCCCTTGGGGAACCTCTTGGAAGGGTCTTCAAGCGTCTTGGACGCCGCAGGGGCCGTTCGAGTGGCATCGGACACCCCTGGAGGCTGTCTTGCGGGTGGTTCGCGACTGTCTTGGGGCGCCGTGACGCCCGTCGGACCGCTCTAAAGGCGGGCCCGGCCGTCTATGTATCTGTATATATACATATATATATATGTATATATACACATATATATATACATATACATATATGTGTGTGCGTGTATATTTATATATATTTATGTACATGCATACATACATACATACATACATGCATACATACACATACACATACACATACACATACACATACACATACACATTCACATACCCATACCCATACACATACACATACACATACACATACACATACACATACACATACACATACACATACACATACACATACATATACATATACAAATACATACACACATACATATACATATACAAATACATACATACATACATACATACATACATACATACATACATACATACATACATACACACACACATACCTACCTACCTACATACATACATACATACATACATACATACATACATGCATGCATGCATACATACATACATACATACATATATGGTTGTATATATACAGATATACATATACATATATATATATATATATATATATATATATATATATATATATTCCGGACGAGGCTAGACGGGGAACCATCTGTGTAGACGAAACAGAATTCAAAACATGCATACAAGCCTCAAGAAGTCTGGGTTTGGCTGAGAGCGAGCGCGGCGAGACCCACCTCCCCTCGCAATCGCTTCCGCGGTCGCACCTCCTCCCACTTGATGGCATTAGGGGGAGGAGGGGGATCGTTTTGAAGGTACTCAAAGCCCTTCAGAATGGAGGATCGGTGGGGGGGCACCGTTGAGGGAAGCGCCCGATTCTTTGCAGGCTGGCTGGCTCGAGGCTGCGTCAGCCCCCGCTTCTGGGCGGCGCCTTTTAAGGCTCTGTCCTCAGCATCCGCGGCCTCAACTTCGTGAGGGGGCAACGGAGGGACAAGACCAGCCAGGAACAAGTCTCTGCACACTATGGACCGTCTGCCGCGGTACCGCGGGTCGATTGCGTGGGCCGGCAGACGTGGACGGGATGCGAACTTGAGCCGGCATACGGGGCACACGACTGAGGAGGGGAGAAATTGTAAAAGAGGGGACCGGATCTTGTGATTGGCCCTCCGGTGGCCGGCCCCCTTTGCGGGGCCATCAGGCTGCGAGCCTTAGGTTTGCTGCTCCGTGCCCCACTTCCAGTTTCCAGTGCTATTAGTGTCCGCACGAGGGCGGGGAGCCGAAAAGGGCCCTGGTTAGCATCCCCCAGGAGGGTTCTGAGAATTTCCGGCGGCCTTGAAATACATAAAAATACATGAGGTTCGCGCCTCCGAGGTCACGATCCCTCGTAAATTACATTGTATTCGCGCCCCCGAGGCCAAGATCCCTCGTACATTATATTGGATTCGCGTCCCTGAAGCCACGATCCCCTGTAAAATACACCATATTCGCGCTCCTGAGGTCACGATCCCACAACATTCGCGCTCCCGAAGCCACAACATCTCATAAATTACACCGCATCCGCGCCTCCAAGACCACGATCCCCCGTAAATTACGACACAATCGTGCTTCTGGCTACGAACCCCCGTAAATCACACCACACTCGCGCCCCCGAGGCCGCGATCCCCCGTAAACCACACCACATTCGCACCCCCGAGGCCACTCTCCGATAAGAGTCCCCAAGAGGGACCCAAGACGCGCCCAAGAGGCCGCCAAGAAATCCCAAAAATATCCAAGAGGCCCCCAAGAGGCGCCCAAACCGCCTCCAAGAAGCCCCCGAGAGGCTCCCCGCGACACCCCAACACATATATAAGAGGCCTCAGACCCACAACCCAGACACGGTGGCGGGATGGGCCGAAGGCCATTACGATCCGCCGCCCCCTGTTAAATTATCACAGGGGTGCCTGGCGTGCTGGATCCTTTCGGTTTTGGTTTTGGTTCTTTTTCCAGAAGAACTTCCCCTGGGGCTTCGGCCCGTCCCGCCGGCCACCCGAAAGGGATCTCAATCCCGGAAAAATCCTCCAAGACGGCTCAAGATGGCCTCCAAGATGGCCACGTTGGCCCAAGATGGTCTCCAAGATGGTCCAAGTTGCCCCCCAAGTCCGCCCAAGATGGTCCAAGACGGCCTCCGAGACGGCCCAAGAGAGTCCAAGGTACCTCCAAGTTCGCCCAAGAAGCCTCCAAGACGGCCCAACACGACCCAAGAGGCCTCCAAAAGGTCCTCCAGGAGGGCCCTAAGAGGCCAAAATCTGTTGTTTCCCGTAGGTTTTTGAAAACACATGCATGTGCTTCTTCTCGGCATTCCGACGGCTCAAGACGGCTCAAGAGGCCCCCAAGAGCGCCCACGAGGCCTCCAAGATGGCCCCATGACGGCCCAAGAGGCCCCCAAGACGGCCTCAAGAGGGCCCAAGAGGCCTCCAAGACGGCCAAAATGGCCTCCAAGACGGCTAAGATGACCCCAAAATGCCTCCAAGACGGCCCAAGATGCACCCAAGACGGCCTAAGATGGTCTCAAGATGGCCCAAGACGGCCCAAGAGGCTCACAAGAGGCCTCCAAGACGGCCCAAAAGGCGTCCAGGAGGTCTTCCAGGAGGGCACAAAGAGGCCAACATCAGTGGTTGTCTCTAGGTTTTTGAAAAAGAACGCATGTGCTTCTTCTCGGCATTCCGACGGCTCAAGACAGCGCAAGAGGCCCCCAAGATCGCCCAAGAGGCCTCCAAAATGGCCTCATGACGGCCCAACAGGCTCCCAAGACGGCCCCGAGAGGGCCCAAAAACGGCCCAAGGGGCCTCCAAGACGCCCAAGATGGCCTCTAAGAACCCCTGAGATGCCCCAAGAGGGCCCCAAGACGACCCAGACAGGCCTCCAAGACGGCTTCCGACGGCGTCAGACAAGCCAGGAACGCCCTAAGACGGCCAAAGAGGCCCCCACGAAGCCCCCAAAGGCCCCCCAAAACCCTCCAAGAGGCCCCCAGGAAGCTCCCAGGAGGCCCCAAGAGGCGCCCAAGAGGCCTCCTCCTCCTCCTCCTCCTCCTCCTCCTCCTCCTCCTCCTCCTCCTCCTCCTCCTCCTCCTCTGGTTTCCTCATCCTCCCCCTCCTCCTCTTCTTGCTCCCCCATGCGCTCCCCGAAGTCTTTCCAAACCGATTCGGGGAACAACTGGCCCGATAGCTCGGCCAAGCTCTGGCCCAGCTGTCTGTCGGCCACAGAGGCGCTTCCAAAGGGGCAGGGGGCGGCGGTGTTTCGCCGTATGCGTCTTCGACAACGCCAACATTTCAATATGCGCTGATGATTCCTATCCGCTCCCGCATGCTGTTTACCAGATGCGCCAAGGTAGCGCCGAGATGCTACGACGCGGCTCTGTGATATCTCATTGTGATAGAGAGGGGGCCGGCGGCAGGGGGCGAAGCCCTTACGGATATATATATATATATATATATATATATATATACATATATATATATATATACACATATATACATACATTTATACAAACCTATACGTACACATATAATGCATGTGTATGTTTGCACTGTTAAACATCGATACACACACATATATATATATATGAATAAACAAATTGCGAGGTGGCCCCTGGCTCAGCCTGATCCTTGAAGCCGCGCGACAACATCTCGTCCGCCTCGTCGAGGACGAACGTGATCAGGTCGTCAACCCGCAGGTACCGCTTTCCTGTGAACCCCAGCTCGCAAGCCACCCTCGCCCATTGCTTTCCTCAAGCCAAAGGGGGTGAGGACACTAGCTTGCACATAGTGCGCACATACAGATGTACTAGAACCATCGCACGCGCTTCGGTCGCGCTCAAATTCTCCGCCACCGTGCCCTCGAGGCGGGAATCGGAATATCCTCAGGTCCCTTGCTCATTTCCCTGGAGGCTCGGCCCTCGATGCTGAGAATTCTTTTAGGATCCGGACCCCAAATTCTTAAATCTCTCGGGGCTTGTCGCGCAGCTCCCGGGGCTTGTCGCACGACTTGGTCGGGCCCACTAGGCCACCAAGACGAGTCAAGAGTGCCCCAAGGGGCCCTAGATGGCCCAAGAGGGCGCCGAATCACTGAACGATCGGTCCATGACGCCAAAGATGGCATCCAGTCGACCGACAAAAAAGCACCCAAGACGTCCCAAGAGGTCTGCAATTTGTCCGCTCCCAACAGGGCCCTGAGAGGGCAACATCCGTGTTTTTGTTCTACATATTTTCAATGTTTGGGGCTTTTGTCTAGTTTCCAACAATCAAGACGTCCAAAGAAGCCCCAAAGATGCCCCAAGACGGGCTCAGAGGACCCCAGGAGAGCCCCAAGACGGCCTAAGAGGGCCCCAAGACGGCCCAAGAGGCGCCCAAGACGGCCCAAGAGGCGCCCAAGACGGCGCCAAGAGGGAGAGGGGGAACACAAACTGAAAATCCGAGCCTTCCGCCCCAATATGCGTCCAGGAGGCCCCAAGTAACCCCCGAGAGGCCCCGAGAGGCCCCAGGAGGCAGCTTGGGCTCCCAAGAGGCCCCCAAGAGGGCCCCACGAGGCCCACTAGAGGCTTCAAAACCGCCTCCAGGAGGCCCCCGAGAGGCTTCGACGAGATCCCAACGAACATCCAAGAGGCCTCCGACCTACAACCCAAAGGTGCGGTGGCGGGATGGGCCGAAAATCAGTAGATATGAGCCGGCACGGGAACGCAAAGAGCGCCGCCGGAACTGGCCCGAGATGGCTCATGGCACCCTTCGCTCTTGGGAGCCTTGGTGTTCAAAGCCTGTTGCGTCACCGCTCTCTGTTGGGAGCCCTGGTGTTTAGAGACTTTTACGTTGCCGCTCGCTCTTGGGTGCCTTGCTGTTGAGAACCTTGTACGTCACCGCGCTCTGGGCTGGAAGCCTTGTTGTTCAGAGCTTGTTACGTCAGTGTTCGCCGTTGGGAGTCACGGTGTTCTCTGGCGTTTCTGGGGCTTCTTGGGAGTCTTCTGGGGGCCCTCTTGAGGGCCGTTCTGGTACTCTTGGGCCGTCTTGGGTTGGGGCCAGCCCAGTCCCCACACCCAAGCAGCCCAGTCCCCACACCGCCTTTTTCGCGCCCTCCTGGGAGCCTCTTGGGTCCCTCTTGGGGCTCTCTTGAAGGCGTCTTGGGGCCCTCTTGGGCCTTTTGGGGGGGGCCCTCTTGTGCCGTCTGGGGGCCCTCTTGGATCGTTTTCTGCCCTCTCGGGGCGTCTTGGGACGATCTTGAGGGCCGTTTGGGACGTCGTGGGCCTTGCTGGGCTCGAAAAGGCGAGAACCCGAGAAACCTCCCAAAAACTACGGAAAACAAATGTTTATGGCCTCCTGAGGCCCTCTCGGGGGCCCTCTGGAGGGCCTATGGAGCCGTCTTGAAACCCTCTTGGACTGTCTGGAGACCATCTGAGGCTCTTTTGGGGCAGTACTTGGGCCGTTTGGGAGCCCTCTTGGAACGTCTTGGGACCCTTGAGCCGCTTCACTCGACAAAATAGTAAGAAACGGGCCTTGGAAGGCGCCCGGGGACCGCTTCACTCCCCCCCCCAAAAAAAACGAGGGAAGCGGCCCCCGGGCGGCCATTACACCCATGCTCACCCCCCTCGCCCCTCCCCTGGACCCCTCCCTAGAAGGCTTCGTCCCAACTCAACGTACATCACTCGTACCTCGCTCTTGCGTCACCTGCTTGGCACGGGGAAGGAAAGCGCAACTTACTTTGTGATGGCCCGAGATCGCTAGCTTGCCCATTATTCCTCCTCATACGTTCTCTTCCCCTCGCAGTTGTCGCATCCTTGGGGGGTCGTGGGGCACTCTTGGGCCGTCTTTGGAGACTATCGGGCTGTCTTCGGGCCCTCTTGAGCCGTCCGTAGGCCGTTCAAGAGAGATTGCGAGAAGATGTTTAAATCATCCTTCTCAACCTGCGAAATAGGAGATGTATCATTGGATTCACGATATACACGGCGCTGCCGTTTTAACCCGCCTGGCCATTTCAACCCGCCTGGCCTTTTCAACCCGACTGGGCCATTGAACCCGCCTGGTCGGTTTGACTAGATCACCCGATCCCGGCTGCGGTTTGCCCCATTGGCGCGCGAGACTTTTAGACGGCCCCAGGATGCTTCAAGACCATTCCACGTATGTTGCACAGTCGCATTTTCCACGTGGAGAGGGCGTATACAAAACCATCGCACCCGTTTTGTATAGCGGCGATGTTCCAAAGGACGCTCAGATCATTTAGACGGCCCTGGGATGCTTCAAGACCATCCCACATATGCTGCTCAGTGGCGTGTGTTTTCCTCCCATGGTGAGCGCATCACAAACCATCCCACTTATTTTGTATATCGGGGTGTTTCCCACGGCCCCGGGATGCTCCAAAACCATCCCACCTGTTTTGTATAGTGGCGTCTCTCCCGTGGGGAGGCGCATCCAAAACCATTCCACTCATTGTGTTTGAAGGCATGTGTTCCATGGACCCGCATATCTGTTAGACGGTCCTGGGATGTTTCAAGACCATCCTAATCATGTGTATAGTGAAGTGTTTGCCATGGGGGGCGTATGCAAAACCATCCCACTTATTGTGTACCGTTGCGTTGTTTCCCATTGGCGCGCGCATCTGTTAGACAGACTGGGATGTTTTAAGACCGTCCCACTTATGTTACATGGTTGGGTTTGCACAAGGGAAGCGTATCCGCACCCCTCCCACCTATTTTGTATGGTTGCATGTTGTCCCATGGGCCCGCATATATTTTAGACGGTCCTGGGATGCTTCACGATCCACTGATTTTGTAGAGTGGAATTCTTCTAGTTGTGTAATGCGCCTGGCCGTTTTAGACCGCCTGGCCGTTTCTACCCGACTGGCCGTTTCATCCGCTTGACGTTTGAACCCGCTTGTCCCCGGTAATCCGCCTAGTCGTTCGAACCCGCATGGTCACTTCAACTGTCTGGCCGCGCTGGCATCCTCGGCCGCTTCAACCTGCCCGGCCGTAAGCAACGTGGCCGTTTTGGCCCGCCTGGCCGTTTTGAGCCGCCTGGCCGTTGGAGCTGGCCTGGCCGTGTTAGCCCAGCTGTTCATGTTAACGTGGCTGGCCGTCCGAGTCCAATTGGCCGCTGTAACCAGCCAGGCCGTGCTGACCCGCCGCCCGGCCCGCCTCGCGGGCCGTCTTGGAGCGAGTCCAGGGCGACGTCGACGACGTCTCAGGCGTGTGAGGATGTCCCTGGCGAAATCGCCGTGCTGGGCAAGAGCGGGACCAAGACGATGTCAAACACATCTCGTGGTGTGAGGATGTCCCTAGCGAAATCGAAGACGGAGACGAAGACAACGTCGACGGCATCTCATTGTTGCGAGGGCGTCCGCAGCAAAATCGTTTTTTGGGGCAAGAGCGATGTCTACAACATTTCATGTGTGTGACCTGGGCGAAATCGCCATGTTGGCCAAGACCGAGACCAAGACAATGTGGACGGCATGGCATTGTTGTGAGGATGTCCTTAGAGCAATCACCATGGTTGGTCAGAACGATGCCGACAACATCCCATTGTTGTGAGGATGTCCCAAGCGAAATCGTCCAATGGAGCGGAAGTCGAGCGTCTTAGAACCATATTGTTAGGCTGTGTTGGACCGTCTTGATGCCTTCCGAGCGCGATCCGACGAGAGGACAGTTTTCTGACGATGTCCCTAGAGAGCTCCCCATTTCGGCCATTAAAGCACTGGGAATACACATGCCAACCTCCTCAAACTCCCCCTAGCTCAATTTCCTCCGGCTAGCGGATCGCACGCTCAGTGCGCTTTCCGTAACTACGCCCCTAGCGACTGTCACAATTGGTGGGGGAGGGGCGGGGCCAGGATATACAGGAACTGCGGGTTTCAAAGCCCAAGGGTTCGCGGCTGAAGACGCGATCATGGGCTCGGGTAAGGTAAGGGGTGCACAACTACACATGAGTGCGCAGCACACGTGTGAGCGTATACGATCACCCACTGTTGCGACATCCCCCCCCCGCGCTCTCCACCAGCCGAGGGTAGGGGTTGAGGGAGGAGGGTGGCAGGGGCAAGGAGGAGGGCGTAAAGAAGTATCAGGGCGGGGCAAGGAGGAGGGCGTAAAGAAGTATCAGGGCGGATGAGGATGAGGGCGGCAGGAGGCGGGGCAAGGAGGAGGGGAGGCGGGGCTAGGAAGAGGGCGTAAAGAAGTATCAGGGCGGATGAGGATGAGGGCGGCAGGAAAGAAGTGCACGCGGGTGGGCAAGTGGGCGGCTTCTCCTCCTCCTCCTCCTCCTCCTCCTCCTCCTCCTCCTCCTCCTCCTCCTCCTCCTCCAGTTCCTCGTCCTCTTCCAACTCCTACCCCTCCTACGCAATCATCATCCGTCGCGGGGCTCTCGCGCGGCCTTCTCTGGGCTGCCTTGGGGCCCTGTGGGCACTCTTGGTGTCCTCTTATGGCATCTTGGGGCCACTTTGGGGTCCGATTGCGCTCCTGTGGGGCCGACCTGGAGCCTTCTTGGGACATCTCGGGACGTTTCTGGGCCGTCTTGCACCGTCTTGGGACCTTCGAAATGCCCTCTTGGGGAAGTCATCGGCCCTCTAGGAACCCTCTTGGTGCCCTCTTGGAGCTCTTGTGTACACTGTGCGGCTCATCTGAGGCCCTCCGGGGGCCCTGTTTACTAGAGAAGAGACATGCGTGAAATAGCTCGAACAAAACATGAGAAACCTAACGAGGCCCGACGGTTTCACCGACTCGGGGTGGTCCGGCGGTCCTCTTGGAATCCTCTTGTGATCTCTCTGGGCCCTCTTGGAGGGGTCTTGGAGCCTCTGGGCCCCTCTGGTGCTCTGTTGGACCCGTTTGGGAGACCTCCTGGCACATCTGAGGCACGCGCGCACGCTTGCTGTGAGAGACGGACCGCGGCGGACACCGGTTCAGCCCGCGGGAACGCAGGCCCCACGCGAAGGGGCACACCACGCGCGCGCCGGGCACCCAGCGGCAACCTAACGATCGGCCCTACCTGCCCGAGAGCAACGCTGGTCCCTCGCGCTCCTCGGTGCGCAAAGCCGCACCGCCCTTCGGGGGCGCCCTCCCTCTGACAGCCCGCGGGAAAGCCAGCAGAGAGGGCCCACATTGCTCAAGGACAATTACGGGTGGCCTGCCTCCCTATTCTTCCTGGTCGGGCTGCACTGTCGGGAGCGACCCCTACAGCATGACAAGGGAGATGGAGTGCTGGCACTCCGACTCATGTCAACCTCAGCTAACTTGAGCAGGGACCGACCGTCCCAGCATTCCTATAGTCCTACCACCAAATGTTCTTAGAACCCAAAATGTTCTAAGAACAAAACCTTGTTCTTAGAACATAATCCCGATGTGATAAAAACAGGACAGTCCCAGCCAGAAATGTTCTAAGAACATTTCGTGGAAACCATAAAAGGTTCTTAGAACATTGTTTAGTAGGGCTATATAGGCGAGCCAGGACGCTTCGCCACTGCTTGACTTTTCTGCGTTCACGATCGCTGTGACTAACTTTGGCGCGCCCGGCCTGGGGACGGCATCAGTGGGAGTGACGCCCAGCGGAAACTGTTGTCCGAAAGTCCCTGCGGCCCCGTCGGGCACACGACGCCAGATTCCAGACGGTGCACGCTGGCCTGGACAGCGAGCCCTGTCCATCATGAACAGGCAATGGGTGTCAGTCATCTTCCCCATTGGTTTCGTCCCCATGTCGGCCCTCTCGAGAACTCTTGCCGATCGAACTCGGCCCTGCCCAGTCCCTCCGATCATATCGAACACGCGGCCAGGGGTGCCCACGATAATGTGCTGCCCGTCGCGCAGCTTGTCCATGTCGTCGCGCACCGACGTGCCGCCGATGCAGGCGTGGCACCTCACTGGGGTCGTGCGAGCAAACAGAATAGCAGTGCAGTAGTGGCCTGTCTGTCATCCCTTCCCCACCCTCCTATCGTGTTGTTTTGAAAACTATCTCCTCCCTCGCTGCCATCCATTGCCGCCCTCCTCCCCTTCAACGTTCCCTGCTCCATTCCTCCCGTCCTCCTTCCTACCCTCCTCGCCTCAACATGTCGCTCCTGCCCGTCCCCCTTCAACATAGTAAGAACCCGCGTGTGCGTGACGCAGCCGCGCAGGCAACAACAACGGCGGCGACGGCATCATCCGCAGCGGTCGCAGGCTACTGTCTGGCTGACCTCTCATTGCATCTCCCAGTCGTTACCTTCTCTCGCCTTGTCCTCATCCTCATCTCCCCTCTTCCTCCACCTCCTCCTACTCCGCGTCCTCGTCCTCCTCGTCCCTCCTCGTCACCACGCATTTCCTCATTCCCATTACACCCTTCCCCCCCGTCGTCGTCCTCCTCGTCCCTTCTTGTCCTCCTACTTACGCAGGACGAGTCGATGAGGAGTTCGCGGAATATCACCGGCGCCGCCGAACGGACGGCGTCTGGACGATCTGCGTGCAACAATCGGGAGGAGACGGCGGTTATCATATACGCGCCCGCTCAAGACTTCAATCAGTCGTTCCGGGCACAAGAGGAAAACATTTTCGTGCTGGGGATGGGCGATTTGGCCTTCGGACTTGCCGGTTACCACGTAGCCGTCACACCACATCACACCAGAATGTCCCCGCCATGAGCAGTCAGGAGCTCGCGTTCGAGACGTCTTCGCAAACAACAGAGAATAGAAAAACCGTGTTTTTGACGGGAAGTCCCGTTCGAGACGTCCACAACGCAGCAGGGGTCCTTCATGCCCGCGCTCTTTTATACGTGGGAGGGCAGAAACGAGGACGAGGAGCCGGCAGTCCGTCGAATCAGGAGACGCAGGGCCGAAACGCACTTACGCAGGACGAAAGATTTTCCTCTTGAGGTGAACATGTCGATGAGGAGTTCGCGGGATAACACCGGCACCGCCGAACGAACGGCGTGTGGACGATCTGCGTGCAACAATCGGGAGGAGACGGCGGTTATCCCATACGCGTCAGTTCAAGACTTCAAACCATCGTTCCGGGCCCAAGAGGAAAAAACTTTCGTCCTGGGGATGTATTCCCCTTTTTCCTCCTCCACCTGCTCCTCCTCCTCCTCCTTGACCCCCTCCTCCTCCTCCTCTTCCTCCTCCTCCCGCTCCTCCCCACCACAACCATCACCATCATCACCATCATCAGATTGTCCTCATCATCCCTTCGCCTTTCCGTGCCAAAACTCCTCATCGTCAGCCTATTCCCCTCGCCCTGACATGAACAAGTTTGTAATGGTGCTGCCCACGCCGCGGTTGCTCCCCTTCTTGCCGCCGCGGCTGCTGCTGAGGGTCGAAGCTGCTGGAAGGTGTTTATTGTTTTTGGTGGGTCCCACAATCACAGCGGATGCCGATAATGATATTTCAAATCTAGCTCCTAAGGTTCCCTCGTGCCCACGTAAGGACAGCCTCAGGCAGTGCATATCCAAATCCCGCACCCAAGATGCACCCAAGAACGTCCCAAGACGTCCCAAAAAGGCCCCGAGGGGACCCCTAAACAGGGCCCGAGATGAGCCCAAGACAGCTGCAGAGGGCCCTAGGACGCCCAAAGAGCGCCCCTTGAGGGCCTCAAGCTGGCCCAAGAAGGTTCCAAGACAGTCCAAGAGAGGCCCAACACGGTTCCAGCCCAATGGACCTCCAAGATTGGCCCGAACATCCTAAATTGGCCGGAGAGGGCCGCAAGAATCCGCCGACCCTGTCGGCGTGTGGAAGAGGCTTCTCCGTCTGTTCCCTCGTCGTCGTCGTCGTCGTCGTCGTCGTCGTTCCTTCCCCTTTCCCCACAGCGTCGTTGCTTCTACCCCTCTCCCAGGGCCTCCTCCTGAAGCGTGCCAGTCCAAAGCGAAATTGAGCAACGTCGTAATTGAGTCGAAGGGAAGCCCCTTCCCTTTGATTCCTTCCCCGCCCGGGGGGGGGGGGGTCCCGGAGTGGGTCCCGGGGGGGGTCCCGGGTGTTTACGCCGCCCCCCCGGGGAATCCCGGAGCCCCAAAAAGCCACAAGACGGGCCAAGAGTGCCCCAAGAGGCCCCCAAGACGATCCAAGAGGGCCCCGAATCGCCGAATGATCTGTCCAAGACGCCTTGACGGCCTCCAGACGGCCCAAGAGGCCTGCGAGACGCCCCAAGAGGCCTCCAGGACCGTTCCCACGAGAGCCCCAAGAGGCAAAAAGCATGGATGTCCCATACGTTTTTCAAAAATTTTGGCGTTCTCGCCTCTTCCGCTTCCCCACGCGCCAAGACGGCCCAAGAGGCCCCCAAAGTCGCCCCGAGACGGCCCAAGAGGCCTCCAAGAGAGTCCCCAAACGGCCCAAGAGTGCCCCAAGACGGCCCAAGACGCCTCCAAGACGGCACAAGAGGCCCCCAAGACGGTTCCAAGAGAGTGCCCAGACGGGGGACCCGAACGGACATTTCGAGCCCTCAGCCCCGAGAGGCCCCCAAGAGGCCCCCAGGAAGCCCAAAAAGGCCCCAAGAGGCTCCCAAGAGGCCCCCAAACATCCCCTCAGAGGCCCCCGAGAGCGCTCGGAAGAAACCCCAAGAAGCACGTTTGAGGACTCAACCCACGTCAGCATCGTCGTCGTCGCTACCGCCGCCGCCGCCGCCGTCGTTCCCCTTCAGGGTCGACGGCACCGGCCGTAAGGCCTTCGCAATACATGTCACGAAACGCCAGAGAAGACCCTAAAATGACCCCAAGACGTCTCCAGGAAGCCCCTAAGAAGCCGTCCCAGGTACCCCAAGAGGCCTCCACGAGAGACCCCGAGAGGCCTACAAGAGGCCCCTGGTCCCCGATCCATGCAAAGTGGTGGGATGGGTCGAAGGTCACTAGATACTGCATCCGCCGCCACCTCAGGTGGCCCCCACAGGCCCGCAGAAGAGGCGTATGAAAAACAAATATCTTACGAAGCTACTTCACATGATGTTGGCTGGCTGGGCGGCTATGTCGAATAGGAGCTGTTGTAAGCCAAACGCATGAAGATTGTAAGAAGAACTGTTGGCGTGCGAGGTGTTCGGGACACTCCTTAAAGTTCCCGATTGCCTCCGGCACCGCCAGCCAGCCACCGGGAAGGCACCCCTGTGAGAATCGAACCTTCTGACCGGGGTCAATCCAGACCCGGGCTTGACGAGCCTCGCAGGATCCTGCGAGATCCTGCGCCCGAACCCGGGTCACCGGATCCTGCACGATCCCGCAGGATCCTGCTCCCAAACCCGGGCCAGTGCGCCCCTGGCCCTGCAGGATCCTGCAAAGTCGGGCGCTCTGGCTGACCCCCGCTTTGCACTGACCCCCGCCTCGAGGCTCCCGGGCAGGGGCGGCGGGCGCTGCCGGGCAGGCAGGCGGAGGAGAGGCCGCCGGCCCAGGCTCCACCCCGCGCAGCCGACGGCACGCCAGGGTCTTAAGCCTGGGAAGGCTTGTGGCAGGAGCCGGCGGAAGTCACTTTCACCGACTGCTGCCACTGCGTTGGTCATTTTTCTGACACTGCCACTTTGAGTGGCAATGTGAGAACAAAGAAAAAAACTGCATAAACATAAACTTTTGGCGCTCCGCGCGGAGTTCTTGGATCTGCGCCGGACCCCCCTCCCTGGCGCGCGGAACGCGCCAGGAGCGGCGCCGGAGGCGGCGCCGGGGGGGCCCCGCGCGGGTCCAAGAAATCCGCGCGGAGCGGCAGAAGTTTTTGTGTATGGCGTTTGTTGTTCTTCGAAGTGTTGGCTTTGACCCCATATTGCCGACGCGAGTAGTGGGGGGGGGGGGCTGCCTCCACAAAAGTGTTTCCGCCCTTGTCTGCCGGCACGAGCGGGAGGGGTCCTGCACCGATCAGCCACGCCCCTCACCTGGCATCCTGATGGGCGGCCCTCGCACCTCACACGAATGAGCAGTACAGACGTACCAGAACAGTCTACAGCCATGGCGCCATGACCCGGACTGTCCTGATGTCTAGCATGCAATGTACTGTCGTGTGGGCAACGACCAGGGCTTGGAAGGGCCTGGCCTCGATGGCCCCTAAGGTGGCACAACTCCAGACACTTCCCCATCGCTCCCAGCGGCGGCCGACACTTTGAGCACGATTCGAGAGAGGGGCCACACGCTCCACTCCAGACAGACCAACACTGGGCCAATGGAAAAGAACGCAGGCAGCTAAGTTTAATAGCAGCACGGGCATATTTGGCGAGAGCGCCGATATCCTGCAGCAAGCCAGAACGACCAGGGTAAATGGAACCAGAGCGTTTGGCATCCGCATCGGCATGGCGGTTGCCACTCCTACGCCCACGACATTCTCACAGCCCGAGTGAACGTGACACTCAGAAGGGGAAGCGGCCAGAAAGTTAGCCCAAGCGCAAGCACTGGACTCAGCACTCTGAATTCAGACACCAGCTCCCTCTAAGAATCGAACCCACAAACACAACAACTGGCCCGACAGGACCCGCCAACACATAAAGAGCCCCACATGCGATGGATCACTGGCTCCCCTGAAGGAGCCTGGCCGGGACACTTTTGCCACGCGAAACATGGGCCATCAGCGGCTTCAGTCAAGGCCCCCAGGTAGGCGTCGGCGGGGCACCGATAAGCTGCAGACATACCAGAAGGGAAGAGGGCCTCGTAGTCCCGCGATGCCTTGGCAGCAAGGGCCGAGTCGACAATGCGTTGATGCATTGCGCTCGCTCTGCCCTCCGCAACAATCTCGCGGGGGCACCCAAGCCCGCGAAGGACCGCGTCGCGAGCGCCGCAATGCGCACAGCCAGGGGAGACAACATCGCCGAGCTCGTCCGCTCTGGCCGCAATGAGCAAGGCCCCCGTCGCAAGAGCGCGAGCCCGAGCCTTCCGAGGGCCGAGAACTCGTCGGGACGAGGGGCCACCGCTTCCCTCGCCACATCGCACCTTCTTTATCAGCTGGGCGCCGCCGATCCAGCCCGAACAACGCCCCCGCGTGCGAGAGCAACCTGCGCGGGCACGGGACCTCGCAGAGGCGGGCGCGAGAAGGCCAGAGGGGATAAGCCCGCCGATGGCATCCACCGAGGCCGTCAAACCTCCCGCGTGCCAGCCTGCGCGCACGACGGACATGCGTATGGGCA
>CAUYUJ010002758.1:330229-350572 GCA_963575745.1 Prorocentrum cordatum
AAGAGAGCCCCACGACAGCCCAAGAGGCGCCCAAGACGGTCCAAAAGGACCCCAAGAGGGCCCCAAGAGGGGCCCAACATGGAGACCACGAACCGAGAATCCGAGCCTTCCGCTCCAAGAGGCCTCCTGGAGGCTCCAAGAGGCCCCCACGAGGCCCCAAAAGGCGACAAGGGACTCCGCCTAGGATCATCCGAAGACGCCCTTAGGACGCAAAAGAAAAGAGAAAACGCGGTGAAACAGGCAACAGTTTACAAATGCCCCGCAGCGCAATGCAGGCGGAGACACTCGAGCGTCAAGCACGCATGCATCCTCGTCCTCAGTCATCGATCCTCCCCCCCCCCGTTGTTCATACCACAATCCACCCACTAAATACCTCGCAGCAGAGGTTGGCGAGATGGGCCAGCAAAGATAACATCATGTACATCGGGAAAGGCATAAACCGGCGACGCGCGATCCACAGGAACAGCATCGCCTAAGGGTGTCCCTTCCCGAGGGTGTCGACCGTCACGCATGCACCGAAGCCTATGCAAGGTGGAAGGGGATTGCGGGTGAGACGGGCACCTTTCACGCAGCTTTAGAACGTGGAGGTTGGAATGGAACCCGCACCTATTACAGAAAACAAAGGGTCCAAGGCGTCTCATTTGATGTCCAGTCCCCAGGGGAGTGGGACATGGAGTGGAGGCAAGGGAAAACTTATCTAGGGCGCTGCTCCACCAGGCTGAGCACCTGCACCGCCCAGCCTCGGAGTCCCAAAACGTCTGGTGCCATATCATCCCAGCGCCGGTCAAGGAGAGACTGGGGGCAGTGGAACGAGGTTGAGAAGATTCCATCTTCCAATGGGACTTGGGTATATTCTCAAAGACCCAAGCCATCGCATAACCAAGATACTTGCATACAGACGTAACTAGAACCTCAGACCTGGCCAACCGGTCAGGGAGGAGATCATCAAACTCGTGCATCGCCGCTCCTTTTTTCGCCCGAGCGTCAGCAAGCATATTTCCAAGCCAATGGGGGCCAGCGCTGTCAGGGGATGTGTGCGCCTTGACATTGAGGACGCGTATGCGGTCAACCCCGATGTCGCCAGCAGCCCTGTAAACTGCCTCCCACAGGTTACAATGCACACACCATGCGTCGAGAACGTAGCCACGAGGGAGCTGCCATGAGTCATGAACCCATTGGCAATCTGTGACATATGTATATCCCTCAGCAGACGGACCGACGTGTCTAAGGTAGTACAGAAACGCATACAATTCACATCCTGGAACATCCTGGGCAGGATGGGGGTAAGCTCCGTATGCCGCTGCTGTCACGCGCATGCCGGACATGCCAACTACGGCCCAACCACCTCGCAAGGTCAAGGAACTCGGCCCATATAGGCCCGATCCGTCACCATATCCGACTGGGGGAAAAAGGTGGCCATCAGGGGGCACGATATCCCAGACAGGAGGGGGGGGAGGGCACGGGGGAGGGAGGAGAAAGCGAGGGTCAGGGACGAGCCCAGTGGCCCAAACGGGGTCGTCTGGGAACTGCTCCATGGCACGCCTACAATGTGCGGGGAGGCCGCACGCGCGCTGACACTCAAACAAAACAGGACGCGCATAAAAGAAATGGTGCGCAGGTTTGGACGACAAGTGACCGCACAACCTGCACGCAGGTGGAAAATACACGGCGCCAGACATGACGGCACGCAAAGCATTCTGTTCAACAGAGCCCCATCCATCAGAGCTACGCTTTAGGAGAGCCTGAACAGGAGGCAGAAACGGCGGCGAGGCAAGGCACCGCAGGTTCTCATGGCGAGCCGAGGCGCGAGCCCAGGCCCACCTCACGGCATCACGCTCCAAGAGCTTGACAATGTCCCTCGGCGAGTCGGCGTCCAGAGAGACCATGATGCCCTGGGAAGTGCTCCATCGGGTGGGGCTTGCGCAAGTCCACCCGCATCGCAACAGCGTGGCATAAGTAATTTGAGCAGGGCCCTGCAGACGATCCCAAGGAGTTGAAACATCTACATTGCGCATCGCATGCAAGAAGACGGCGTCGATGATGTCTCGCGCGATAATGACATTCCAACGCGCAGTCACCCGCATGCGCACAACGGCGGCACGCCCGTCAAATGATGGGTCCTTCACCCCCGCCAAGAACATATCCATTGTAATTGATCGGTTCCGGGCGGTACCCAGGGCCGTGTGAAACATCGATCTGATGTTTGCAATCTGGCCTGTACTGAGGCCCAAGACTTCGATGCCAAACGTTGCAGCAGGTTTCAAGTTTGTGCTGATGATCCCGGCCACAGGGGCACCAGCGCGACGAAGTTGCAGAAAGCGTCGGGCGCGACCCTGAACAGCCTTGATCCTGTGGTTCTGAACCCGCCTGAGCTGTCTACCAGGCTTCCTCAGTTGGAAATCCATGCCCCAATTGCGAGCAGATACTTTCACCGCCCCAGCAAGCCTGGGGGTCTCGGATGCTATTGATCTTGCGAGGGCAACGTCAGACGCAAGAAGAGATAGTTCGTTCGGGGACGAATGGAGAGGAAGCCTCGCCGAATGTTGCAGCCTCGACATGATATCGTGTGCAGCCTGGGGGGCAAGCCGGAGACAAAACCGTTCAGTCCCAAGTCCCATCATCTGAACATCATCGACGACGACGCCGAACTTGAGAGATGGAAACCGCGCCAGAGTAGCATCGACCTCAGGCATGATCATAGGGCAAAGCAAGAGGTCAGCGAACGAGCATCCAGCAACCACCGTTCTACCAGCAGTGACAAATCGCCCAACCATTATCATGATAATCAAACATCTGGGAGAACGATAGAGGTGAATGAAGACAGACAGTAATGCAGGATTGAAGCCGTACTGCACTGCACGCCGAATCAATATGTCATGTCTGACGTGCTCGAAGGCTTTGATCAAGTCCAAAAGTAGAGCAAAGCACGATAGTCCCCTCACCATCGCATATTCTGCCATCACGGCGGACTTCCACACACAAGTTTGGACAGAGTTCCCTCGGACACCGAAGAGATAGGGACGGGCGTGCCGAGAGGCCCAGATATTGCCATAGGTGCCACGAAAGAAACGTGTCAACGTACGTACGAAGGTGGTGAGGAGCCCAACTGGGCGGTCGCCGGCCTCTGCTTTCGGGATGAGATGCAACAGCAAATACGAAACCACTTGCGGAAAACGCCCAAGGGTGAGAATAGCCCGCCAGAGAACACGCAAGGAGTCATAAGCAGAGTCACACAAGACAGTATAATGGCGGGGATGGAGAAAATCAGATCCGATCGCAGTTCGTCTCTTGTTTTTTCCGTCCAAGCCGCCGGAACTGGTCGTTCGTGGGAACAGGAAGGGAATCAACATGCTCAACCAAAATAAGCGAAAAAGACAAGTCAATACCACTGGAAGGTACATCCCAAAGGTCATGCCAGAATTGTTCACGCGCTGCGAGGTGATGTTCTGGAGTGCCAACCGGCGGAGCGTCACGCGGTGGGTCGCGCATCTTCTGGAACGGAGCCCAAGGAGTTCGTCCTTTGATGAACTTGCGCGCTGCAGAGGCTCCATCGGCAGTCACCGCCTTGAGAGCCCAACGTGTCCAATATTCATGTCGGCGAGCAGCAGCCGACGTTTCAGCGGCTTCTGCAAGACCAGCCACCTGATTGCACAAACACTGGAGCGCCTCAGCGGACATGAACGGAATGCAACTGACCTGTGCGCGCCACCAGGGCCACTCAGCTGGAACGGCCACCTGACGTTCTGGAGGACGAAATCGAACAAGGGAACTAGCAGACGAAGCAAAGCCAAACCACCGCTCCAAAGAGGCGAGGTAAATCAAACCAGCAATCTCGGAGGCTAGATGACGCCAGATGCGCTCAATAGCCGACGACAGCGGTCCGCCAGGAAAAAGTGTTTGATATCCAACTCGAAGCGTGGACGGGTGGACCCGTACCTATCAAGATCACGTTGACGAGGTGCTATATGATACACACCAATAAGCTCGACAGCCGCCGTGCTGATCCAACGGCCAGTACATCCATCGAGCTCTTGTATATCACGTATGGGGTCAGCATGAGCAAGCCAATCGTAGTCAGGAGGAGCAGGATCACAGCCAATCGGCCGATCAATGGGAAGACGAGGGGGCTTCCGAAAAATCGTGACCATGGCGTGCTTGAGGGGCCCGCGTACCACCAGCGCAACCGGATTGCGCTTGGGAGTTAGCGTAGATGGGATTACCCTGACAATAGCATGGCCAATGAAAGCTGGATGCACAACAAAATAATCAATAGTTGAAGATGTACCACCACTTTCATATGTAGCAGTATCAGGAGCAAGGACGCGGCCGTTGACAAGGGTAAGAAAGCCAGTGCCGACGAGATCGGCAGGAGACATGTTCCAATCAGCAGAAATAATGCACGGTGTACCCAAGCTCCTGACGAGAGCCGCTACTTGGAACAACAGCTGGTAGTTTCTGGCGTCGGCGTCCAGGCCTGTATAACAATACAGATTGATCCAAGGAATGCCATTGGGAATCACACCATGCCAAAGTCGGAAAACGCAGCGCTCGCTAGGCGGAGCGACGACCTGAGGTCCCAGGACCAGGGGAGAGAAAGAGTGGGCCCAGCGAGATAATAAGCCGACCCCAGCAGAAAAACCACCCAAGTCCGTATCAACAGAATGGTGAAGATGAGCATGAAAACCTTTAGCGTTTGCACTAGCCACGGAGCTTTCAATGTGCACAGGGCCCCGCAAAAAAACTCCTGGATAGCGAGACCATCAAAGTCCACAGAAGCTGCCAGATCAAGACAATGAGACCAAGTAGTAATGTTGGCCGTGAGCAACAGCCATTCCTTATGGGTCTTCCTCCTACGACGGGAACTGCCACTAGGGCGCTTGCGGGGGCTACCCCCCAGACCCCCTATTGCGCGAGGGGCCACCAGAATCAGGGGAAGGAACCGAGTCCTGCACGCGGCGACGATTTTTACGCTCCCACTCAGAGGTGTCCACTTCGGGATCGGAGGGGCCCCCAGCTTCGCTGAATTCCTCATCCCCCAGGTCCTCGTCCAGATCGTCGCCCTCCATGTTGAACGCCGCGAACCGATTCTGACGAGCTCCATCCGGTTCATGATCGTCCGCGACATGAGGTGCAGCAGAATGCTCGCGAGCACGAAACCGACCTGCACCTTTGCCCTTCATACCGCGTCCTCTCCCACGGACCCGCCAAGGCCCACCTGGGGCCACCGGGGGAGGTGCCTCCTTCAGGCGTCCCTCCAAAACCGCTAGCGCGGCCGTCAACTCAAGATCTTCTTCCCCGTCCCCGCCCGCTTGCTCAAGACGGAGGCGGAGAAAGGCAAGGTCAGGGTCCGAATCAGGTGGGGGAGGCAAGGGGTAGTCTTTACGAAGCTCCTCTTGCTTAGCTTCCCAGTCCTTCAGGTCCAGCTCCAGGGTGTCGCGCTTCATGCGGAGGTTGTGGATCCTTTCGTCGCAATCGTTGGCCTTGGCCAACGCCTCGTCCCGGATATCGGTAGTGTCCTGGATAGCTTTGTCAACTTTGGCAAGTTTAAGCTGAACCCAGTGAGCCCTCTTGGCCGCCCGCTCAGACTGGACGGGAGGAGGCAGCAAGCTAGACTTAGCGGAGCGATGAGCATGGAGACGACTTTTGGTGGTACGTATCAACTCGTCAAGAGTACCCCAAGAGGGCCCTAAGAGGGGCCCAACATGGAGACCACGAACCGAGAATCCGAGCCTTCCGCTCCAAGAGGCCTCCTGGAGGCTCCAAGAGGCCCCCAAGAGGCCCCAAAAGGCGACAAGGGGCCCGAAGAGTGCAAAAAGGAAACTGCAGAATGTTGTCGTGTTCCCTGCGATCGTATTCACGAGCCGCCACCTTCCGAAACAGAAGGTTCAGGCGGGCAATGAATGGTTCCCGCCTGCGAAATCACCCAAAGCCAGCCATCCATAAACAAAAAAACGACCCAACAACACCCCATTGACAACGATCACACGGGCACTCGACAGCCGTGCACCGATACGGGCCGGCGGAATGAGCGAAGCGATTGAATAATCAGCATCATCATCGTCGTCATCATCAGCAGCAGCATCATCATCAGTATCATCATGATAATCACCGTGGTCATCCTCATCATCAGCAGCCGCATCATAATCATCGTCAGCAGCAGCAGCAGCATCATCCTCATCCTCATCAGCACCATCGTCATCACGGGCATCTTCACCAGCATCAGCATCATAATCATCAGCATCAGCATCAGCATCTGCAGCAGCAGTAGCATCAGCAGCATCATCATCAGCACCAGAGTCGTCGTCATCAGCTTCATCATCGTCATCAGCAGCAGCATCAGCATCAGCATCAGCACTATAATCATCAACATCAGCATCAGCATCAACATCACCATCGTCGTCGTCGCCGTCGCCGTCATCATCATCATCATCATCATCATCATCATCATCATCATCGTCATCATCATCATCATCATCAGCATCGTCATCATCATCATCATCAGCAGCAGCAGCATCAACATCATCAGCATCAACATCATCATCATCATCATCACCATCACCACCATCATCATCAGCAGCAACAGCATCATCATCAGCAGCAGCGGCATCATCATCACCATCAGCATCATCATCAGCAGCATCACGATCAACAGCATCACCATCAGCAGCATCATCGGCATCACAACCCTCATCAGCAGCATCAGCATCAGCATCACCGTCATAAGCATCAGCATCAGCATCAGCATCGTCGCCATCATCACAATCACCCCCATCGTTAGCAGCACCGCATCATCCCCTTCTTCAGCATCAGCATCAACATCATCATCAGCATCATCATCCGCAGCATCATCTTCGTCGGCGTCAGCATCGTCAGCATCATCAGCATCATCAGCATCATCAGCATCATCAGCATCATCAGCATCATCAGTTCCATCAGCATCATCAGCATCATCATCAGCCTCATCATCATCATTATCATCGTCATCATCAACATCATCATCATCATCATCGTCGGCGTCGTCATCGTCATCGTCATCACCAATATCATCAGCAACAGCATCATCATATCATTATCATCCGCATCAGCATAGCATCATCATCACCGTTAACATCAGCATCATCATCAGCATCATCATCAACATAAACATCCAAATCATTCTCTTCATCCCCCAACTCCTAGTCATCATCAGCATCAGCTTCAGCATCATCACATTCACCGTCATCCGCATCATTATCAACATCTCCATTAACAACATCGACAACAGCATCGGCATCTCATCAGCATCATCGCCACCACCACCACCATCATCATCATCAGCGCCATCATCGGCATCATCAGCATCATTATCATCATCAGCAGCAGCATCGTTGATATCATCAGCATCATCATCAGCAGCATCGTCATCATCAGCATCGTCATCATCATCATCATCATCATCATCATCATCATCATCATCATCATCATCACTCCTCATCATCAGCAGCGTCATCGTCATCGGCAGCAGCATCGTCATCATCATCAGCAGCAGCAGCAGCATCAGCATCATCATCATCAGCATCATCGTCATCATCATCGTCATCAAGAGCAGCATCACCAGCATCAGCATCAGCATCATCATCATCATCATCATCATCAGCATCATCACCAGACTCATCATCACCAGACTCAGCATCCCCTCTCCTTCCTCATCGTCCAGATCCCCTGAAAACACAATCCCCGTGGACGCCCAGAAAACAAGCGAACACCCCGAAACCCCGATACGCGTAGGTACGCATCTGCATCCTCCACCTCCTCCGCCTCCTCCTCCTCTGGAGCATCATCATCATCATCATCATCAGCAGCATCATCGTCATCATCATCGTCATCATCATAATCACCACCACCACCATCATCATCAGCACCATCATCAGCATCATCAACGTCATAATCAGCATCGTCATCAGTATCGACATCATCATCAGCAGCAGCATCAGCATCAGCATCAGCATCAGCATCAGCATCATGATCATCATCATCATCATCATCATCATCATCATCATCATCATCATCATCATCATCATCATCATCATCATCATCGTCATCATCATCACCACCACCACCACCACCATCCCACCTCCTCCTCCTCCTCCTCCTCCTCCTCCTCCTCCTCGGTCGAGGAGGCGAAAGTGGAGCCAGGAAGGCCAAAGGCAGAGCCATGGCCGGGCCGCGGCGTCACCGGACGTTGTTGTAATCGCCGAGGGCCAGAGCGACCTTCTGGATCTGGTTGGCCAGCTCACGCGTCGGCGCGAGGATCAGGCCCTGGCCGAGGAGAAGGAGGAGGAGGAGGAGGAGGAGGAGGAGAAGGGTCAGGAGGAGGAAGAGGGGGAGAAGGCAAGGACGAGGGATGACGGGAGAAGGGAGAAGGAGGGGAGGAGCAGGGGAGGAGGGAGGGAGGGGAAGGGGAAGGGGAAGCCGAAGCGGAAGCGGAAGCGGAAGGGGGAGGGATGAGGGAGGGAGGGAGGAAAAGCTAGGAAAAACCGAAGGTCTGAAGTTGAAGAATGTCTGCAGCGGAGTGAACCCCAGCAGGGAAGCCCGATACCCCAGCGTCGATCGGACCCGCAGGGACAGGGGTCCCAAGCGGTCGCAGAAAGTAGGGAGGGAGGGAGGGAGGACAAAGGGGAAGAGGAGGAGGACAAGGAGGAGGAGGAGGAGGAGGAGGACGAGGAGGAGGAACGAGGAGGTGTGAGGAGGGACTGGAGGGAGGGAGGCAGGAGGAGGATGAGGAGGAGGAGGAGGAGGAGGAGGAGGGGCAGGGGGCCACACAAACAACGGACACGAGTTTCTTGGATCGGCGCTGGACCACTCCTCCCTGGTGCGCGGAGCGCGCCAGGGGCGGCGCCTGAGGCGCCGCCAGGGGAGCGGCCAACGCCGATCCGCGGACCTCAGAAAAGTTTTTGCTCATGTCAAGTGTTCCTTTTCGACTCGGGGATGCCGGGACGACCTTCCACCTCCCCAGGACAGTCGCTTCTGTACCGCACTGGTGGGAGACCCCCGTCACCAAGGGCGCTGCCCCCTGCAACCGCATGCTGAGGTGCAGTCGCGGGTTGGAGTGCAGGGCTGCTCTGAGACGGCAACGCGACGACGACGACGACGACGACGACGACGACGACACACGCAGCGACAAGCGTGCCAACCTGGAACAGCCAGCACGTGCCCAGCACGAGAGGGACTCGCGCGGAGAAAACCGCTCGCTCCGAATGCGCAGTGGGCGGCGAATACCGTCGGGCCACGGATACTCGGGTCGACACAGGGCCACGCGGCACCCATCCACGCCCCACACCAGGCTACCAGGACGCGCTGCATACATCCGTCGAGGGCTGGAGAAGCACGGCGCGAGCCCAAAGTGGGCAATGAGCTACATGACGCCGCAAGGCCCCAACGCTGAAGGGGTGTTGCAGGGCGCTGGGGTCGTTTGGGATATCGCCTGGGGGGGGGGTCGAGTGGGAGCAGCACAAAATCAGCGACACCACGCCTGCGACTGACAACGGGGAGGAGGAAGATATGTCCAGGCGACGAACGGGGGGGGCGTCGGAGGTGCCGCGGTCCTGGCACGCCTTCAGGTTGTAGTCGATCCTTTGCAACACTCCGATCACGAAGGTCGCGGTCTTGCCCGTCCCGGACTGCGCCTGGGCGGGCTTTCTGGAGCCAGCGTGCAGCGATCACAACAAGAAACGGCATTAGAACAAGTAGGAGGAGGAGGAGGAGGAAAATAAAGGAAACGAGAGGATAATGACGAATATACAGCGAGAGAGAGAGAGAGAAAGAGAGAAAACAAAAAAGAGAGATGATGAGAATGGAAAGGAAGGCGGGGATGAAATCATGAAGAAGATGGAGCGAGAGACAAAAACAGATGGTGAGAGAAAGGGGGAGAGAGAGAGAGAGAGAGAGAGGGAGAGAGGAGAGAGAGAGAGAGAGAGAGAGAGACAGAGACAGAGACAGAGACAGAGACAGAGAGAAAAAAGAGAGAAAAGAGAGAGAGAGAGAAAGGGAGAGAGAGAGACAGGGAGAGGTGGAACAAACAAATCCGCTGACTCCTTGTGGGTCTCTAGGCGCGTGAGATTATCCCCCCCTATAATCCCCCTCCAGGGACCCCAAACCGACAATTTGACCCCCCCCCTGGGCCGAGCGCGACCCCGGACCAAACGCGTCGCGGGGGAGCGGAGGGCTCCAAAACTGACCAAAAAGGCACCAAAACGCTCCCCAGACGGTCCCAGGGGGCCACGATTCGCCGACAGATCGCCCCTGGACGCCCACTCCGGCCTCCAGGCGGCCTCCGAAGCTGCCAAGGCGCCCCAAGAGGCCCCCAAGATGCGCCCCAAGAGGGCCCCAAGAAACAAAAATCGCCCCATCCCCTTCGAAAAACAAGCATGTGTCGCATGCTCGCCTATTCGGTTTTCACAAAGTCGCAGACGGGCAAACAAACCTTCAACATCGCCCCCAAACGGCCAAAGCGGGCCCCAAAAAGAGTCGAAGAAGGCCCAACAACAGCCCACGAAGTCCCCAAAACAGCCCAAGAGACCCCCCGACGGCTACAAGACGGAGTCCAGAGGCACCTTTTCGAGCCTTCGGCCCCAAAACGCCCCCGGCATGCTCCAAGAACACCCCAGAAGGCCCTGAGGGACCCCCAAGAAAACCTCCGAGGCCTCCAAGAAGCCGCAAGAAAGCCACCAAAAAGCACCACAACTACCTGCAAAACGACCCCGTCAGGCCTCCCACGAGATCCCATCAACCATCCGTGTGGCCGCATACCCGCAACCGAAGCGACGAAAAACGCACTGACCACGCAGCATCCCTCCACCATCTGACATTGGCCCCGCCTCCAGAGCGTTCCGAAAAGACCCGCGAAGCACCCATGAGATTCTGACACCCTACCAAGCCAGATTGGACCAATGGCCATGACAAATTGCACGGTCCAAACACCTGTACAGGGTCTCGAGATCCAGGGTGACGCACACGATGTCGGACGTGTCGAACATCTTTCCGAAAGGCCACCAGAGACAGGAGTACACGCCGCCAAACCAAATCGTCACTCCTCCTTTTCCTCCTCCGACCCCCCATAATCCCCCCAGGGACCCCAAACCGACAATTTGACCCCCCCCCCCTGGGCCAAGCCGCCCGACCCCGGACCGAACGCGCCACGGGGGAGCGGAAGGTTCCAAAACTGACCAAGAAGGTACCAAAACGCTCCCCAGACGGTCCCAGGGGGCCGCTATTCGCCGACAGATCGCCCCTGGACGCCCACTCTGGCCTCCAGGCGGCCTCCGAAGCTGACAAGGCGCCCCGAAAGGTCCCCAAGATGCGCCCCAAGAGGGTCCCAAGAAACAGAAATCGCCCCATTCCCTTCGGAAAACAAGCATTTGTCGCATGCTCGCCGATTCGGTTTACATCAAGTCGCAAACGGGCAAAGAAACCTTCAATATCGCCCCCAGACGGCCAAAGGGCCCCCAAAAAGGACCGAAAAGGGTCCAACATCAGCCCACGAACCCCCCAAGACAGCCCAAGAGCGCCCGCAAACGGCTCCAAGACGGAGTCCAGAGGGCACTTTTTCGAGCTTTCGGCCCCAAGACGCCCCCAGCCTGCCCCAAGAACATGCCAAGAGGCCCTAATGGACCCCCAAGAGGACCTCAAAGGCCTCCAAGAAGCCTCCAGAAGTCCCCAAGAAGCCTCCAAACTTGGCCCAAGATGCCTCGAGGCGGCCGCATATGGCCTGCAGACAGGCCAAGATGCCACCGAAAGGCAACACAAGAGCACCAAGAGGTACATTAACAGCAACGAAACAACAGGAACGATGTCGAGCGCCGTGTCATGATTCGGACAAGCCTCGTGAAATGCAGTCCCGGAGGCGCAATAGTTTAAATAGGGGTCGGCGGATGTGGCGTAAGCCTATATGCAGACCCTTCGGCGCGTGTGTGAGACGCTGTCGTCGTCGTCGTCGCCAGCCCCAAGGAAATTCAGAGACGAACAAAGGAAAGAAACGTCGTAATCAAGTCGATTCCATCCTTTCCTCCCTCTCCTGACGGGGAGGGGGATACGGAGGGGGGCGGCTACGGGGGGGGAGGCCGAGCCAGATTACCGGCCCCCCTGCAGGGTCCCGGCGCCCCCCCCCCCCGTACCGCCCCCACCGGGGTCCAGGCGGGTCCCGGGGGGGGGGGGGGCGCCAGCGGCGGTCCCCAGGGAGGTCCCACCTTCAGACAGCACAGGCCAGCAGGCCATCACAATACAAACAAAAAGTTAGCGAGGAGAGGAAGAGAGAAGGAGAGAGAGACACAGAGAGTGTGTGTGAGAGAGAGAGAGAGAGACAGACAGAGAGAGAGAGAGAGAATGACCGAGAAAAAAGGACAGGGATATAAAGAAAAATCACATTACTGAAAAACCAGGGACAGAAAGAGAGAGAGAGAGAGCGAGAGTGAGAACGATGATGCGACTGAGAGAAAGAGAGAGAGAGAGAGAGACAAACAAACAAAGAGAGAAAGTGGAGGGAAGGAACAGACCATCACGGAAGGCGAGACTTGGCGGTTGCGGCGCAGTGCCCCTCGCCTGGCCGATCGTGTCGCGGCCGTCGAGGATGGGTTTGATCCCGCGCTGCTGGATGGCGCTGGGCTTCTCGAAGCCGTAGGAGTAGATGCCTCGTCTGCACCGCTCTGCGTGCCCCGCCGCCCTCCCCCGCCCCCCGCCCCTGGCGGCGCGCCAAAAAGGGGGAGGAGGAGGATGATGATGATGAGGAGGAGGAGGATGAGGAGGAGGAGGAGGAGGAGGAAGAGGAGGAGGAGGAGGAGAAGGGGGAGGAGGAAAAGGGGGAGGAGGAGGGGGTGGAGGAGGGGGAGGGGGAGGAGGACAAGCTAATTAGGTGCGCTCGCGTCAAATCTGACATCCTACCCCTCCCTCCCATCCCTTACCACGGCGCAAATCCCCTTTCTACTCGGTCAGTCGGATGTCGAGCAGGGCAATGATCCCAAAAGGGCACGCGATGCATTGTAGAGCACGGCATGGCATGGCGTAGAAGAGCACCGCGAAACATAGTATCAACCAAACATTGCATTGCATGCCGTGGCATGGCACGGGAAATGACGCCAGCGCTGCAGCACGAGCCGAAACGAGCGGAAGCGCGGAAATGAGGCCAACACTGCAGCGGGAGCACGATTCGGAACGAGCGGAAGCACGCCAGAATCGGCCCGGGAGGCTTCCCGGGCGCCAGAAGCAAAAATTCAGCATTTTCCACAAAAAAAAAAAATGTGTACTGGAATGGCCTTTTTTCAGCGCCGCCTCGGAACTCGATTTTCCGGCGCCGGCCAAACCCGGCTCCGGACCTGGCCCGGGCGCCAGTCCGGGCGCCGGCTCGGGCGTCTGGCCCGGGCGCCGGCTCGGGCGCCAGCCCGGGCGTCAGAATCGGCCCGGGAGGCCCCTGGGCGCCGGAAGCAGAAATTAAGCATTTTCAAAAAAAATATGTGTCTTAGAATGGCCTTTTTTCGGCGCCGCCTCGGAACCCGATTTTCCGGGGGCGGCCAGAACCGGCTCCAGACCCAGCGGCCCGCGCGCCGTTCCTGGCGCCGGCTCGGGCGTGCAGCCCAGGCGCCGGCGGAAATGAGGCCAGCGCTGCAGCGGGAGCACGATTCGGAACGAGCGAGGCCCAAAACTGAGGCCGGCGCCTGAGCGAGAGCAGCATTTTGGAAAAAAATGCCGGCGAAAACCTAACTCCGGGGAAACCTGTGTGTAAAAAAACAGTACGGGGGGGGGGGGGGGGGGCGAACACTCCCAAGACGTCATCAGGGGGAGAGGGAGAGTAGTATTCACATTGAGTAATTGTGGAGGAGGAGGAGGAGAAGGAGGAGGAGGTGAAGGAGGAGGAGGAGGAAGAGGAGGAGGGAGGAGGCGGGTTCCGAGGGTTCCGATTACACGGCTGGTGACAGACAGCCCTGGGACGCAGCCCGACGCGGCCCTACCTATGCAGGACCGCAGCCCCAAGCCCGATGGCTCGGCATTCCGAGGAAGATCCAGCGTGCGACGAGGGACGCCAGAGACCCGCCCAATGGCAGCCAGAACGAGGGGAACCAGCACAGCGACGAGGAGCGCCAGCCCCGAAAACACCTCCCGACGGAGGCCGGTCGCCTAAACCCTTCGGAGAAACCCTCCAGGGAGGGGCGGGGGGGGACATTCTGAGAAGCCCTCTCACAGGCTCTGAGAACCCGTCCCCCCCGCGTGCCCTTCTCGCAAGGCCGCCGCCATGGCGCCACCCCAGCCCTCTTGCGCGCCGCCCACGCTCCGACCCCCTCCGCCCTGCAGCCCACCCAAGCTGCTCGGGTTGAGAAGAAAGGAGCCGACAGCATGCCACAGAAGCCACCGACGTGACGAGAAAGCCAGACAGACCGAACGCTGCGTAAAGACACACCTTGATGAGACACTCCAAGTAAGCAGTGATCCCCCCTCTCCCGCGGATCGCCGCGCGGTACGCCTCTCCCACAAGAAGAGGTGCCCCCGTACCGATCCCTCGGGCCGTGCGCGCGCGCTGTCGAGGCGGAGTACCCCGCCCTGAGCACGCGCCCTCGCGCCGATCGCACATGCCCGGCCTCAGGCCGAGGGCGCCTCCCCGCTAGCGACCTCAGGACGCCCGCATTGGGCCGGCCGACCCCTGCACCGATCACCCTGGGGCCCTTGGGGCCCGTGGCCTCGGGCAGAGTGCCCTCCGGCAACCAGAGACCACGCGCCCTCGCCTCGGCGTCCGGCCGCACACGCCGGGGCGCCGCCCGCACTCCTCCGGCCGCCCTGAGCACGCGCCCTCGCCCTGGCATCCGCCCGGCCGCCCGTGCGTGCCCGGACCCAGGCTGCGGCGCCTCCCCGCTCACGCCCCGCCGCCCGCACCAGGCGGCCCCCCGCACCGACACCGTGTCCGTGGGCTCTGGCGGCGTGCCCTTCGGCCGCGTGGAGCCACGCGCTCCCGCCTCAGCCTCCAGGCCGCGCTCCCCGCCGCTCGCTCGGGGCGTTGACCCCCTCATCTCGCCCGCCCTGCAGGTCCCAAGACTGACGTCCGATGCCCGCTCATATGAGGAGACACGCCATTCGCGCCTTCAGCACGCAGTGGAGTGCCCCAAGGCACACATACATGAGAGTGCCATATAGGATTGTGGGACGTTTTCTGGGCCGGAACTCCTGGGCGTTCCTGGGCGCTCCCGAACGCTTGCGACGCTTGCCGCGTGGGCCTCGGGGAAGCCAGAACGGCTCAAACCGACCCCAATGTAGCCAAAGGATATGCAAAGAAATGCTAAACGAGGCGTGGCAATCCTCGGCAGCCCCAAGGGACCGTTCTGGGGCTCAATTGGGGGCCCCTTGTGCCGTCTTGGAGACCAGTCCACCAGACAAACTCATTGAAAAAGCAATGGGCGTTGCGTGAGCTCTGCATATTATGCATTCCTGTCGTCAAAGCGTCCCAAGAGGAGCTCCGAGGCCCCCAAGGGCCCAGGAGGCTCCCAGGAGAGCCCCAAAAGCGTCTCCAACTGCCGGTTGGAACCCTCCACCTTTCGGCACCTCGCCGACCACGCGGCCGGCTCGCCGCCAGCGCCTTCCAGCCCCGGCGGCGAGCCGGGGAGCCCTCTGGCCCCGCAGAGACCACGCGGTTCTCGTTCGGCTTCTGCAGGCCTGCTCTCTGCCGCTCTCCGCTGCTCTCTGCTGGCCCATGTATCGGGCCGCAGGAGGCCCAAAAGTGACGACGGTCACCGGCATGCCGAGGACCGCCTCGGATAGCTGACAAGAAGTGCGGGCCCCCTGGGGAGGGGCCCCCGCTCGAGGCGTCCTCGCGACAGACTCACAGACGAGGCTCGCGCTCGGCGGCTCCCACTGGGGACTTCCTCACGACTCATTCACGGACGAGGCTCCCGCTCGAGACTTCCTCTTGACGCAGGCATCGAGAGCCCAAAAGTCATGACAGTTCAGAGTATGCGGAAAACCGCCTCGGATTACCAACACATGAAGTGCGGGCCCCACAGGGAACACCTCAAGCTCGAGACTTCCTCGCCACTCGCTCGAGACAATTACAGGTATGCCAGCAACCACCTCGGCTCACCAGCGTAAAGTGCCGGCCCCATGCGGAGAGGGCTTCAGCTCGAGACTTCCTCCTGCCTCAGGCATCAGGAATCCAAAAATGACGACAGCCACCGGCATGCCGATGTCCGCCTCGAATTACCAAAATGAAGTGCGAGCCCCACAGAAAGGGGGCGTTCGCTCGAGACTCCCTCTCGATTCACTCACAGTCAGACTCCAGCTCGATACTTCCTCCTGCCTCAGGCATCCGGAGCCCAAAACTGACGACAGTTACTGGTTTGCCGAAGACCGCCTCGGATGACTTGCAAGAAATGCAGGCCCCCTAGGGAGGGGGCTCCCGCTGGAGACTTCCTCGCAACTCACTCACAGACGAGGACCCGCTTGAGACTTCTTCCTGATTTGCAGGCATCAGAAGCTTCAAAGTGACGACAATTACAAGTATGCAGATGGCCGCCTCGGATCACTAACATGAAATGCGGACCCCATCAGCAAGGTGCTCCTGGTCGAGACTCCCGGGCGATTCACTCACAGACGAGGCTCCCGCTCGAGATGTACTCTTCACGGCATGGAGTGAGAGACCTTATGATGGCAGGTGGTAATGATGGTGATTGTGATGCTGCTGCTGATGATAGTGATAATGATGATGGTGATGGTGATGGTGATGGTGATGGTGATGGTGATGGTGATGGTGATGGTGATGGTGATTGTGATGATGGTGATGATGATGATGATGATGACGACATGGATGTTCGTTATGATCAGATGACGGTTATAGTATCGGCAATGACAGTGGTGGTGATAGAGATGACGATGTTGATAATGATGGTGATGATGGTGGTGCTGGTAATGATGACGATGATGGTAATGGTGGTGACGATGATTATGATGGTGATGATGACGATGATGGTGGTGATGGTGATGAATCTGTGGGGGTGATGCTGCTCCTGTTCGTGCGGGCGGACGTCCAGGGGAAACAAAAACCCGACGTAGGATGTGGGAAACATGCTAGTCCTCGTCGTCATCACCACCACAGCCATCATCATCATCACCACCATCGTGATCATCCTCATCATGATCATGATCACCACAACCACCACGACCATCATCACCATCATCACCATCATCAGCATCGTCACCATCATCAGCATCATCATCAGCAGCAGCACCTGCATCTACATACGCATCTGCATATGCATCTCAATCGGCATCTGCATCTGCATCATCATCATCATCACATCGTCGTCGTCGCCATCACAATCGTAATCAGCACCATCACCACCATGCTCACCAGCATCAGCACCAGCAGCATCATCGTCATCGTAAGCATCGTCGTCAGCAGCATCATGAGCGACATCGCACATCGTCAGATCACAATCATCATCAGCAGCATCATCATAATCATCATCAGCAGCATCATCATTATCATCATTATTGTCATTAACATCATCACCAGCAGCAGCATCAGCAGCATGATCATCATCATCATCATAATCATCATCATCATCATCATCATCATCATCATCATCATCATCATCATCATCATCACAACCGACATCATCGTCATCACCATCATCATCAGAATGACCATCATCAACATAATCAACATCGTCATCATATGCATCATCATCATCATCATCATCATCATCATCATCATCATCATCATCATCATCATCATCATCATCATCATCACCACCATCATCACCAGCAGCAGCAGCATCGTACTCTCTGTCGCCTCCCTGACCTCTCCTGCACTGGGTCTTCTGACCGGGAGTCTGGGGCGGGTCCAGCCGTGGCCAAGAGGACGTGCTGGGAGGCCCAGAGAGGCAGAACACACTCCGAAACCTCGAACCTCGAAGTTCAATCCTCCCTTCTCCTCCTCCCTCCTCCGCCTCCTCCTCCTCCTCCTCCTCCTCCTCCCTCCTCCTCCTATGTTATCCTCCTCGGCCTAGGTATCCCCCCTCCTCCTCCAGCGCCGACCGCGGAGGAGGTTCTCGTTGAGGTCGTAGTCGTCGAACGACTCGAAGACCGGGTACTCCTCAGCGCCGGTGACGGTGATGCCCTCGGACATCCTGCGAAGATGGCCGGTCCCTCCTCCTCGTCCTCCAACCCCTCCTCCTGCCTCATCCCACCTCCCTCCCAACTGTTCCCTGTGGAATGCCACAGTCAAGCTCCGACAGAACCGAATGCCCGCTGCCATCTCCGCCTCTTCCCTCCTACCCCTCTTCTCTCCTCCCTCCGTCCCCCTCCCCCGACAACTCCTCCTCCCTCTCCTCCACCTTATCCCTTCCCTCCCCTCCTCCTCCTCAACCTGATCCTCCCGCCTCATCACCGCCAGAGCGAGAAGCAGCAAGCAGGCTCATCGCAGCAAGGAGTCACTTTCATCAGCAAGTGCAGGAGCAGGACCATCAAACCTCAGACCGTGCGACCAGGTGATCAATTTTCGTAGAAGGAGTGGCTTGGTCGCTCGTCGAATCTGAATACCAGCGCTACACAGCAGCTCAAGATTCTGGCACCGCACAGTCAGAATCGCCAAGAAGAGCCAACCACGATTTACAAAAAGCTGCGAGAGCGGACGGAAACGCAGGGCGCCGTGACTGGTTCGCGTCAAACTATCAAGACGCCGCATGTTTCCCTACGTACCAATAGTGGTCACTGGCAACGAGACCACTCAGCATCAAAATTCGCCGGCCCAACGGGCCAGAGGCGTGCTAAGATCTCCGGTAACTACTTTGACAATATTTCTAGTTCGCGCGCGCGGGGCGGCCCCTGGGGGCCGGGTCCCGGGCGATCCCCAGGGGGGAGGCCATTTTTCGCCACCCCTCACAGGGATCGTGGCCTCCGAGGGGGTGGCTGCAATCGACTACCCCCCCTCCCGCCCCAAGGGGCCCCCAAGAGCCCCCCAAGAGGCCCCAGGGGAGCCCAAGACGCCGCCAAGGAGCCCCAGACGCTCCCAAGAAGCCCCCAAGAGGCCCCCAAGAGGGCCCCAAAAGGCCCCAAATAGCGCCCCAGGGCTGGCGGAATGAGCGAAGCGATTAATAAGAGTATGGATTCGAGGCAGGAGCATTGGGTGCAGTCTTCAGCCCCCCCCTCCTCCTCCTCCTCATCCTCCTCCTGCTCTTCCTCCTCCTCCTTCTCCTCCTCCTCTCCTTCGTCCCTGTCCTTACCCCTCCCTAGCAAACTCCCGCCCACCTTCCCACCCACCCTCCCTCCTACTACTTCCTCCTCCCTCTTCCCTCCTCCATCCTTCCTCTCCTTCCTCCTCCTCATCCTGTTATTATTCTTATGATTCGTAGAAGTTATTGCGTTTCTTCTTACGAGTCTCAGTAGTGCTATTATTACTGGTACCACTAGTAGTACTAGTATTCGTATTATGATGCCAGATAAAACCCAATCAGAATGTTTGTGGGGCTATGGGGCTTTAGGGCTTTAGGGCTATGGGGCTATAGGGCTATAGGGCGATGTGGCCATAGGGATATAGGGTTAGAAGCCTTTAGGGCTATGGGGCTATAGGGCTACAGGGCTGTAGGGCTATAGGGCTATAAGGCTATTCGGGCTACAGGGCTATAGGGCTATATACGGCTATAGGGCTTTAGGACCATAGGGCTATAGGGCTATAGGGATATAGGGCTCTATAGGGCTATAGGGCTATGGGGCTATGGGGCTATTGGGGCTATTGGGGCTATAGGGCTATAAGGCTATAGGGCTATATGGTTATAGTGCTATAGGGATACAGGGCGATTGGGCCATTGGGCTATAGGGATATAGGGCTATTGGGCTAGGCACCCCCGGGCACTTCTGGGCACCCCGGGCACCCGGGCACCCCTGGGCACCCGGGCACCCCCGGGCACCCCCGGGCACCCGGGCACCCGGCCCCAGCCACCGAAATCGGCCACACACCTGGGCACCCGGGCACCCCCGGGCACCCCCGGGCACCCCCGGGCACCCGGGCACCCGGCCACCGAAATCGGCCGCTCACCTCACCTCAGCTTTATATCCGCTAGGACCCCTACAGAGGCAAGCTCTGATTGAGGAACTATCAATACTACTATGATGGTTCTTCGTATTAGTACAATCATTGCTGGCACTACGACTACTACTACGACTACGACTACGACTACGACTAAAACTACGAGTACAACTACGACTACGACTACGACTACGACTACGACTACGACTACTACTACTACTACTACTACTACTACTACTACTACTACTACTACTACGACTACTACTACTACTACTACTACTACTACTACTACTACTTACTACTAC
>CAUYUJ010002758.1:350672-393172 GCA_963575745.1 Prorocentrum cordatum
AGTAGTAGTAGTAGTAGTAGTAGTAGTAGTAGTAGTAGTAGTAGTAGTAGTAGTAGTAGTAGCAGTAGTAGTAGTAGTAGCAGTAGTAGTAGTAGTAGTCGTCATAGTAGTAGTCGTAGTAGTAGTTATAGTAGTAGTAGTAGTAGTAGTAGTAGTAGTAGTAGTAGTAGTAGTAGTAGTAGTAGTAGTAGTAGTAGTAGTAGTAGTAGTAGTCAGTAGTAGTAGTCAGAAGTAGTAGTAGTAGTAGTAGTAGTAGTAGTAGTAGTAGTAGTAGTAGTAGTAGTAGTTGTATTAGTAGTAGTAGTAGTAGTAGTAGTAGTAGTAGTAGTAGTAGTAGTAGTAGTAGTAGTAGTAGTAGTAGTAGTAGTAGTAGTAGTAGTAGTAGTAGTAGTAGTAGTAGTAGTAGTAGTAGTAGTAGTAGTAGTAGTGGTCGTAGTAGTCGTCGTAGCCGTAGCAGAAGTAGTAGTAGTAGTAGTAATTGTAGTAGAAATAGTATTGGGCGTAGTAATAGTATTAGTAGTAGTCGTACCCTTCTTACTAGTAGCATGAGCATTCTTATTCGTAGATAAGCACGGTAATAATAATGAAACGAATAGTGGCACGACTTCTAGACATTATAATACAAATTGGAATGATCAGCATTGGACTAACAATAACAATGCTGCTGAAACTAATGTGAATTCCTACTCCGCCTCCTCCGCTTCCTCCTCCTCATCATCACCATCCGCCTCCTCCTCCTTCCTCCTCCTCCTCCTCCCTCCTCCCTCCTCTCTCCTCGCTCTTCCTCCCCCTCCCCATCCCCTCCTCCTCGCGGTCCTGGGATCTGCGCTGGAGCGGTCTGGGCGGGGGCGATTGCTCTCTGGCGGCCAGGCCAACGGGGCGGGCCGCGGATACGGTAAACTCAAGCACCTCAGGCTCGGGCCAGCGGGCGCGGCAACGCGCGGGGCGGGCGCTGCGACTGCCATAGGGGCAGGCAGACCCGAGGAGGAGGAGGAGGAGGAGGAGGAGGAGGAAGGAGGGGAGGGAAGGAACGAGGGAGGGAGGGAAGGACGGGCGGAGGATGGGAGGGATCGGGAGGAGGGTGGGAGGGAAGGGGTGGGGAGGGTGAGGGGAGGGAGCGGAGGGGGCAAGGGGGCGGGGAGGGAGGGAGGGGAACCCGTAGGGATAGGGGATGGGGCGGGGATGGGTGGGAGGGGAGGGGAGGGGGAGGGAAGGGGAGGGGGGGAGGGAGCGGAGGAGGAGGGGGAGAGAGAGGGCAGGAGGGAGAAGGACGGGAGGAGGAGAAGGAGGATGATGAGGAAGAGGCGAACGAAGGAGGGAGCGAGGAGAAGGAGGAGGAGGAGAGGGAGAAGAGGAGGGCGAGGGAGGGGATGGGGCCGGGAGGAGGAGGAGGAGGGGAGGAGGAGGGGGAGGAGGAGGAGGAGGAGGGAGGAGGAGGAGGAGGACGGGTTTGGAGCGGGGAGGAGGAGCGAGTGGGAGGGCAAGGAGGGGAGGAGGTGGAGGAGGAGCCCCGGGAGCGAGGAGGAGGAGCGAGGAGGCGAGGACGCGAGGAGGGAGGGAGGTGAGGAGGAGGAGGAGGAGGAGCGAGGCGGAGGAGGAGGAGGAGGAGGAGGAGCGGGGTCCGAGCAGATGGGATCGGAGGATCGGCGCCGCATCGGCGATGCGTCGGCGATGCATCGGCCATGCACTGGCGACGTCGGCGATACATCGGCGAAGTCGGCGTGGAAAGAATTGAGCCCCACATCGAGCCGCATCGCCGATGCATCGCCGACGCGACGCGATCCTCCGATACCATCTGCTCCGACCCCATCTGGGAGGCCTAGAGAGTTGGGATCCCGGAGATCCAACGTCTTGAAAAAATCAGGCCGGATGTTTTTCGCAGTGTTCGGCCTCCAGGGGCCCTCGCCGGGACCCAGGACTGTCAGAAGACGGCTCAGGATGACAAGCGGGTCCTCGGGAATGGGTCGAAACTTCCGGGGAGCCAGAATTGAAAAAAACACGACATCGCATCTCCGGGATCCGAAATTTCCGGGCGTCTTTCTGGTGCCTCCGGACAAGGGGGGCTCCTTGTCGCAGCGGCTGGAGCCGCCTGGACACTCTAGCGGGAACGCACCCTGGGAATCGCCTGGAAAGGGCACGACATGGATTCGCCTGGCGGCGACGCTGGCGCTGGCTCCAGACGCCGCGCGGATCGCTCACCCCTGAACGACCCAAGCTTCCCGACAGCGCAGGTCCCGCTGACATGGGCCGACTTCGGGCAGCCGTCGGCGTCCGGCCCAGCACACCCGCGCGGGCGCCGCCATCGCGCCGACGCGGCGGGAGCCCGCCGCATCCGCCACGACTCCGAAGCGGCTCACGGGGGGTATATTGGCGATCCCAATCCCGGACGCGGTGAGTTTGTCCGACTGGGCAAAGACTTCCGGGGCCCCGCTCGGGGATGTGCGATGGGGGGCGCCCGTCCTCGACTCTTGGGGTGCGTCCGGGCAGCCCCCCGGGGGCGCCTCCCCGAGCCCCCCGGGGGGTGCTTCCTAACCCCCAGGGGAGGAGGAGGAGGAGGAGGAGGAGGAGGAGGAGGAGGAGGAGGAGGAGCGAGGAGGAGGAGGAGGAGGAGGAGGAGGAGGAGGAGGAGGAGGAGGAGTAGGAGGAGGGGGAGGAGGGGGAGGAGGAGGAGGAGGAGGAGGAGGAGGAGGAGGAGGAGGAGGAGGAGTAGGAGGAGGAGGAGGAGGAGGAGGGAGGGGAGGAGGAGGAGAGAGGAGGAGGAGGAGGAGGTGGAGGAGGAGGAGGAGGAGGAAGGAAGAGGAGGAGCAGGAGGAGGAGGAAGAGAGGAGGAGGAAGATTGGAGGAGCCCAGTTCTGAGGGGCGGATTGGCCAAACGTTTTGCGGAGGGGGGGGGGGGCGGGGTGCTTGGGGGCCGGGGCTGGCGGGATCACGCGCCGCGCCGCGTTCCGCTCACCCGCCCGTGCCCAGGCTCAGGTCGGGCATGTCCTCCCACCGGCGGACGCTGGACGAAAACTAAAACATGGTCAAAACATACCCTAGAAATACGTTTTCTTCAAACATGCACCCAAAATCGTCCCCAGACTATTTTGGAATGCTCCTCCTGTAGAGGGTCAGGCCCGACTTCAGACCTCGGCCGCCGCCGCCGATCATGCCGCCGCCGCCGCCTGCCGCCGCCGATCGGCCACCCGCCGCCGCCGCCGATCACGCCGCAACCGCTGCCTGTCGCCGCCGCTCGGCCAGCCGTCGCCTGCCGCCTCCTGCCGAGGCCGCCCGAGGCCCCGCGGGCTCCCGCCCCGCTCGGCCGCTGCGCGCGCGCGCTGCGTCGAGGCGGAGGGCTGGCGGCGGACGAAGACGAAGGGCGGCAGGATCTGCACTTTTTCTGTCCACCATCGCGAAGGGGCCCAGCAGCAAAGTGAAGGCACGATCGACGACGACGACGGCGACGACGACGAGGGCGAAGGGGCAAGGCGGCAGGCGGCGGCAGCGGCGGCCGGCGGCGCGCAGCCCAGCAGCAGTCCCACTCAGCGGTCTGGCGGCAGAGGAAGATGATGGACGATGCGTTTCCTAAAGGGACGCCGGCGGAGGGGACTTCTGAGACCGCAGGCGTGGACTTGAGAAATCGGCATCGCCCGTCTCAGAGTCCACTTCCTGTGGGTCCCTCGTGCAACCGCACGAATAAAGGGCGACGGGATCTACGGTAGGTTCGCGCGGCGTCGGCACGCGCAAAGGCTTTTGACACCGCGTCGATCGTTCAACCTTGAACCGATCGCGGCCCCAATCGTTCAAGGTTTAATTCCGTCGGGTCCTGTGGCAGTAGGGGAGGAGCGGGAGGAGGACAGCAAGGCAGGACAGACTGCCACCCATCGGTGCGGTGTCTTGCCGTAGTGACCTCTGCCGCTGCGGCCAGACATGGGAGCCTGCGGAGCTCGTGGCTGCCCGCGCAGCCCCGATGCTCCAGCCAGGACTACCTGGGGCGGGGGCGTCCGTGCGCAACCAGCAGCCATACGAGCCCCGACCCTCGAGGCCTCCGAGCCTCCAAGCCCGCGGGGAGGAGCAGAAGGAGAAGAAAGAGGAGGAGGAGGAGGAGGATGAAGAGGAGAAGGAGGAGGAGAAGAGAGAGGAGGAGGAGGAGGAGGAGGAGGAGGAGGAGGAGGAGGAGGAGGAGGAGGAGGAGGAGTAGTGAGGAGGGGAGGAGGAGGAGGAGGAGGAGGGAGGAGGAGGGAGAGGAGGAGGAGGAGGAGGAGGTGGAGGAGGAAGGAGGAGGAGGAGGAGGAGGAGGGGAGGAGGGGAGGAGGGGGAGGAGGAGGAGGAGGAGGAGGAGGAGGAGGAGGAGGAGGAGGAGGGAGGAGGAGGAGCAGGAGGACGAGGAGGGGAGGAGGAGGACGAGGAGGGGGAGGAGGAGGATGAGGATGTGATGATGATGATGATGATGAGGAGGAGGAGGGAGGAGGAGGAGGAGGAGGAGGAGGAGGAGGGGGGGGAGGAGGGGGAGGAGGAGGAGGAGAGGAGGAGGAGGAGGAGGAGGAGGAAGAGGAGGAGGAGGACGACGACGAGGACGACGAGGACGACGAGGACGAGGTGGTGGAGGAGGACGAGGAGGACGGGTAGGTGGTGGAGAAGGAGGACGCGTGAGGGCGTAGACGCCGGGCCCCACCTTTTGCTCGCGGGCCGCCGCGGCGGCGCTGCCCCAGGCGCGCCCCCGCGGGGTGCCCAGTGGGGCCCTTAGCCGCGGAAGGCCTAGGGCGCCGCCGCGGGCGGCGGCGGCGGCGATCCACCCTGCGGGCCGCGGCGACGACGGCGAGAGCGAGGGCGAGGGCGAGGGCGGCGAGGGCGGCGCGAGGCTCGAGGATCGAGGGTCGAGACCTGTTGCGTGTGCTTTTCGGCTTCAGGTGGGGGGGGGGCTACCGAGACCTCCAGGGTCGTTTCGTCCCCTTGGAGGCGTCAAAACTGCCTCCAAGCCACGAGATCACAACGAACATCCAAGAGGCCCCTGTCATGCCCGAAGAGGGGCCCGAGAGGGGGAACACGGAACGAGATTTCGACCTATAGTATGGCTCAATTGGTATCTCTTGGGTAGCACTTGAGTCATAGCGTTCGCTTTGGCACTGTGTGAAACTGGCTGACGATATCACTCGTGTGGTAGTTGCTTGGTGGCACTTGTGACAGACTGCTGATACGGCTAAAAATACCCGCCAGCCCCCTTGCGGGGCCATCAAGCTGCGAGGCTTAGATATGCTGCTCCCTGCACCAGTTCCAGCTTCCAGTTTCCAATGTTACAATATTGCTTTCTGTTTCTGACTGCAATGTTTTGACGTCCGCGCGAGGGGGGGAAGCCAGAAAGGACCCTGGTTACCATCCACCTGGAGGGTTCCCAGAATTTCTGGGGGACCCTGGGACACTAGTGCGTGCAAAGTCAGAGCCATAATTTAGTCATGTTTGTGTGCGTGTGTGTGTGGTTGTTGTGTTTTTGTTGTGTTTTGTGTTATGCTCCGTCCGGTAGTTGTCTGTGTGTGTGTTTGTGTGTTGTTGTGTTTTTGCGTTGTTTGGGCGTGTTGCTGTGTGTTGTTTGTGCTGTTCCCCACCGGACAAATTGGGGTCGCTAGATTTTAAGAACAGACCTCCCGGCCACCCCCACCCTGCATACCGCGGCCGCCAGACCCCAAGTTGTCCCGAGTGCCCCGGTTATCCCGCCTCGCGCCGTCGACAAACACGACAGAACACACTCTGCATACCGCGGCCGCCAGACCCCAAATTGTCCCGAGTGTCCCGGTTATCCCGCCTCCCGCCCTTTGACAAACCCGACAGAACATACCCTGCATACCGCGGCCACCAGACCCCAAGTTGCCCCGAGTGTTATCCCGCCTCACGCCCTCGACAAACACAACAAAACACACCCTGCATACAGCAGGCGCCAGACCCCAAGTTGCCCCGAGAATCCCGGGCGTCCCGCCTCGCGCCCTCGATTAACACGACAGAACACAATATGACACAACATAACATGACAGAACAGAGCAAGAACATGACATAAAATCGCATAACATAACATATCAATATCATGACAAAATTAAGGACACCAACATATCACAGAACTTACCCGAGCAGAACATGACAGAACATATGTGTGTTGTGCTTTTTCGTGGATGTGCCGCAACGGTCTAGACAGTCACGCAGGGGGGGGACGACGAAGAAGAGAGGAGGGGAGGTCTGATACAACAGCCTTGAGTGCCACCTCTGGGGCCAACCGAATGACGGAGAATGGGGGCAGGGAGTGGCTAAGGAAAAGGGGAGCGAAGGATAAAAGCGGGAGGGGAACGCGAGCGGCGCTCCCAGGAGCAGAAGCGGAGAGAAAGTAAGTTCTTCGGTTGATCATACCAAGAAAATGGCGAGGTTGATGACTAATTTAAGGCTCTGGCTTTGCACAGACACACACACACACACACACACACACAAACACACACACACACACAAGGACACGTAAAAATACTTGAGATTCGCGTCCTCGAGGCCACGATCCTCGTAAAGTAGGCCACATGTGCGCCCCTGACGCCACTATCCCCCGCAAATTACGCCACATTCGCGCCTCCGACGCCACGACTCCGTAAAATTCCGCCATGTTCGCGACACCGAGGCCACGATCCACCGCAAATTACACCACGATCCTTCGTAAATTGCGTTGCACTCGCGCCCCCGAGGCCACGACCCCTTACAAATTACGCCTCGGCCGCGCCCCCAGGGCTACGAATCAACCTCGCAGAGGCTGCCCAAAAGCGTCACCCCTTCTCCGGAGCAGGAAAACAACAATTTCTGGATTAAGGTCTGTGTTCGGGTGGCGCTTTTTGGACCCCCCGCTGCATCTTGAAAATCTGGCGGTGGGCCCGAAGCCCCCGAGGCCACGATGCCGCGCAAATTGCACTACACTCGCGCCCCCGAGACCATGAACCCTTGTAAATGACGCCATAGTCATGCCCCCGAGGCCACGATCCCACAAATTAAACCAAATTCACCCTCCCGAAGCTACGAACCCACCCATCGGAAGCTGCTCCGAAGCGCCATCCCCTCTCCAGAGCAGAAAAACAAGTAATTTTCTGTATTGGGACATGTGTTCGGGAAGCACTTTTCGGCTTCCCCGCTGTCTCCTGAATTCCGCGCTGTACCCGCCGCTGCAAGTCGTCGAAAATAGTGCCACGCGCCACTCCTTCCCTGGATGCCCTCATGCAACACCCAGTGGTTCCAAGAGGGCGTTCAATACACAATAAGCGGGAAACGCTCTAAGAAGGCAACGAAGCCTTCAACAACAACTCCAACATCTCAACATGTTTTGCTGATTGCCCGCCGTCTTCGCATGATGTTCCCAGATGTCTTCAAGTCGGCGCCCAGACATCCCAGTATAGTTCTGACAAATCAACTTCTGATGGAGAGGGGGGGCCGGCGGCAGAGGGCGAAGCCCTTACGGTATAATTACGTGGTGCCACATGAGGCATACGGGCGGTATGCCTGAAGTGGTACTTGCTCGGAGCCAACCGAGGCCTGCTGAAGAGATTCCTGGAGTGGTACATGCTGGGTTCCACCAGAGGCATGCGTTCGAGATGCCTAAGTCTGCAATTGCTTGGCACCAGTGGAGGCACACACCTAAGATATTATGATTGAGGGGGTACACGTCCACGTGGTACAACCTGAGGCATGCAGACGATATGAATCAAGCGGTACTTGCCTGGTACCACTTGAGGCATACAGGCGATATGACTCAAACGGCACGTGCGTGGTATCAATTGTTGAAGCATGATGACGCTATGCCTCAAGTCGTAATTGACTAGTACCACTTAAGGCAAACAAAACAGAGAACGCACGAACGACCACAACCCAGGATCCAGCACCGACGCCCCGACTCCAGCTACAAGTCAAGCTATGGCAATCTGCAAAAACTGTGGATCACATGCAACATGTGCATCTCCACCGGCATCATCGAACGTAACAGCATACAATAGCACGACGTCTACGCCCAGGCGCCCCCTCGTACCAAAGAAGTCTTCACCGCCAACGAGCCGCAGCAGACAAAAGGACACACTACGAGCGCATTCACTCCCAAGGCGCCACAGTTAGTTACAGGCTGCACCCGCAGCCCCACAGCAGGTCACTGAGCCAACGACAGAAACTGTCGACGGTACGCACGCGCCGATCGCCGACACAAAGAGACCACGCTACAAGGCTCCCCCCATCAGTGTCCCCAAGTGAAGCCCTACGCCGACAGCGAAGGGAAGCAAAACATCGCCAAGGAGCACGAACACCTCAGACACTCACACGGCCACGCCGACGCCGCTGGACATTCGACTGCCACCACCACAGCCAAAGGTGCCGCCACCAACGCGCGCCGACGCCAACGTCGAGGCCGTCACACAGAGCCTATCCAGCGGCCGTCGACACACAGAAGGCAGTTGTGGCAGCAAGGGCCGTGGCGACAATAAAGAGGAGATCGCCCCCACGATTACCAACACCGAAACCACCGAGACAATCCCAAGCATCGACAGCGCACATCGAAGCCAAGACGCTCACGGACGTGCACATGGTGCGGTGCGGTAGAAGACGGTCTTCTTCAGGACGGCCATGGACCACCACAACGGCGACATCCACCAAGTCAGCAAGGCATGCAAAGACTGGAGACCAGAAGAGAAGTACATGAACACCTGCCTGCCGATCAACAAAGCGAACACATCAGCATAACATGGATCGAGCAACCGCACAACCCCAGAGCTTGGACACCGACGGGCTACTGGGCTTGGAGCGAAAGGACACAGGACGAAACGACGCACCAAGCGCACGAACAGGGAGAGGATCCCGCTTCACCGCGAAACAGCGTGGATAGAATGGACAAAAGCCGCATGATCGAGTACAAGGCCTAGGTCACTAGCATCACAGACGCTATTGTCGAGCTGCACCACACCATGGACACGGAGGACTTGAACGAATACCACAAGGCAATATACGACATCATGTACGAGAGGACCAAGTACCGTCGGACCTGCAAGAACGAGTCCAACAGCAGCCAAGCTGCGGGCACGGGATCCAGCGGCGGTAACCATGACCACCGTCTCTAATCCTACCAATCCGACTCAACCTACCGACGCTGCCTCCACCCTCCGCAATCCCCCAAAGGATGAATGGCTCCCGGGCGCTGGGAGCAGCCACCTCCGTGTCAACGACTTCATTAATGAGCCTGGCAACCACGACCCCCCGCCCAATGCTGGCCGCCAGGACCCGTGGCACGGGCCATTCTCACTGTGAGGAGCACCAGCACCAATACCACCCCTCCCAGCGTCACATCTCTCCAGCTCCCATGCTTCTACCAGTTTTGCTCCAATGACGACACGATCAGCGCGACAGCATCTACCACTCAGTCTCCACACAACCGACACAGCTGAAGGCGCGGCAATTGACTAAGGCGAGAAGCTCATCTGCGTGCACCTCCACCTCCCCGCCAGCACACGCACCGCACCACAGATAGCCTCGCCTTCCCTCCGTCCCCCTTCGGTGCTTCGGCATCTTTCGTCGTCCTCGCCGTTCGGGCATCCCTTCTTCCTGTCCTCTCTTTACCTCTGGGTCTAGTTTTTACCCCCCCCCCCACCGGCGCTCCAGTGTTATGTCGGGCGTGTCCCCCTACAGGGGGATCTTCGACGAAAAATGAAAAATACCCCAAAAATGCAGCAAAATAGTCCCTGGACTAGTTTTGGACTATCTTTGGACTATGTTTGGGGTATCTTTTTATTTTTCGTCGAAGCTCCCCCTGTAGGGGAACAGGCCCGACATAACTCCAGTGGGGGGGCGAGGGCCGCTGCCACCTGCGGAGGCAGAGGCCCGCAGGTCGAAGGCCGAAGCCGGGGAGGAGAACGGGCCCCCCCGCAGGGGGGCACCCAAGAGCAGCCCGCTCCAGGAGCCCGCGCTCGCGGGAGAAGAAGAAGAAGCGAGGGAGGCGGAGGAAGAGAGAGGGAGGAGGAGGAGGAGGAAAAAGGAGGAGGAGGAGCAGGAAGAAGGGGGGGAAGCAGGGAGGAGACGGGGGCCGAGGAGAAGGACGACGGGGCCCTGCTGAGGTGAGCCCAGGAGCAGTACGCTCCTGGATCCCGGCGCGCCGCCCCGCTGGACGTGCGGGATCGGGGGCGGCCTCGAGGGTCGGCCTCTGTGACACCGGCACCGGTGGGGCGCGTCAGGGATGCTGCCGCGGGTCTGGTGGGATTGCCGCGCAGCGCGACCGTGTTGCGAGGATGCGCGACGCGGATGCCAAGGCCTGTGGACGCCCAGAGTCGAGGCCGAAGTTGGAAGACCACGGCCAATGACAAAGACCGAGAGCCAGGACAGGCCGAAAGGCAAGGATGCGAGCGTTACACGTTGGTCGAAAGAAATGGGTAGAAACAGGATGTACGAAGGCGTTGAAAGTAGATTGGGCTTCCGCCCGCCCCTGAAGAGGAGTGTAGAGGGAGCAGCCCTCGACTCCTAAGGTAGGAAAGCGCCAAACGTGGATTGGCACTTGAGCATCTAAAAATAAAGACCTTCAACAACCGACGGGTATCCTTGGAAAGTGGCTCATGCTTATGATGCGTTTTGACTGTAATTGATGTTTCTACAACTAGGTCGGGCATGTCCCCGTACAGGCGCATTTGGGGCAAAAAATTAAACATGCCCCCCTCCCTTCCAATAAAACAAACGAAAATGATCGAAAAATCGTGCCCGGGCTATTTTTGACAATTTCTGAATATTCCCCCTGCAGAGGGACACGCCCGACTTAATTCTAGAACCCCTCCCTCTCCTGACCGTCTCTAGGAATGGTGGGGGCCCTCGCAAGAAACCCTCGCAAGAAACCCAACCCTGAAGACCCGCGCGGAAAGTGCGACTGGGGGGAAGCCCAGGCGGGGCACCCTGAACGCAGCAGCTTCTCAACGGCCGAGGGCGCAGCGCGCGGATCCAAGAAACCCAGGATAATACCCTGGCGACAAGCACTTGGTTTCTTGATGCGCGCCCCCACTGTAATTCATATTTCTAGAACCCCTCCCCCTCCTGACCGTTCAGTTCAGTTCAGTTGGGGCGGTATCAGCTCAAAGACTCGCACGCTACGCTATGATGAGCTCTCGTACTGCGACGAGCAACGCGTTGGCCACTCTCACATCTCACACGCGTGCACAGGAATTCCTAACCACGTGTTCTCCTGAGCATTGGCGGGAACTGCCCTCCTCACCGTCCCAGGGAACGGTGGGGGCCCCGGCCTCGTAGACCGTGCCGTCCGCGTCGACGACCGCCCGCCGGGCGGCCAGCCGCGGGAGCAGCTCCGCCTCCGGCACCTCGCCCCCGGGAGGCGCCGCCCCGCCCCGGGCAGTGGCAGCGCCGCTGCACGGGGGTGGGGCAACAGGCTGGGGGTGGACGACCTCCTGCCCCCCCTCGCCGTGCTGAGATGGAGACACGTTTTTCTTAGTGTGACTCTTGGCTGTCGTAAGAACTCGGGGGCGCGCAAGCATGGATCGGGGGAGGCGCCCTCCCCAAAATGCGGCCGGTGCCGCCTCGCTGGGCGGCGGAAACCCGCGATTTCCCATGAAAACGGGACCCGTCGCTAATCCACGCCCCCATGAATCCATGTTTGGGATCGCCTGATGTAAGGCATACAGCGACTTGCAAGGCAGCTGCTCGCAATTCGATCGACATTCCTTTGCCGCAAGGAGGGAGAAGCAAACTCCCCGCCGACAACCTCGGTGTCTCCAGGGGGGTGAAATTTGCCCCCCCTCATCGTCACGCCCACGGGTCAAAAATTGCGCGTTTGGCCCTCCCTGGCCCTGGTTCGGGGGAGGGGGGCGGGGATCACCCAGACGGCTCCAGGAATCCTGATGGTTCCTAATCGGTCGAGTTTGCCTGAAAAGCCGAAGACGGCCCCAACATGCCCTCACGAGAGCCCCAGATCGACCCCAAGCGATTCCAGATATCGTCAAAATGCCTCCAACAGGCCTCCAAGGCGGCCAACGAGGGCCCCAACAAGACTCCCATGATGGCCCCAGGAAGCCACAATCATCAAACTCTCACGCGTCTTGTATGTTTTACGCATTGCGGCCTTTCTGGTTTGCAGGGCGGCCAGGATGGCCCGAAATGACTCTCATGATCGCTCCAAGACGGCCATCTGTCGAAACGCCTCACGGATCTCCCGAGATGCCCCGAAGAGATGTCCAGAATCTCCCAGAGGCCCCCCTGAAGCCCCCACAAGACCCCCAAGGAGCCCCGACGAGACCCCCAGGAGAGCTCCAAGAGGCTCCCGAACATACCCGAGAGGTCTCCAGATCTCGAATGGAACTCCCAAGAGGTCGCACTGGCCCCAGTGGATACCCTCGAAAGGCTCCGAGAAGCCGTCAAGAGGCTCCCCAAACGCCCTAACGCGGATTCCGATCGCATTTTTCGTAGTCATCGAATGTTTCTAAACAGCCCTATCACGGCCCAATTGCAATCAGCACGCAGCATTGAGAAAGGCATTTCCTCCTCGCTCTCTCGTCGTTACCCACGTCCTCCGAGGTACCCCTGTGCATATCGGTTAGTTGTATGTGTTCTCTCTCTCTCTTTCTCTTTTTCTGTTATGTCTCTCTCTCTCTCTCTATTTCTATGTGTTGTGGTGTCTCTCTCTCTCTCTCTCTTTCGCTCCCTCCCTCTCTGCGTCTCACTCCTCTTCTCTGCCTCCCTTCTCCATTTCTCTCTCCCTCTCTCTCTCTCTCTCTCTGCTTCTGTATCACTCTCTTCTCGGCTTCCTCTCCTCCTCCTCCTTCTTCCCCTCCACCTCCTCCTCCTCGCCCTCCTCCTCCTCCTCCTCCTCCTCCTCCTCTTCCTCCCCGTCCTGCTACCCCTCTTCCTCCCTCCTCCTCCTCCTCCTCCTCCTCCTCCTCCTCTCATCATCTCATCATCTTATCCTCCTCCTCCCGTTCCTCCTCCTCATCCTCCCCTCCTCCTCCTCCTCCTCCTCCTCCTCCTCTCCTCCTCCTCCTCCTCCTCCTCCTCCTCCTCCTCCTCCTCCCCTCCTCCTCCTCCTTCCTCCTCCTCCTCCTCCTCCTCTCCTCTCCCCCTCCTCCCCTCCCTCCTCCTCCTCCTCCTCCTCCTCCTCCTCCTCCTCCTCCTCCCCAGCCCCTCATGAATAATTCCCCCCTGTCGCACCCCGAGGCAAGTCGGAAACGCGGGCTGGGCAGGTCGCCTGAGACTTCCTTACATCGCATGAGCCAGAAGCCTGGAAAGTTACAACATGTTCACCGATGGAAAGCGGGCCGCTTCCAAAATGTGGCCGTCGCCATAGCGCCATGCGCATTCGCATTAACACATTGCAAATGAATAACGGATTGAGGGCGGATGGTTCTTGACATGTGGCTCCCGCCACAGCGCCGCGCACAGTCGTCTGAAACAGTTGCACGCGCTTCACGGATTGAGGACAGGTCGTTCTCAAAATGTGGTTCTCGCTTGGCACCGCGCACAGTCGTCTCAAAAACGGTGGGAAGTTCACGCATTGAAAGCGGCTCGTTTTCAAAACGCGGCTCTCGCCTCAGCGCCGCCACTCACATTCGCTTTACAAAGTTGCAGGAACTTCGCGGATGAAGGGCGGCTCCGTTTTCAAAATGTGGCGTTCTCTTTAGCGCCGTGCACATTCGCACTAAGAAATTGCCAAATTTTCACGGATGCATATGGCTAGCATCATAGAGATGGCGCTCCCGATCGATTCAGGACAGTCAGGCACCACAATTGCGTTGATTCGCGGTGTTGATGTCCCAGGAATGGTGTTGTGGCGCGGTTCAAGATCGTCAAGACGCAACAATCACGTTGGCTCGTGGCGCTGATGTCCTGAGAAAGGTGTTCTGGCACTCGTCTAGACGTCCACGCGGTTGTCACCCAACGGCGCACTCCCCTCAGTGAAACTGAATCCTGTAGGGGCCTATGAGAAGGGAATTTGGAGGAAGGGTACATTCCAACACCGTTGCTGAGTCTGGGGGTTACACTGGTCCTCCTCCTCCTCCTCCTCCTCCTCCTCCTCCTCGATCGGTCGGCCGGTAAAGGTTTGGGTCAATGTGTCACTTGTGCAGACAAGGAGAGAGCGCGGCGGCAGAGTGGCAGAGACAGGCGGCGATCGCGGCAGCGGGCACACACCTCGTGGGCGAAACGGACAGATCCCCCCCGTACCAGAGCCCAGTTCGAATAACCCCCAACATGCGGTTGAAGCCCCAGTCCTGGGGAGAGCACAAACAAAACAATCACGTTTGAGGCGTCGCAGAAGCTGCTCGGGTCGTTCCTCAGGTTACGGATCCCATGGGACGAAAACAACTGCATTCACCAGAGTACTGCGAGCTCCTGTGCCACGCACAGACCGCAGAGGCTACTGCTAGAGTTACGTTGCAGCGCACACCTAGACCGCGTCGGGAGTGAGATAAGGAAACCAAATGATAACCTCCAGTCCTCTGGAAATTAAGATACGGGTCCCAAGGAACGAAGACAGGAAGATGAGCCTCCTCCAACACCAAAGGTGTCGGCTCTGGGTCTCCAGCGAACTGCTGTCGGACAGCCGTGAACATTCCTTCAGCCAGAAATCGGCACAACTCGGGAAGATACGTCTTGGCACCCGCGGACACCCACGACCCATCGGAACTTCGTGCGCTCTATGTTGGCATCTTCCCCTACGCGGAAGTTCTCTCGACATCTGGCATCCTCCTCCTCCGCCTCCTCTTCCTCCTCTCCTCCTCCTCCTCTCCTCCTCCTCCGCGTCCTCGTCCTCCTCCTCCTCCTCCTCCTCCTCGTCCTCGTCCTCGTCCTCCTCCTCGTCCTCGTCCTCGCCCCTCGTCCTCCTCCTCCTCCTCCTCCTGCTCCTCCTCCTCTTTCAAACCATCTGGCACAGGCCTGCCGCACTGGCAGCGGTCGGGTGAAGTTGCATGTTGCATTCATTTGTGCCACTCGACGGCGGCACACCAGAGTGGGTGTCTGCGTGAAGGTCGCGCAGCCTGACCACTCTGCGCAGGCTTGAGGGGAAAGCATGTTCTTCGCGCAACAGCCATCGAGATGACGTGGAAGTGGGCCGATGATCGCAAGAAGAAGGACCAGCAGAAGAGCCAGTGGACGCTATGTGCCACGCCCGGGTGCAGCAACTGGATGTGGGACTCCCGGCTGCGCAAGGCGGCACGCCCGTGCAAACAGTGCAATGCGGCCGTGTTCCTTAAGCTGGGGCCTCACGGAGGGATCTCCAAGGACGCCGAAGGGTCTGCCTCGCCGGCAATAGGGGACTTTCCGGACGGTATCAAAGAAACGTACAAGAGCTTGGTGGACGCTGGGAATTAAGAACTTGCGGCTTTGCTTGCTGTCAAAGTGGCCCAGTCTCGCACCAGAGCCGCCTGCATCTCCGACCTTGCAGCAGGCCAGCGCTTTGGAGAAGAAACGGATCCATTTGGCTACTCGCATGGTCAAGCTGGAGGAGGACTGGGGCAAGCTCAAGGCTGAGGTCGTGAGCGTTACGGCGAAACTCGCGGCGGCTGAGGCGCAGCGCGAGGCGGGGAAACCCACTGCTGCGATCTGGCCGCCGACCGTGCCGGCCCAGGTTGCCAGCGACATCACCGTGTCTGGGTGCCAGGAATTCCAAGAGTTGCAGGCCAGGTACGTCGTCGACGAGATTGTACAGAATGGGTTCAACCAGCATTTCACCGAGATAAAGAAGAGGATGACGGGCCTCATTGCCGAGTGCAAAGGTCCAGGTCCGAAGAGGGAGGGTCTGGCGGAAGGGCTGGCTGCTGCCGCCCACGTCCAGCCCCGCGCCCAGGAGAAGGAGCCGGCTGAGGAGATGGAGGTGGGCGACAAGCATGGGGAGACAGGCACCGCTGATGCTCTGGGGTCCCAGACGCCAAACGTCGCGCGAGGGCCCGACAGTCGGTCGAAGAGCTCACCAACGAGACTGCCAGGGCATCCAGCACCACGCCTGTCGCCATCGCGGGACGGGCGGTCCGCACCGAAGGAGGAGTCGTTGGGCCGAGAGGCCCACGGGCTCCGTCCTCTTCGCCAACCCGTCGACGTTGGGGCGGAAGGTCAAGAAGTACATAGACACCTTGAAGGACACAGTTGTGGGAATGGTGGAACGTCATGTCCCTGAACGCTCCCGCACGGCTGAATTCAAGGACTGGGCCAAGAGCCTAGGCACGAAGTCCATGGCTCTTGCAGATCTGTCAGCTGACGATCTAAATCGTACACATACTTCCGCGGGAATGGCGGCAATGCCACTCGCTTAACTCTGTACGGAATCGTTTCATGCTCATTGTGTTCCTCGTTGTGTGGAGGAAGCTGAGCGTCTCGGCAATTGGGTGCCCATAACATGGCAGCTCAAGGGCGTCATGGTCGTCCAATCTCTATCGGCAGGACTGTATCGGCATGACTGGGAGGAATGTCCAAGTACTCACTGGTTTTCTTGGCCTTCTGCGGTCTCTTCGCGTGCCGTCCCCAGTCTCTGAAGATTGGAATAACGAACCACAGGATACGCGGCCGTGGATGCCAAAATGTACGGTTTGTCTCACGGCTACTGCCGATCACACTTGCCAGGCCGGTGTGGGACGCATAATATGACTAACTATTTGCACATCGTGGCTTTCAAATGGCGGTTGCATCACTGGAGATGGCGCATCAAGTTCCGCGGTGGCCACACTATGGGATACGCCTCTCTCAAGGCGGACCCGAGACATTGATTTGGGAACTCCGCGCGACGTGGACGGCGCGCTTGCCTGTCCCGCCGCGCCGGCGCGACGATGCTAGCAAGTTGTTGTTCGAACAGGCTGCTCTGCAGCCCTCGGAGCCGATGCTATTACGCGCAGCATGCGAGAAGCAGCATTCCGAGCAGACAGCTTCGACTCCGAACCTCATCTCATTGACACGCGCATGCGAGATGGCAGACACATACGTTGCACGGCATAGGATTGGCAGGACAAATTTGGGCATCGGTGAAGCAGGCATGGGTTCAATTGCGGTGTCCCACGAACTGGCTATGCACAATTACCATTTGATTACCAACCTGGAGATATTCTGAGCCCATGGTTCACCGAAGTATGCCGACAACCCAGTGGCATGTGTTGGTCGCGGCAGGATGCCGAGACTAGGCGGGGTGCCAGCCTTCTCTAAGATGACTTCGTGGAGGCGGAGACAGGCAGACACGTGGGCAGCTGGCGATGTTCGTTGGAGGAGCGGGTTGGTGGGCACATTGCGCGGCCTTGCCATTCTCCGCGGCAAGCAGGAACTGGGCGAGATCGCGAGGGCTTCGCCGGCTCGGGCATGCTGGCACGAAGCCTCCCCAATGACGGAGATCCACCGGACAGCCAGCAGGTCGACAACTACCTGGAGCCAGAGGAGGCCGTCGGACATCACACGCACTGGATGGACGTGCTGCAGGAGGCCTGCCACGCGGAGGCAGCTTCCTGGCTCCAGTGTACTGAGAAGCGAGCTGCTGCTGCAGCACGCGACGATCATGTCGCTTGGACTCGGAACTCGGAGGGCGAACACTTTAAGGGGCCGCTGCGGCTGCTCAAGGACCACGACCAACCCTCGGGAGAGTACAAGGCCAGCGTCGTTGATGGCTAGCGGCGTACTGACCCCAAGAGCATCGCTTACGCTGAGCAGGAGGCTTGGGCAGCTCTGTGGTCGCGTGATCAGGGCAACCGGGCTGCGTGGGACCAGCTGGTGGCATGGGTTCATCAACAGCCTAATCCAGTCGAGCTCCCGCCAATCAATGTGCCTCTGATGCACCGCGCATTGTCCATGTTCAAAGACGACACGGGGCTGGGAGCTCACAAGCTCTCGCCGCGCTCATTGAAACTATTTCCCAGAGCTGGGAAGCAAGCTGTCGCGGACGCCCTCAACATATGCGAAAAGCGTCGGCGTTGGCTAATGCAGCTACTCCTGACCATTATTTCCTCGTTGCCGAATACCAGTGGAGATATTCGGCCAATCGGCCTGATCTGCACGATGGTGCGCGTGTGGGCACGGTGACGAAAGTTAGCCGGCTAAAGATGGCTGCGCGGATGTGATCAAGGATATGATGATGCAGCTCCAAGGCACTCTGCCTACAAGGCGGCGTACGACCGCGCTTCAGAGGACGAGTCTGCCATCGCGATGGGCATGGACGTGTTTTCCGCCTTCTTTGACGGCCATTTCCTTCTTGAGATGGTTGACTTCACGCGGTTGGCAATGGAAGCTATTCATTTGGTATATTCGGTTACGGTTCTTATCATGCTCCTGGAGATCTATATGGCGCTCAGAATTGCGCGCGTGTCCCACTGTTGCGGCAAGGGCGCGCTTGTCTGCAACGGCGTGCCTGCTGGCTGCCAGGAGGCAAATAATATGGCCAAGATCCTTGTCCATGCCATGATCGACATATGCAGAGTGGAGCTGCCATATGTCTCTTCGAATCTACGTTGCCGATTCTGCGCTGCGCCTTGAAGGCACGAAGCGGCATCTGCTCTTGCACGCGCCAGCGTCGATCGCAAGATTCGCGACTCAGATGCATCTGGTTGGCCTTACGAGATCAGGGAAACCGGCGCTTGTTTGAAGCTCGAGGAAGGTGGCGGTAGCCGTGCAGCAGCGCTGAAGACTTCTGAATGCCACTTGGATTCGAGAATCCCGATACACATGCGTTATCTTGGATCGGACGCTGCGGCGGGCATCCAGCGGGCGGTGAAGACACGCCACGCGCGGGCCAAGAAAGCAGGCATCAAAGTTGGTGTAATCAAGAAAATGCTTACGGCGGGCGTCATTGCGCGCATTGGACGACGCTCAGCACATGTGTCGGCACGTTCGCAGCAGCAGTGGGGATGCGAAATTATGGGCGTACCGCCGACCGAACTCTCTCGTCTACGGTCCGACGCGGTGCACATGCCTGGGCATGCGTGGTGTGGAGGTTGCACCACCACCACCACCACGCTTGTTGTTGTTAGCCCAGATAAGGACCTGCCAGTGTCTCTACCAACTTATGGAGAAATCACCCAGAACGGCACGATACATCGTCGGCCGTGGCTTGCAACTCGCGACCGTCTTGCAGGCATATCGCCCACGGCCCGCATGCTCCGCCAGCGCGAACGTCGAAGACAAGCAAGGGACGCTGGAGTGCTTATGACAATGGTTGCCGCTGGCGCCTGGTGCGGTCAATGGTGTCGCGATGCCGGGCATTTGACCGATGGGCCATGTCAATGCGGCGCGCTACGATCTGAGTTTCATTGCAGTTGGGAGTACGACCTCAAAGATACGGAGCACGAAGACGTTGCAGCCACGCAACCATTGACCAAACAAGCTAGGGTCCAACACGAGGACTATGCGTGTTATTGGCTTCGCGGGCTCGTACCGCAAGCGTGGACGGCTGTGCCGCCAGCCACTGACTATCCAGACCTTCATGTGTGGGGGCGTGGGCGTGGGCGTTTTGGCGTGGGCGGCGTGGGCGGCATCTTGGCGTGGGCGGCATCTTGGATCTCTCCACCCCTCGTTTCAACACGTGGCATTGGTATGGCGACGGCTCGGGTGGTCCGGACAGCATCTTGGTAACCCTCGGGCGCACGGCATGGTCACTCATCGCCAATGCGCAGGTGGTGCCACTGGCAGTGTCAGGGTGGCATGACTCAGGCCATGACTAACCCTCCAATCGTGCCGCGCTCGGAGCTGGCCCCCTACGTTTTCCTTCGACGGACACGGGGCCTGGCGTGTACCATACTGACCACACAAATTTAGTGGACGGTGTTGAGACTGGCACGCCTCATCACCCATACGGCGCAAGCAATGCTGACCTATGGCATTCAATCGGTGTGGCGGTCCGAAGCTGCACAGGAACTGCAGAAGTCCGTAAAGTACGTTCGCTTCATGGTGAAGTTGAGGCGGTGGACTTCACGGATGATGTCGAAGTGCGCGATTTGGTTGGGAGTACTCTTGCGGACCGCTTTGCCGACAGCGAAGCGGAGTTGGCGCGCGTCCCGTACCTGGACCGTGCCGCATACGATATGGCCCGTGAACGCCAAACACAGACTCTCAAGCGCCTGGTGGCGATGCACAAGCAGAGCTACTCCAATCAGCGCCCAGAAGCTGCGCCTCCTGTGCACCAGGGGCGGCTCACCCAGCGGGAATGGAGGACACAGGCGATTGCCTAATCGTCTCATGTTGTGGTGAAAGGTATTTTGGGATACTCGTGCAAAACATGTCTGGAATCCGTGCGGCTTGTTCATGTCTGCTCTTGGCTCCAGACGCCTTGCAGCCACCGGTGCTGCTGGCAACGCGACATCGAGGCCAAGCGACAGCCTGTGCAAGAAACTGGGATGACTTCCGCAGCGGCAGCACGCCACGAAAATGTCACGAATTCCGGCCTCCAGACGGAAGCCGAACTACCACGACGACGCCTACGAGAGTACGACGACGACGCCTACGGGGAAGGTATTGGGCAGCATGATTCTCGTACGTTGGCGCCCTCGTCAATTGTCATGGCGGACCCGGACAGGAAGCGCGTGAGGCTGATTCACACCACCGTCGACCTGACAAGGCTGAGTTCGAATACCCTGAAATGGAAGCGATCCGAAGGTGCAGAAACACTTGGTTCAGCTATAGGTTATCTGCACCGCCGTGAAGAGGATCTGATACCGAAACCTTGCTACGATACTTTTTGGTCAGACGGTACGCCTGTCCCGGTCTAAAAACGAATCCGGGGTTCCAGACAGATTAACTCTGATCATCCCGCAACTGATGCGTGCACTCCTCCTCCCCCTCTTCCTCCTCCTATACCTCCTCTTCCTCCTCCCTCCTTCTCCTCCTGTGATCCTGTGATCCTCTGGCGCAACAGCCCAGCTCCCGAAGGCCGCACTACCCGCTGAAGGGAGAGAGAAAGAGAGAGAGAGAGAGAGAGAGAAAAAAAAAAAAAAAAAAAAAAAAAAAAAAAAAAAAAAAAAAAAAAAAAAAAAAAAAAAAAAAAAAAAAAAACGAGAGAGGCGACGGGGGGTGGACAAAGGGCGGCCCGCCTGCGAAGAAAAAGGTGACCAGGCTAGGGCGGCCTCGGCGGGACTCGCCAACTCTGTCGAAACGTTTGCCTGGAGGAGGGGGCCCACCCCCTTCTTCAAAAGCGCCAGTGTTGTCCTTATGGCATCCCACGAGGAGGTGCAGAGAGCGCGAGCTGCCGAAGGCCCCGCACTGTCTGCACCACACGGTGCCGCCAACGCCTACCAACAACCTGTGAAAGCGGTGGGCAAGCCTGGCCAACCTGGGAACCCCGCTGCACCTAAGCGCAGTCCTGTTTGAGAGGCGTTCTTACCCCCGCAGATGGCACAACAAAACCGATGGTTGTTTTTGCCATACCTACAAACATCGCGTCCATTGGAATTGGGACCCAACTGAATGAAGGACGGCTTCAGCCTCTTAAGGGCCCTCACCTTATCCACGACTGGAAAAATCTGTTTCCTAGAAAACAAACAAAACAGCCGACTGTAGCTGACCCTAGCATGCGCACCCGCTCACTGAGAGAAGATCTCTGACACAGGGGTTGCGAGGGTGGCAGCGGGCACCCGACGCGGCCAACCAGCCAGCCTCCTGGTTCCCCTTTCCAAGCCCAGACCCGGCGACACTGCGGGGGCCTGGTGGAGGGAAAGGTGGGACTTGATTTTGACGAGCAAGATACTAGAACGGCCCATGTCCTCGCCTTTCTCGAAGATGCGCTTCCGCAGCTCGCTGAAGGCAAGGCGCTCTAAGGCTTGTCGGGCCCCTGCTGTCAAACATCAACCAACCTCCTGCAGTCGGTCACGAACGCAAGTTTCCTCAACCTGCAAACTGGGGGGCCATCAATAGGGCATATAAATCACCACAGCTCGGCACCTGGATCGGGCGGGGGAGGGCGCCGCGGCACGAGCCCGCGACGTCGCGCGCGCCCCCCGCCAGGCCGACCACGGTCCATCCTGCACGGTCGAAGAGGAGGTCGGGGTCGATCGCCGAAACGTCTATGCAGATGCGCCTGTGAAACACTCCATCAGGCGGACGTTTGTTCCCACTTGATGCCATGGGACTGCGCTGCGAGGGGCCATCCTGCTTCGGGCGAGCGAGTCAAGCACCTGCCGTACAAAATTGGGCCAACACTTGCAGCGTTGGCTCGTCCGGCCAACGCGTCAAGATCCGAGAGCTAGCGCACTCCGCGAGCCCCTGGACAGCGGAAGAAACTGCGCGACGGCGCACCTAATTGCTCCTCGCACCACTGACACTTCGGAGCGGTGACGCGCCTGTCCCGGCACAAGGTGCGTTGGGCGGGAAAACCGCCTGCAACTAAGCATGCCAGTAGGCGGACCTCCTGCTTGCTCTGACCCCCAGCCTTCCGACGAAACTCAGAAGGCGAGAAAGAGACGAGAGGCTCGAGGAACGGGGGGGCGAGGTCCGACGCACCCCGGACCTTCTTGCCGCCACGGGGCCCCATGGAGGTGGAGGCGTCCTCGTGGATAAGCTGAGGGCGCGCCTCCCAAGTTTCAAGACATTGGCCACTTTCTTGCCGCTGGCAAACCACTGGCGCCAACTGGGGGCCCCCCTTCCCAGACGGCGGAGAGCGAGAGCGACCGCGCCAGCGGGCCCTCGAACATCCTGCCACATAAGACTCGGCGCAGACCGAGCAGCAGAAAAACGCGCGCGCATTGACTCGCGCGCCGCCCATGCGTCGCGGGCCGCGCGGCCCCCGGCGACGAGCGGGAAGACGCTTGCCCGGCACTCTGGGTCCGAGGCAGGGTTGCTTGATAACGTGAACTCAAGGGCGCGGCTTCTGCCATTGGCCGCGCCAGAACATGAAGGACCAAAGAAGACCTAAGGCCCTTGAGTCGACTGTCTGCCACGCCTTGGACACGCGCACCGCGCAGCCCCGCAATTAACGCCCCCCCCCCCCCCCCTGACAACCTTCGCGAGGCCGCGGAAGGAACTCTGCAAACTTCTAAACTTGGATAACCTGGCCCTGATCATGCCGAACCTGGAGATGATCACTTTCTTGACCTCGAGCCCCTTGGGGCCCATCCCGAAGACGCACCCAAGGTTCCCCGCGGCACCAGACGCCTCGAATTGTTCCAGCGGACGAGCCTCCGAGCGACCCCCCGGGCGACCGACTTGCACGAGGAGGGCGCCTTCCCTCTGGAACTCGAGATGGCCAAACCCAGCCTTGCCAGACTGCGGCGCAGATGAGCCGTCGCGTTGCCCAACCCCGACTGAACAATCTTGGCTGGGCCCGACGCGAAGAGAGCGATGACATCAACGACGTTGAAGGGGGCGCCGGACTCCGCGCCCCGATCAGCTCATCCAGGGGGCCCACCAGAAACATCCGAAGCGACGCGGTCGCAAACGGGCAGCCCGCGAGGACGGTCTGGGCGACCGCTGCGACCGCCGAGCAATCTCCAGCGAGGCTGAGCACGCGCGGGGCACGGCACTGCAGCACAAGGAAGCGCAGACGATACGAAACCTCCACTCCAAGGCGGCGAAGATGAATGGGTAGCGGCAAACTTGTTCGCATGCCTTAGCGAGGCTCAACAGATCGACGCCGCGCCCAGCCCCCCCCCCCCCGGAGGTTCACATACTCGACTGACAAGCTCTGCCCCCAGACGGCCTGCTCGCGCGAACGGCCTTGGACCCCGCAGTGATAATCACCAACGTTCTCTCCCCCAAGACGCCGCCTCGAACCTGTTGAGCTTGCGGAAGACCCGAGACGCTCCAGTCATGACCCCAATGGGCCGATACCCTCCTTCAGGCTTCAGCAACTGAGCCACGAGGATCAGCGAAATGCAAGAGCTCAGGAGCCCCTCGACTTCCTGCCGACACCACAGAAGCCCCAAGCATTCCAAGGCCACATCGGACAGGTTCCCGAACTCCCAAGGGCGGAGCACTGTCCGACGCGGCCGACGACAGGGATTAGCAACAGCACCTCCGCTCACCGGAGCTTGCTCCTGAAGCTCCAGGCTGACAAAAAAAGAAAGGGTTGGGAAACTTGTCGGCGCCAGGGTCGGAATGCCCAGACCTTGGTCAGGGAACTCAGCAGCTCGCCGGCTCGCTGATGAGGTCCTGGCGGGGGGGGCCACGTCCAGACTGTCATCGGGAACCCAACCGACCGCTGGTTCGGTGCATCTGCGGGCTCTACCCCCACCCTGACTGACTGCTTCTGCCACCCAGGCTGCCCGCCAGGCGCCTCTCTCTCGGACATCTTCGAGATGCGATGGAACTCGAAGGCCCGATTGGCCACCTGCCTCCAGCCCCTGGACCCGGAAGAACCAGTAGGATAATTATGCCCCGCCCGACGTCCGCAGAACCGACACCCAGAGAAAGCAAGGTGGTCGGCCCCTCCCCGAGTACTTGGGGCGCCCCTTCGGGTCGATGGCGCGAGCCGCGACTAAATCATAGTCAAACTTCTGAAAGGAAGCTAGGAAGGCCGCGTCTAGCTGCTGCTGCGAGCCTCTGGCCTCGGCAGCGGCAATCAACTGGCCCCAGTCTGGCGGCTGAGGAACTGGCCCGACTGGGAGCTCAAGCGGAAACGCCTTTGCTCTGCGCAACGCTCGGACTTTCGAATCATCCAGCGGCTTGCCTGACAGGGTGAGGGTGACAGGCCAGTGCGTCTTAATCCCAGTAGCTTCGCTCCTCTAGATGCCCCCGAAGACATTCTGCAAGGCCCTACTGATGGCGAAGAAATAAATGGCGCGCCAATCGTGCCCAGTAGACCGGCAGGTGGGCTCGGGGGAAGCCACAATACAGCCCCCTAGACGCCGCGGCCAGCCTCCATCCGAAAGCTGCCGCGGAGCACTGTTCCAGTCCGCTCCGACAATAAATGAAGCATTCCACCAAGCGCGCAAGAATGAGGCCCCCTTCAGGCCGCAGGGGATCATCCACAGGGAGTTACATCGAGACGCCCAGGAAGCCTCCTTCCACAAACGCATTAATGTGGGCAACCTTGACCAGGCGGGGACTGGGGAGCCCCGGCAACATTCGGAGCACGCCCCATGCCCGCAGAACTACGCACAGCAATAGCACATCCAGGCGGCATGCCGCCAGCCTCGGTAAACATCCAGCCCAATTTTATGGAATCACCCTGACATTGTCGCTGCCCTCCTGCGCATTCCTCTTCTTGGCCTGGAGGCGCCGCTTGACCTGCTTGCGCTCGGCCTTGAGCTTATCCGCCTCGTCGCGGGCCGTGCCAAACAATTCACGCGCCAACGCGGTGGGCTCCTCAGACAGCTGCGCCTCCCTCTGCTTGGCCGTCTCCAAGTCAGCAGGGCCCACGACGACGTCCTCGTGCTCCGCCAAGCCGAAGAGGGTGAAAGCGCCACTGAAAGCGATGGATGCGCGCCCGTCGAGCACCTCCTCGAGGCTGACGGCCGCAAACGTCTTCTCAGGGGCCCCAGGCGGAGGTTGAGGGACAGGGTGGACCACCTCGTCGTGCAGCTCCTGGTTGGCCTTGGTGCACTTCGAGTCTGCCTCCGCCAACCTCGCCTGGGCCTCCTCTACTTTGCCCCGTTGCAGCTCGAGCGTGGCCTGGATCGCCGACAGTTGCTCAACCTGATCGTCCAGCGCGCGCTCGAGCCTCTTGCCATCCTGGCTGTAGCGGTCCGCTCGGGCCTTGAAGGCTCAGGCGGCTTGGACAACGAGGACTTGCAGGCCGATTCAAACTGCCTGGCGACCCGCGCACTTCCAGACTTGCGGGCGAGGTCGATGAGCTGCTGCACCTCATCTCCCGACATCTTGTCCACGGAAGAGAGGGCACCGGGAGGAGCCACATCACATAAGAGCAAGAGGCGACCGACGGTGTTTGCCCCTGTTGTCCTTGGCGTTCTTACCCCCTCCGCGCCCGTGGTCGCCGACTCCGTCACTGCCAAGGGCTGCCGTCCTATGACGGCCGCCGCGCTTGCAGAGATGCATATTGAACACGTTTTCCCACAGCCACATGCCTTACAACGCCAGCGGGCTTGCTGACCAGCACTTTTCCGCCAAGGTCCATCCAACATCGCACTGCAGAACGGAGAGCCTGACAAACGTGACCCGTTGCGAGAACAGAAAACGTCCACGGCCACGCGAGGGCCCACCGCGGAGATTGCGAGATGGGAAGCCTGCTGTGGGTGTCAAGGCTACGGCGTGCGACCGTTTCGACTTCAAGAGGCGTTTTAAGCTGCGTTTGAATTTCCTGTGGTTCCGTTGTGGTTTTCTCGTGGTTCCTTGCTTGCGCGTTCGGGCGTTTCGATCATCGTTAAACCGCGCCTCACATAGAGTGCGAGCACGCATTGTTCGGGCACGCACGGCAAAGTGCAACGCACGACCGACGTCACGCCGCCGTCGCACGAGGTCGGGGCAGACACGCAATGAACACGAGCGCTGACATGCGATCCTCAGTGCGCGTTCCCATCAGTACTAACTTGGGCGCACATGAGAGTAGTGAAGGTGATCAGCGAAGAGTGCAGAAACAAAGCTTTAACCTCCTCAACCTCTTCCTCCTCCCCCCCCTCCGCCTGTCTCCTTGTTCCCGTGGTCCTTACCCGCCCGCCCGCCACCTCCTCCATCGCGCCTCTGTATCGTCCTTGTCCTCTTCATCCTCTGAATCGCCCTTCTCGTGCTCCATCCTTCCGTCGCCGTCGCATGTCCCCTCCTCCATCCCTCGCCCCCCAGTCACTCCATCGCCCCCTCCCCGCAGCAAGGGCGCGGGCAGTCCTCGCACGAATGCGTCGAGGTTGAACGTCGGGCGGGGGGGGGGGGGAAGCGTCTCTCACCCGCGTTCTCATCTGCCCCCTTGCCCCAAGACCACAAGAATGACGACGACGATGGCAGTAGCGTGCACCGTCGTGGAGGAGGCGGCTTTTTCGACCTCCGATCCGACTCTGATCGCAGCGAAGCCCCATCTGCGCCGCGCCACCAGGATGCTGAAGACCCAGAGGGAGGAGAGAAAGAGAACGAGGATGAAGAGAAGCCCCTCTCCCCAAGGCCCCCCCCTTCTTGCCAGGGACGATCTCGAAAGCCTTAGCCTGGCGCGTTTGAAGATCGGCCCCTGGACCACTCCAAAAAAAGGTTGTCATTTATGATGCGCGTCGCCTCCGCCGCCCCCAAACCATCACCACCGCAACTGGCATTGCGCGTGCAGGAATTGACCCCATTTCCTAAGTGGCTACCCCCTCCTGGCAAAGAAGGGTTCCAGTGGCTATCCCTGGGAGGCGCACGGGGATACCATGGGCTGGAGAATCGCCACGACGCAAGGCTGACCGCGTACTGGGGAGGGGGCGTTTCGGAATCATCCAACACCGCATGTGCGTTCGCAGTCAGTTTCCTAATGTACCCTGAGTTTTTTCGAGGCCGTCCCCCCCCCCTCTCAACCCCCTGAGGCATCACCTCTCAGCGGCTTCCTTCTCCCCATCCCTCCACCACCTCCAACTCACATCAACGATCCCTCCTCCCCCTCCTCCTCCTCGCCACCGCATCCAGCCGATCAAGTGCCATTAGGTTTACTTCCACGCGTGCACGGACCCACGCAATGCAGTGCTCGTGCGCGCAGTGCTCCAGAGGGGTGGGTAGAGGAAGGCGACCCTGGCCCTGGTCGGGCATAGAGCCGACGACTGGTCCACCTGCTCAGCTGAGTGGCATGAAAACTTGAACAAGGCCACGCCGAATTTCAAATGTTTCGATGGCGGATGCACGTCGCACCCCCGAGTCCCATGGAAACGTGACTATCATAACCGAGAACCCACTCAGCTGAGACCGTGGCTAAGCTAGCTGGACCTCAAGCGACGCTCACGCTCTGGATCCACTTTTAACGGGGTCCTTGATCGCCGACCACGTCTTGACATCCGAGTGCGTCTCGAAGGTCTGGTCGATGTACTGTCTGACGACCTGCCAGTCCTTCTCCCCCTCGGAGCGGTCAATGGCTCTCGGGAACAGAGGGAACACGAGCATCGCCGTCGCAACCTCCTCGCTCTTGTCGTCCTTGGGAACCCCTGTCACGAACGGGACGTGACCGAACGGCACAAATACGGCAGACCCCACTGGCACGACTGCAGTCACCGCGTCCTTCATGCACTCCGCGCCCTCGCCCTTGCTGTTCGCTTTGGCCCACTGCTGCAACGCGCTGAGGGCCGTGAGCCCCGAGCCCATGAGGTCGCTGACAGGCGCCGTCTTGATGAGCGCCGCCGATTGCACGGTCACGACGATGCTCGGCAAACCAGCGAAAGGCCAAGTGTTCATGTCCCAACCCCAACCGAAGTGCTTCGCCAAAACCAGAAACGGCTTCTGCGAGATCTCTTTCATGCAAGGGGCGCCCTCGAACTTCGGCTTGTCGGCGTCGACGATGAGCTCGCCAGCTCCGCTCAGGCCGCCCAAGGCAATCACGGCAGCATCGTTCTTCATCAGCGCATGGACCTTCTTGGCCTTTGCGGCGATCTTGTCTGCGTTGGACCCCGCGACTTTCCCAATCGGCCCTGCGAGCGGACAATCGCCTGCCAAGTCGAAGAGGAAGGGAACTCGCTCCTTGGGGATCGCCTCCTTCTGCCAGCTGACCATGGCACACTCCTCTGCAGAGTGCGGCGATGGGAGGGGGGCGGCGCGGGGGGGAAAAGCGTGAGAGAGTCACTGGAGTGAGGAGAGGACTGGAGTTGGGGAGAACTGAGACACGAGTGCCTCGGAAGGGCTGAGCGGCTGGAGAATGCCAGGGAACAACAACTGGATGTGAGAAGAGCGGCAGTCCGAGTCGATCGAGCGCGCGGACTTGGCGAACTCTGCGGCCAGCACCTCGCACACCCCCTCGTGCAGGAAGGACGCCTTGTGCTTGTTGATGGCGGACGTCTCCTTACGCTTGACCTTGGATTCATCTCCCTGCTGCTGCTTCCTCACCTCCGTCATGCCTGCGATGAGCTCCTCCATGTTTTTGGAAAGCTTGATCACGTCGTGGAGCTTGTCCACGAGCTTGCCCTTCGCCGCGTTACTGTCTGGCGATTGTCTCCACGATTTGACAGTCTCGACCTGCTGCGAGAGAGCATCAACATCGTCGATCAGCGGCTTCCGCTTGGCGTCGTAATCGTAGGTGGACACGTCACCATCGTCCTTCACCAAGGCGAATATCTTATCAGGCTTCACATAGTGCGAGGCCTTGCTGTACCTGATGTGCTTGATCTCGTCCTTCAGCCGTGCCTGCAGGTCCCTCTTCATGGAATTAAACTCCGCGGGGCGCATCCACTTGTCGAACGTGGGCCAGGTCGGGGCTTGGCGAGTGCGTTTGCCATCGGCCTTGGCGTCCTTCTTCCCGCCCCCCTGGGGCTCATCCTCGTCGCCCTCATCGTCGCTGCGCCTGGAGGAAGCCTCCCGAGGCAGCGTGCAGGTCTTCGGCGTGGAGCCGCCCCTGCTGCGACAAGAAGACCTCCCCCCTGCGCTCGGCGCAGGCGACCGCTGGCGGCTCCTCGAGCGGCCACGGCTGCCGCGGCCCTTCAGCGCCAGGGTCGTACCGCCCAACGAACCCGCAGCGGACGATGAACGCCGCGACCTCCTTGGCGCCGGTGCAAAGTTCTCCCCGTCGGAGCTGCCCAAACCGTTCGTGATGGTGTCAGCGGGGTCGGCGACCTCGCCATCGGTGTCATCCGACGCTGGATCCTGGACTTGAAACGGGGGGAAATCAAATTCAGGATCCCCTCTTGCACACGAACGGCACGCACAACCTAAGTGTCAAAAAAATCGGCCCCCCCTCCATCTCGGACCACCACATGTTTTGTAACGCCCAATGGGCTAAACCCCCTGAAAAAGAAGATCGCGGCAACAATCGCAGGACCCTTGGGGTCCCTCGTCAAGCCTCAGAGACGCCCGTGGGAAGGTCGCTAGTCCTGCGCCCTCGAGCTCCCGCGAGCTCGCAACGCCTTGACGCCCCTGATGCCCTTGTAGATGGCATCGCCCTTGTCAACGAACTTGCGCTTCTTCTGGTCCGCGGCGTCCTCGGGCGTCAGCGTCCGCTGCGACGTGATGCCCTCGCTGTGGATGATTTCCTGTTCTGGAGTTCGCCCCCCTACTTGATGCCCCCACTTGCCACCCCCCGCGCCCTCTCCCCCGCCACCTCGCCCCAAAGGCCACGCGGGCCACCGCCAAAAACCTCGCCCCGCGGCAGAACAGGGGAGATGATTGCGGGCGGGGCAGGCAAGGAGGGATGGGAAAGCGAACTCCTCCCCTCGAGATTCTCAATTGCGCCGCCCGTCTCATCGCCGCACGGCCCCTAAGTTGACCCCCCCCCCCATCGGTCCGTAGGCATGCGCACGGCGATGACTGTCTTGCCGTTCTCCACCTCCTTGTACACATTCCTGTCATTCTTGTCCCTCGACCAACCCTTCAACGCCTGCTCCTCCGTCATCCTGAAGGTGTGCATGTGCCAGGCTACGTACACACATTTCTCCATAAAGACTGATTTCCCTTTCCGCTTGATGGTGGATTTGACCAATATGATGTCCAGCATTTCCGCCGTCTGCATGCGCGAGCCGTGATCTCTCTCCCTCTTCTTCTCGTATACCAAGGGCATCGCAATAGATTTGAACCGCGCCTCGTCCTTATAGCGGACCGATTGCAGCTCAGCTTTGACCTTGGGGTTCTTGGAAGCGATCCTCTCCAGCGCGTGCAGGCCGTTGAAACACTTCATGTGCAAGCACTTGTAGCCGTATTTGCGGCGCTTGGACAAGTCGCTGGGGTCGGCGATCTCCAAGCAGAAGTCGCAGGTCAGCGCGCTGCCGTCATCGTCGCTGACGTCGTCCTCAGGGGCGCCCGAGGTCTCCGCGGACACGCCGAGCCTCTTGCACAAGGTACCCAGGACCTCCTCATCAGAGCTGTCGCGGCCACCACCCATGGTTCCCGAAGACGACAGCGCAAAACGGTGGCGATCACGTCGAGTCGCCCCCAAACCTTCGAGCCAAAACTGCTACGGAGGGAAGCTCGTGCCGACGAGCGAAACCCACTTGAATGCAAGTGTGCTTACCCTGGGAAAACGGCATTCATCATCTTGCGCACCCGCGGCGCCCCTTTCTGCCACGGTCAGGGTCGCTGGGGCGCCCGACCCATCAAGGAAGATGGGGCGAAAGCTCAGAGGCTGGCCGTCGAAAGAAACGCGTGAGCACTTGAAGGGCTCGTGGCACAAGAATGGCGACGACTCATACAACGACGCCAGCGTAGTGAACCAGACAAGCGACGAGCTGGCCTTCGGAGACTCCAACCACGATGTTTACCAGGTGAACCACCCCTGGAGGCTGGGGAACACAATGACCAACGACGCCATCGATCGGGCCCCGCGAGTCGCGGTCAGGAGGGTTAGGATCGGGCGTGGCAACGCAATGCATTTACCCCAGACACCAAGATGGCACGCCATCGCGCCAACGCGGAACTGAGTTCCCAAGAGAAGCGTAGCACCAGAAAGCACTTGGGCGCATCAACCTACGCAGGTGACCGGCCCCAAATCCCCCCCTGGGGCACACGACAGCCGCCTGCAGAATCACCCAAGACCCCTCTCATGAATGATTGCGTTGTGGGTCGGAGCGCCTTGGCGGGCGGTCGGTCACGGGCCCCGACTCCGCTCGCCCGTTTGCTGGCCGCGTTGGGCCCTCTCTGGCCCGTATAGCTTCATTGACGAAGCTGCGTGGCTAGGCCTCCTGAGAATTGACCCCAACCAAAAAAAAAACTCCCCCTCCTCCTCCTCCCCCTCTTCCTCCGCCTCGCCCCCCGCACCCCCCCGCAACGGCGTGAAGAAGGATGGCGAAGAGGAAGAGGGGGAGGGGGGGAGGTGGAAGGAGAGCAGAAGGGGGAAGCGACGGCGGCGAATCGGCATCGGGGCGTAAGTCGGGAACGCATTCGACACACATCGCCCCAAGAGCAAAGCCTCGGAGGACGCGCGCCCCACCGTGCACTCGAATGCGAAAGTACCGCAGGCCCCACGGGAGCCCCGAGTTGCAACTCGCTCTACATCGGCGAACATCGGGGCACGAACGACCTGGGCCCGATCTGCTGCCTCAGCTTTCCTTTGGGTATCTATTTCAACCACGCCACGCGAAACCGACCTATGCTAAAAATCTTTAGAGTATATCAATCAATCAATCAATCAAACTCTGAGGGGCCGCGTTCAGTCAGCTCAACGGAAAAAAGAGAAGTGCGTCCACTATGGACGGGACTCCTCCGAGGCGTGAAGTTGTCAAGCTATTCAAGCCATGCCCTGAGGGCCTTTACAGGAAGGGGCTGCTGTGCTGGGGGGGATCCCTCAGGCAGTCTGCAGCGCCCTGTGGTGGGGGACTTAGGGGCTGCCCTGCACCGCCAGGGAGAAAAAAGGAGGAGAGCAGCGCAAGGCAGTCTGTCCGCATTTTTTCTGGCCCTAAGAGTCCTTAGGGCCAGAAAAAAGGGGAGGAGGAGGAGGAGGAGGAAGAGGGGGCCACCGTTGTGGCGGTGGATCGGCCCCTCTCCCACCTTCGGGACAGTGCCAATGGGCCCCCAACGGCATCCATCAGCCCTGCCCCCAGGTGGCCGAGGGGCCGATACACCACCCTAACAGCGGAGCGCAATATCCTCACCCTCGGTTGATCGGGCAGCACGGGAGGAGGAGGAGGAGGAGGAGGGAGGAGGGGGAGCAGGGAGAGGAGAAGGAGGGGCATGAGGAGGAGGAGGAGGAGGAGAAGGGCAGGGTGAGGGAAGGCGGAGGAGGAGGAGGAGGAGGAGGGGGATCCTCATCCCAGCCACCCTCCTCCTCCCCTTCCTCTTCCTGCCCCCTCCTTGCGCTGGCGCGTCGAAACGAAACGTTCGTCCCAACTCGTTCGTCATAGCACAGCGTTGCTCCAGCAACCAACGGTCTTGAATTGAACATGATGTTATCGATGTTCAAAGCCGTGTCGATGGTTGTCGGTGGTTCTGTCGTGGTTTTTTGGTGGTTCGTCTGTGGTTTTTGGTGGTTCCCGAATGGTTCGTCGGTGTTTTTAGGTGGTTCCCGAGTGGTTCGTCGGTGGTGTTTTGTGGTTCGTCGGTGGTTTTTGGTGGTTCGTCGGTGGTTTTTTGTGGTTCGTCGGTGGTTTCGGCCCCGCCGCCGACATTTCCTTCTTATGGTTTAAAGAAATCTCCTTATCGCAGCGCTGCGGCATGCATTTCTCATGGCGGTGTAAGCACGAACACGCTGGCTGTAGTCAGCAAGATCATGCATCTATGTAAGTGCGACTTCTGTGCGCACGCGTGAACAGCGCCGCGATGCCGCGCGCGTGCAAGAGCACAATGCCCATCTCCTCGCCACCTCCCCCTCCACCAGCCAATCCTGTTGCTTGCGCTGCTGCCCACTGCTACTCTTCATCCCCTCCCCCTGCCATCCACCCGTGCCGACCAGTCTTGGCCGCAGCTCCCGTCATCTGTCCCCGCCCTCCATCCCTTTCTCTCAAGTCTCTGCAAAAGGTCTTGGACTGTGCGATGGCTACGCCGCCGAGCCGCCTGACCCCACGACGTCCAAAAGAGCTGCGACGAGCCCAGTGCCAAGAAACAAACAGAGAGCTCGGCTGTAGAAACCACGGGCGCGGGACCCCCCGCAAAGTCGGACCAGGAGAATTTATGCAGCTGCGGGTCGGAGTGCTGCGAAAGCACATCGTTGGGGGCAGGGGGGAAGTGGAAGAATGGAATTCGTTTGCAGAGCCAGACAGCCAAGCTGCTTAGGACATGCAACACAGACGTTATGATGAGCATGATGGTGGCCATGCCAATGACGATTCTCACTCGTTGTGCGATTGGTGATGGCGACGGTGTGATGGTGACAAGCATGGCGGCGATGCGAATAGCCACATGCCAAATTGGTGATGATGACTATGGCGATGGATGGTCACGATGAATTTGGGTTGCAGGTCTGCCACTTGATTCAGACGCGTCGGCGAACTCCGACGGCGTGCCTCGCGCCTTGGTAGGCGCCGACCCTATCCGACTTCACGGGGCTAGGAGTGAAGAAAAGGAAGGCTAGTGCGATGCCCGTGCTCACTGTCGAGCTCTGGCCGCTAGCCCGAGACAGACTCAGACTCAGACTCGACATGGCCCGCGGCAGCACCCTGAGCAGCTGGCCTGCGAAGGACGTTTCGAGGAAATAAGTGGCGATTGAGAACGCCCTCGATCTGCCGCATGGCCTTCTTGGCCAAGTCCTTCGCCGTCTTGATGCGCTTGAGGGCTCTGTTCTTCCGAGTGAGCTCGGCCTTCAGGAGTCTGACCGAGGCCTTGAGGTTGCGATTGTGCGCCTCGAGGGCGGCGTAGCTGGGGCGGGCCTTGGGCGCCATGGCGAGTCGCGAATGGATCTGCGCGGGGCAGCGGCTGGGAACCGAAGCTTGAATGAAGATGAACTTGAGCCTATATGACTACGGATGCAGTCGGATGGCAGTTGCCGTCCAAATTGGAGCGGGACCACTCGACATGCCATGCAGTTCCTAGACCCATCAGAAGGACACGGTTCGCGGGCGACCCCTCCCCCTCTTGCGGGCCCCCGTCCGCCCCATTTGCTTGGACGTCTTCTACCCCCCCACTGCCAGTGAGATGATGATGGATGGTTTCTGCGCAAAAGGTTTCCACGGGGACACCTGGGACGGTTCTAGCGAAAATTGTGGAGCACGGGGCGCCCGCGAGGCTCGCGTGCAGCAACGACACTGAAAGACGTTGCAACTCAATCGCGGTGCGCACCGCCAGGGTTGTCCTCCAACCACTGCCTCATTTCCTCGAGAGTGGGCTCGCGCACTTGGCGATGGTCCGCCTTGGTGCGCACGGCAGGGTCTCTCCCTTTGATCAGCCACACGGCAAGATATGCGACAGGCTCGAAAAAAACAAGGTTCTGAGTCTGCCGAACGCCCGTGCAGCGAGATTTGCCACATGATCCTCGGCGGGTGTGGCACAGCACGCGCAGCCGGTTGTACCCGCGCGCTGCCATTGCATTCTCGAACACCAGGCGTTCCCCTCCCAGCAGCAGCGGGCATTCCATCGGCGGGGGTGGAGGGGGCGGAGGCTCGGGTTCGAGCACGTCGGCATCGTCATCACGATCGTTGCCATCGCCGCTACTCGAAGTAGCGGCTGAGGAGCTCGAGCTTGAAGTTGTACTGCTGCTTGGCGTACTCGAGCTCGCAGGGGCCCCATCAGGAGGCCCATGGTCACGGTGAGCTGGGGGCCCTGGCAGAACGGGGGCGAGATCCGCATCAGCTGGGGCTCCATTGCCGCCCTCCAATATCTCGTCCTCGCTGGCGCCCTCGATAGCAGGCTCTACGCGCCGTGGGGGCTCTGGGGCTGGAGGCAATGCTAACTGCGGCGGTGCGTCTTCAAGTGCTTCATGCGGCTGGCCGCCACCTCCCTGCAATAGTAGCTTGTATGATTTGTCGCCTAAATTCGGCTCAACAGACAGGCCTCTCTGAACGCACGCGAAGTAAGACAGCGGCTGGTCGGAATGCAGCGACGCCAACCCATTGCTGAGATAACTTTCCAGGCGCAACAAACACTGATAGTAAAGCTTGTTGCTGCGATATCCGACCGAGGAATAAATCTTGTCGCCTGCATTATCTTTCGTGTGCACAAGCGCTTTCAACTGTGGTGTCCAACCGTCATCAGCGAAGTGCCGCAGTAAACATATCGTCGGGCATTGGGCGTCCAACAGGGCAAAGCGCGGCTTGGCAGCGAGGGCCCCGAACCATTCAAAGCACCCAACTGAGCCAGAACTACGTTCCATCCACGTCGTAAGCTGACATTCCCATGCGTGCCAGGACGTAAGCTTAAGAGCATCGAGGTTTTCAGGCAGCCCGTCTGGAAATACAACCAACGTGCCGCTCCCGTTGTCTACTTTCAACACGAACCGCTGAACGAGCAAATGCAACGCCGCCCGCTTCGGATCACCCACAGCGCGGTTGACCTTCCAAGCTGAAGTAGAAGACCGAAGCACCTTGAAATATATGGTATCACCCTCGTCTTGTATAGGGCACGAAAAATTACCGTTGGGCGCAATCGAGGCGTTCAAGTATTCCACCTGAAGGGTTGTATTGCAGTCCCTCGGTTCCGAAACGCGGGCGAGAGCATCTGGCGCGGCTTTGGCATCGAGAAAACCCCAGTCCCCCCTAGCAAACTCTTGCATTCGGTACACGGTCTTGAGCACGTCTGTGTGCTTCATCTTTTTGCTGCGCCACTCGTAGCGTTCCTTAGTCTGCAGAATTCTCGAATAATGTCCGCACTCGTACTCGACGATGTTGCAGCCCCGCGGCTGTTTCACAAACTCGTTCACCAAGGCAAGGTTCGCCTGCAAACGGTTTGAACTCAACTTCCATGGGACTTCTGACGCCGAGCTCCTTTTCTGAGTTAATGTTGTGCTTCTGTGTACCCCCTCTGCGTTCCTGCTGTTCAATGGCATGCGCCGCCATGCACCTTGCTCGCCGATCAATGCGCTCGGTATCGAAGAAACGCCCCCGCTGGCAATCTTGCGAATGGCCCCCTCCCAGATCGCCCAATTGAAATTCGATACCCTGTGGTGCTTGTGCGGCGGGAAGTCAGTCATCTGTTGAACTATCAAGACAGCGACTTCTGGCTCGCACACGAAGACCCCGCGCGCACGAAGGCCCCAAGCATCCCCAAGAAGCGCCCGAGATTCCCGCTGGAAAGCCCTGCGAACCAAGACGCGTCCACGAACATGCCCAACGCGAAACCCAGAAGTGGCCTCAGGAGGCCTGCGAGGGAAAGCCGACGCGATTGTCAACGATATCCCATCAACTGCCTACGGGGTCTCTTACCCACAACCCAGGACGGCGGTGGCGACAGAACGCCACGGGACGTCTCCTGCCCCCCCCCCCCCCCCTCCTGTCCTCATCCACTCCTCCTCCCACCCAGGTTTCCAAATCATGAACGGTCGACCTCCGCCTCCTCCAACTGTTGGTAGTTATGTCCCACCGCGTCCAATCGTGGCCGATGTCTGCGCAGACTCGCTCTCCCAGGGAGGTCTAAATCGGGATCGAAGTCGTCATCGACGGCACATTTGTGTCTCAGCAACACGACAAACTTGTTTGCCGCCGCCGTCACGTGCTCGGTTCCCCGCAGCAAAGACGCGAAGTCCATACACCGAATCAAGAACAACGGGTCTTCGACATGCAGCCTGTTGGGATGGATGGCTTCTCCCCTAGCAGCAACGTCGGTGACGTCGAAGCCGTCTCCACCGTCGGCAACCTTACGAAAAAAAGGCAGACACATGTTTAGGTTGAGGTACCTGGCGCGAACTGACAGGAAACATGCTGTCTGGATTGCGTTCACTAAGATGCACCCAGAAAGCATCTTGCGAGACTCTGTTCACAATCGCCAATCCCACAACCACAGGCACAACACAGTATTCAGTGATGGCAAGTGACGAATCCAAAAACCTCTGGAGACCAACGCAATCATGGCATATCCCTTGAACCCCGCTCAAAACATTGTCGAACGCATCTAAATCGATGTCCAGATGTTCGATTGCCCCAGCCGACTGGACGCGGTAAACCGCGAGGCCTCGTATTACCCCACGGCGTCTGGAAAATCCCCATTGCATACAAGACTCGGGCGGTTCGAAAGACAACGATGTTGATGCTCGGGCCAAGGACCAACGCATCTCCGCAACACCTAGCAGGACATGACCAGAAACCTCTGGGACGCGAACACGACTGCGTTGTAAGCACTCGCACAAGAGCCCGTGGTTCTTCTCCGGAACTTTCAGGGAAGGGTTGCCCACGATTGCTGCCACAAATGGGTTGCCATCCTCTCGTGGGGCCTGTGGTCCCCTCCTCCGCCTCTTGGCGGACTGGGCTGGCAAAAGAACCTCATCGGACGACCCTGAACCCGCCTGCTGCAGGAGTTCCACATCTGACTCGGGAGCAGAAGACATTGCTCGAGCCAAAAAATATCAACGGCATACTCACAATCCACACAATGCATCGTGGTAAATGAGGAACAAACCCCATTGCTGACCAAACGCCCCACGCGCCAGGGTCGTGCCAAAGCCGAAACATCAAAGAGAATGTACGCCTCCTCTTGGAGGGACTCGCACCCCTTCTTTCCAACCGTGGGAGCACGCCTACTCGCCACATTGCGTTGACGGGCGTGCCGAAATGGTGGCGCAAGGGGCCTTGGGGGGAAGTCGATGGACCTCGTTATTGGGGCCTGCGGCGGAACTCCCCACGGGGCAACGAGTGACGTAAGTAGCGCGTCGAAACTAACGCGGTGGCTTACGTCGGGCAGCGCCATATGGGCGTTTCTAGCATAATCTTCGGTGAACCTCCCCATGTGGCTGCATGCCATGTGATTGGTGCGCCGAAATGGACTGCGGCAGTGCGGACCGCCCTACTTGATCACCGCCGTTGTTGATGTTAACGTGGGTTGCAGAGTATGTGACCGATGTGATGTATGATAACGTGACGCATGTAAAGATGGACGTGGCGACGAAAGTGCTGATGCGAACGTGCTTTTGCTTAGAACGCATTGGAGACGTACCTAGATATTCCCGAAGGCCAAGGACTTCCTGAAATCTTGAAAAATGTTTAAGTTTTTCGTCCCAGGTCGGCCGTTTTTGAAAACCACTCCCTGAGCTAAAAACCTCGCTTGGGACCTCACCAGAGCCTTAACAGCTGTGGGCAGCTCGCCTTGAGCCAGCCCCTCGGCTACAGGCAAGAACGAAGCCGCAGGGCCCGGTTTCGTACTTGAGCCAAAACGGCTACTTACGGACCTCCTTTTCCTCCTCCTCATCCTCCTTTTCCTCTTCCTCCTCCTCCTCCTCCTCCTCCTCGCAGTCCTCCTCCTCCTCCTCCTCCTCCTCCTCCTCCTCCTCCTCCTCCTCCTCCTCCTCCTCCTCCTCCTCCCCCTCCTCACTCCTCCCTCCCTCCCTCCCTCCCGCCCCGCTCCTCCAACTCCTGCCTCCTCACTCCTCCCTCCCTCCCTCCCTCCCTCCCTCCCTCCTTCCCTGCTCCTTCCTCATCCCCTCCTTCACCCTTCACTTCTGCCTCCCTCCGGCACCGGGGGAGGGGGGCAGGGACGGAAAAAGCCAGCAGGGCGCAATGGAGAATACACCCTGGGGACTGGCATCCTCGTGCTGTGAGACACGAGGTGGTGCGTCTGGCAGTTTTCGGCCCCCGGGGGCCCTTACCGGGCGCCGGGGCCGTCCGAAAACTCCCGGGGATGAAGGCCCGTCCCGGGGAAGGGGTCCAGACCTCCAAAAACCACTTCGTGAAAAGTTCCGAGACGTCGCTCTGGCTAGGCCGCCACGCCAGCGGCGACGACCACGGCCACGACCACGACGATGGCGATCAAGGGCCAGAGGGTCGAAAATCGACGCGCGTCTGGGCGTCGGCGGCCGACAGCGGCCACAGCATGGCCTCTTGCCGAGAGCTCGGGCTGGGCGATCGCCGTCCTGGCGACCTCCGGCCGAACCCCGAGGCTGCGGCTGCCGGAAGCCCGCCCCGAGGCTCAACGTGTGAGCGGCAGCAGATCGCGCGGCAGCTCGAGGGCCCCGCCTGCGTCGGGTTCTCGCCGCGCGGGCGCCGCACCACGTCTCGCGGGGCGGGCGTGCGGACTGGGCAGCACAGCTGCTGCGTGTCGCGCAAGGCCTCCCAGGCTCTCCTCGTCCGGCGCGAGGTGCCGGCCGCCTCCCACGGTGGCCGACGCAGACCGCCAGCGCGGCGGGCCGCGCGGGGAGGAGGAGCGCTCGCGAGCGGCCCTGCGCGGGAGGCTGACGCGCACGCGTCGCCGCAGTCGCACCCGCGCTTCTGCGCAGCCGGCGTGGCGAGGTCGAGGGGCCCATCCAAAGGCCGTGCGGCTGCTCCTGAGAGCCACGCAGGCAGGGCGTGCACTGCACGCTCCGTGGGACCGGTGCGAGGCGGCCGCCCCCGTGTTGGGGAGCAGCAGACTGGCGACGGCCGCGCGCCTGGCAGCACCCGGGGGGGGCGCGGTTGTCCTTTGAAGGGGCCCTGGGACGCACAAAAAAATAGACACAAACCACAAGATGTCCGATAGCTTCCCATATCTTCCGGGCTTTTGTCTTCCCCCCCACTTCCCATATTGTCCCATATTTTCGGGGGAATCGACGATTAATTGTGTCTGTGTGTTTCTGTCCCTCCTGATCCTTCCGTGGTCCCCGACCCCGCTGGACCTCGCAAGGGCGCAGCAAAAATGGCGACAGAACGAGGACCCGGCACGGGAGGGTTGGGGAGAAACCGAGGAGTCAGGCAGATCACGGGAGTGAGATGCAGGGCCGATTGAGCCGTTAGTTCGAATCTCATAGATCGAATTTAGAGGAAAGAGAACTATACACATACACCGATTCTGGCCAGGCCCATCCTGAGCCCAGGATCGGTGCATATGCCCTCCTGCCGTGGCCAGGAAAGCATATGCACCGATCCTGGGTCAAGGATGGGCCTTGCCAGGATCGGTGCATGTGCGTAGCTCTCTTCGCCCGAGAATTAGCGGGGAAACCAGGCTCTTCCAGACGAGCCATCTCAGACAACCTGGCTCCTAGCTGATGGGGAAGCCGCCAGGCCCGCACACCAGACCCCACCCCTCCGGTCGCTCCGAGACAGCTCCAAAGTAGACCCCCAACATGTTAGGCATGTGTACCTTTCTCTGTGTCTGAATACAGTCCCGCGCAGGAACCGGGATGCGCAAGGTAGAGGACGCAAAACCATCGGATGACGTCCAGATGAAACAAGTACAGCGGCGTCCATGCCTAAAGATGGACACGGACGGAAGTGCAGCCCAGACGAAACTGTGCATCCTCACCGTGGCCTCCGCCTCTGAGCGCGATCTCTCCGAAATACTCCATAAGCTCGCTGGGGGAACCAAAAGGTACCGATACCGCTACTCCCCGGACCTCTCCCAGAGGCGCGTTCTGACCAGCATTTCGAGGCGAATACAGCTGTGGCGACGAGGGCCTCCCAGGAAGCCCGAAAGGGCGAAAACGAGGGAAGGGCACTGGTGTGGGTGCACCATCTACTGCATTTTGACTCGCCCCCATCTTTCACTGGACTATTCGGCGGTGGACAAACCTCCCTTTGGTAAACCTGCCCTTAGTGAAAACGGCCTGGGACCGAAACCGACGGACCTGGACCCGCAAAAATGACGGCCGTGACGCCCTCTCGCGAACCGAAAACGGCCAATTCGCTAATCGACGTGCCAGGGTAGGAGGTCTGTCCACCCCCGAACTATCTGCACTTTGACTCTCGCCCCCATCTTTCACCGGACGCTCGCCCCCCAGTTATCTTCGACGATCTGCTGCACGTTTCGCTTTCGCGTGCAGGTCGCACCGGGGGCAGTGTCCTGTGGGCGCCGACGGGGTGCTCGGGAAGGGGGAGTTCGCCCCTCTGCGCCCACGGGGCGCCTGCCGCACCGCATCCCTGCAGCGGAACCCGGCCCAGACATCCGACGCCGTGATTTGTGTCACGACGTGGCTCCGCAGAGGTGTGATCGTTGTCGCATTCCATGCTTTGCCAATCGGCGCGGGCCCTCGCACCCCCCCCCCCTCCCCCCACCCCCCCATGGAGTAGATCTTGGCTGTTCTTGGCGCCTGTTTCGAGCCGGTGGAGCCCCTCCCACACAGAACACACTGTTGCCAACAGTCGCAGCAAGCATAGGTCCGGAGCCAGACCCACCCCCCTCCCCCCCACCTCCTTCCGCCCAATGTCGAAACGCCGAATCAGGAAACGCTCGCATGTGGCTCCGCAGAGGTCTGAGCTCAGGTCAGGCGTGCCCCCCTGCAGGCGGATTTGGGGCGAAAAACAAAAATTACCCAGAAAATGCCCCAAAACAATCAGAACAGATAGCAAAAAATAGTCCCCCCCAGACTATGTTTCAGACTATGTTTGAATACTCCTCCTGTAGAGGGGCAGGCCCGACTTACGTCCGAGCCTCTTCCTGGCGATCGGCGCGCCGTCCCGCTTCGTGCTCTGACGGCCCCCTCGAGCCCGGTGAGGGCCCCCTCAGGGAAGCGCGGGAAACATTGGCCACGAGGCTCCCGCGGGCGCTGCCTCCGCGAGACGACGACGGCAGGGCAGGGAGGCGCCAACGTACAGTCGGCGCGTTGACCCAAGGAACCCTAAATAAGGAACGAGGCCCCTTTTTCCCATAAGTTAAACTCCGAGCTTCCATGGAAAACCTCAGTAAAACCCAAGGAGCACTGTAAAACAACTAAGGAACACGGAGCCCCTCCCAAACGAAAAGGGTTCCTTCTTCAGCGCCCCGACTGTATAGTGGGACGCATAGAGACGCACGAGTACTACATGTCCTCCCTGGAGGCGCGCGTCCGACCCGAACAGATAGTATGCCCGTCTTGTAGCAGATCGGTGCCCGAGCGGAGCGGCTAGAAAGCGCTCGCCACGACGCATATACTTGAAGATTTCTCGGTGCGCGCGTCGACCCTGGGGGGGCGACGCACATATAGTATTGTGATGTTCCAACCTACTTTAGCCTTGATCACCAAAGATAATTTCGAGCACCAGAAAAGTACCGCAACTCGAGGGTTTTCACGTGCCGGGCCCCGGGAGACACTC